>JAVYIG010000733.1:0-74204 GCA_035222895.1 Strongylocentrotus droebachiensis
AGTGGGGAGGCAGGGGTACTCACATATAAAGACATACGGGGTGTGTCGCTCTAACGGGTAACTTTTTCACAAAAAATCCCTAAACATGGGTCCCACTTTTAACATCAGTACCATTAAAAATAGGTCCGTTTTTTTAAATTTGCAAAAGCAAACACCTGTGACACCCGAAAGTTTTGAAAAATAGGTCTTTTTCGAGAAAAACGCCCCCTAATGACCCCTAATTATGGGTATGGGTTTCGAGGCTTGAGCGGCACACCCCGTCCAAACCAAATCTGAGTATCCCCCATCCAAGGGGATGTTTTTAATGAAGAAAAATATACAGTTAGGAGTTGTTTTACAAGAACTGGTTGCTGGAATGAATCAGGAGAATTTAGACGGCACACATAATCTCTTGGTCTAGCATTGTACAAACACATAAATATAATGCTGGCAAACTTTTGTCTCCAGTTATTTCTTTGTATTATTTTGTTATCATCAAACACTCAGTCTTTTGAACTTTCACTCGCAGTGCAGTCGTCCATGACCATGATGATCATGTCTGACGCCAGATCATGACACCAAATAAACTACTAGAGGTATGTTGTCTGAGAGGTAGACTATATCGCGATTGCGATATCTCGTCCATTCGATCATAGGTTTATAAAAATTATCCATATCGACCACTGCACGACAATCACAATCACATGATTACGTCATTGCTACGTGTGGCAGATCAGAAATTTCGGAAGTCGAAGAGAAGAATTTTACGTTTAAATATAGACTCTAGATCTAAGTATTTTGAATGGTAAGTGGTCTAAATTGACATAATTTAGTTGACATTACTGTATGTTTTTATTCTTAAGACCAAAAGTAGTATTGTTTTGTGAACTAGGTATAATGGTGTAAATTTGGAAGGGAATATCATATGTTACTTTGTTGCCTGAGCTGCTGTGCGTGAACTGGATAGAGTGTGGGCAGCTGCCAGCGGTGGGCGAAGGCATGGAAGAGCCAGAGAGGTGCCGGGTGGCTTGGCGGAGGCGTAGATCAGGAGATCATCTAACTTGTTAGATCTAGACTAGATCTAGATCTAGATCTAGTCAAAACATATTCTTTCACATGGTTGGTAAAAAGAGCTTCCATTTTAAGTTTTTGAGAGGGGGGCATTTCCAAAACTGTTTAGACTAATTTTGTAACATCACAGATATTTCCAATTCCGTTTAGATCTAACAAGTTAGATCTAGATCTAACCGATAGTAGGGATGTTACAAAAAAAATTAAATCTCAGAATTCAAGCTCCTGCTTTATGTCATTCGACAGAGCTTGATAAGACCTTTTATTTGATGCCTCATTCCATCATAATAGCCCCCAGTAATAAGAAAGTTATGCCAATTTTAAACGCCCGGAAATCATGTATTTAATAATTAATTGCTTTGTTTTCCTTTGTTTTTAAACCAAAAGTTGTGATCTCAAATGTGACCGAAAGATTCTATTTCATGACATAAAATTACCCCCAAAATGTATGTAAATACACAAAAAACGCTAATCGGGCCCGTCATTTTTGCATGACATTTTCACAATTCCTCATCCAAAAAAACATATTCTAATCGTTAGATTTTGCTGAAATTTCACCAAAAGCAAATTCACATGTTAACCAATCGGTCTAGATACTTTTTTTCAAATCCTGTAGGTAGGATCAGGGTACAGAATGGCACTAAACACGGCTCTTGTGAAACAGTGCAGCAAAACAAACCGCCGAAAACATAAATCATAAAAAGTTTAGTATGAAATGAAAGATAACAATGTCATTCTTCTCATCCAATAGAAATCATGAAACAAAAATCTAATCAGCCCATCAAAAGATCACATTTACGTAGGCTATCCAAATTGGTCTCCAATAGTGCATAACAGCCCCATGGCAGAAACCTTCTTGCCGAAAGCACACACATTGTAACATACCTACCGATAGGTCTAGATCTAGATCTAGTCAAAACTAGACAGTTTTCTGTTAACTTAATGCAGGTGTCAATTGTATGACCCACCCCATGGACCCCGGGGAAGGTGCGTCATGGTTGGGTCATTTACCATCAAGGTGTGACTCAGGGTACCGTCATTTTACTCCTATGGTCAGTCACAATATTGACGGTGGGATGTGTCGATGTCAGTCACTTTACATAGGTGCGTCACTGAATAAAGTACAGTGTATTCACGGCCGCTAGCGAAGCCCGCAAGCTCGCTAGCGCAGGTGTACTTCGTGAAGTCTAGTCCAACCAAAATGCCGAGTCGGCAAACTTTGCCCCAAATATTTTGGTATTTATATTTGTTAGAATCTCGTAAGCGATTCATTATTTTGGCATTTTACTTTCAAAAGCAATTGCCAAATTAAAGAGCGAAATTAATGCGCTGGTCACCGTAACACGAACAATGCAAGTACTATTACTTACGATCATACTTATAATAACGATCTTCAAATTGATTTGTAATTGGCACTTAAATTTGTACTACTAACTTTCAGCTCAGCACTCGACAAGCCTACAGACAATTTTTTCGCATAGGAAAGCATATGTATCGCAGATCGCCATGCGGTTGGTTTTCTGTGGGTTCAATACGTAGTGATCGGACTGAAGTAAGCGGCGTTTTAAATGCGCTTTTACGTTCGTAGCAGGGTCGGCCATTACGAACGTGTAGATGGCGCACAGTTTTTCCTTCATAATCATTTGCCTTCGGCGTAGACTAGAAGGGATGAGATTGATTTAGATTACTCCGGCAGCGAGAGTTTAACACGGCTTGCAAGATTTTCAACATGGATGTCGATTTTGACCCATAATTTCCTTAAAAGGGGACCATTAAACGGATTATTTCAATCAAGTTAGTAAGTGGAACCGATGTATTATAGCCTAGGCCTAATTTACAATTGGATATACATGATGGTAAAATGATATTTTGGGGGATTTTGGGGCAAAACGCTACGACCTGAAATGGCCGTGGCGTTATCAAGGGAATGTGTATAGACGGTTTCCGTCTCTAAAGAGAGAGCCGGCCGACCCTACCCCAATAAGAGGCTAACGAACGAAAGAGACGGAAAATTCGGTCTACCGTGCACGGTGCAGGTGGGGGAACGGTATTGCAACAACAAACGAGTGCTTGTGCCTGGAAATGAGATTAGACCCCGATCGCAAATCAGGAAAAACACGTTCTGTATCATTTCGACCATGTCGAATGTGCGTCAAAATGACAGTCAAAATCAACAACTGGTGCGTCATAATTTTGACCGAGGTACCGTCATTGGTAGCCTGCAGGGTTCATGGGGTGGGTCCATACAATCATACTATCCTGGCTGTGTAGAATTAGAAAAGCTATGCTTTTGATTCTCAACATTTCAAACACCACTGTACAAAACTCAACTAATTTCACTAAAAATTGGTACTTTAGTGACAATTGATGACACCTAAATAGATCTAGCAGTAAAATACTTTTTTTTTTAACTTACTGATGTTAAAAAGAATAATTTAAAAATTCAAATTGTAAGTCTAGTGTCAAACTTTGCTTACAGCTGCATCGACATGATTGTGTACAGTCTATGCGATTTTGTGTGGTGTGTATATTTGTGTATGGGTATAATAATACCTGCCTCACAGCAAGCATGCAGTGCTAAAGGTCAATACGCATTAGCATTGACTCTCTATGCTTTGCTGGAGTGGTTAAACCCAGTCATTATTCCAATGCATGCCCGACAGTTATAAGTCTCCGTTTTTGTTCAGTGCTTTTGTTTTCTAATTATGTACATTACCGTATTTGTTAATTTCTTTTGATTTAAAAAAAAACAGGAAACTAAAAACCGTCAAATTGAAAACGGATAGGGCCATGGACAGTCAGATACATGATACGTAACAGATGCCTGATTCTTGCCGTTCAAAATCAAGCATGAACGCGCCCTATGTCAATGAATACAGGGGCACATTTGTATACCGGTCATGTGCATTTTTTTAAACTGAAGTTGTGAAGAGGCCTTGTGTGCGGTGCATTTATAAGTTTGCTAGTTTGTCATCGTGCTCTGCTACATTTCAATGATTGCTTATTTGGTATTTGACATCCGTATTTGAAGAATTTTATTCAAATGTGTCATAAAATTTTGATAAAACATAGAGTAAAGGAGGGGGTAATCGACCATCACCAGTTTTCGGCGATCCGTTGGATACATGGTAAAATCGCTTTAAAATACATCGCATAACAGCATATCACATATCCCACACATACCATACCATGCCAGAGTCACTGAAGAACCACATTTGCAATGAAAAATATATCCTAAAATATCACATTTTAGCGATGTAATCGGCGGTCCCGCTACCCGAATCTGAAAAATCGAGTATCTTACGCGTGTCTGTAAGAAATGTGGGTACCATAAAATGTGCTTTATTTCAAGTATTTTTCAGATTTAGAGCCCGATTTTGTGTTAGTCGCAAGCTCAAAAGTATCTCACCGCATGTATTAAATCAATGCAGCCGGACACCGCAACGCACACACGATATCTCTGTCTAATTCAGATTCCAATTTCCGATCACCGCAGTACTAGTTTTCAGCCTGGCGAGCTCCGGGGAGCTCCAGCGTGGGATACCTGCTCCGCCTGCTAGTGCTATAGATCAGCGCGGAAACGCACGGCGCGCCTGCGCGACGCGCTTCCTATTGATTTTGTACATGCGGCCAAAAACTGGTTAGTATGCCGATAACTGCCTCCGAAACAGTGAAAATTGAAATGAATATTGTCATGGCAATTCGTGATTTTTTTCTGGGATTCTTTTTTTGTTTAAACAATAATAATATTTGCTTCATGATTTGAACAAGAAATGATAATAAATAGGAAGTAAAGGGTCCAAAAAATAGGATTTTGTCTTAAGTGGCCGAAAACCCCCTCCTTTACTCTATTAATAAGGCTGTGTGGTATGTACAGTAAGTTACAACTTTGGCTTGTTATTGTACTTTTTTTGTTTGTTAGATGTTCTTTTTTTTAAAAGAAGCATTTGAATTCCTTGTAACGTAATGTAATAACTGTACTTACAAATGTGTGTTACTGATATCAAAACTTATTTGAAAGGAAGTTCAGTATACATGTATGTCTCATTAATCACAGCTCTTGTCATGAACATAAATACTACACAGTATGGCAAGCTCTTGATATTGAAAGTACAGGTATGAGTGGCATCCTGTCATAGCCAATGCCTGCATTGGTTTCATTTCCTGTTGATATGACTAGTATCAAAACTTGCCAGGATTGGCAAGAGGCTGAACTCCCGATTGCTTGGAAGGGAATCAGAAAGAGTGGTTTGCAGTAAGAGAGGTGTTGTACATGCATGTAGATAATACATCTTCATATATATGAGTCCTATCATTGAGTAGGCAGTAGGTGGTAAGCTATTTTGATTCATTTTTGGGGGTCAGTTGAATTGATCAAAAGAGGAATATAATTCCATTGTTTTTTACTTTGTTTTTACTTGTGTGAAATAAGTAACTTTTAAGTTGAATTAACTTTTACTAAATTTCATACAGTGTAAGTGTAGCCAATCAAGGACCAACATTGGCAAAGACAGTTCATAATCCCTACACTGTAGATTCATGTTATGTGCTTTTATCCGGTTTGCTTTTGTTGGATGTTGTTGATTTTTTGTTGGTTCTTTATGGTTCTTATTTACTTATTTTATTTCTTGAACTTACAGTGTGGCTATAGGTATAATCTTGCTGCCCAGTGTTTCTGTGTCTTTATTCAATGCAGAGAGCTCAATACCCTCCCTCTCTATTATAAAAAGATAGTTTCACCAGATTATTCAAACTTTGTCTACCAAATAGATAATAATTCAAAAGATGAAGAAAGGCACCATTCATTTCACTCTTCCGATTCTTTCTATCACCCTCTTGAAGGAATATTGAACCCATCTTCATTTGCATCTCTATTTTACTTTCATTGCTGAAATTGAAGGGGGAAAAAAGAAGATAAAGAGATAAAATGTACATTTTCAGTCAGGGAAATCACTTTATTTGCCAATATTTAGTTATATAAATAATAAATAACCTTCCAAGCGAGATTGTAATTTTATGCCCTCTGATATTGAATGTAAATAGTACCAGTAGTTTTTTCCACATTGGACACACAATACAGCATATACATGTACAGTTAATAGATTGGAAATCCAGCAAGTCTGGTGTATACATGTAGGAACTCTGATCATTCTGATGTATAATCGTGTAGGAGATCTCTTGCAAGACCATTTTCCATCTTCAGATCATGGCATGTAAAATGATGTAATACGGTAGATATAATGCATACCGGTACGTTTATTACCAGTTCTAGACACTCTGTATAACCGGTACATGTCTATGCTTCATGGACATTTGCTAGAATGCATACATGTACATGTATACCCTCCGAAAGTATTCATACAGTTTCTTTGTAAATTTGTACCTGTATGTATCAGTCAAAATACCAGCTTAAATCTTTAAGTCATTTCATCCACAATATGTACATACAAAATTACACATTACATAGTTATATAACCTCAATACAGTATTTTTTTAAATTGCAAAGTCATTGCTTGTTCTGCCTGTATAGTAGCAAAGAAATAAAGTAATGGTCTTGGTGTTCTTATTGGCATCATAATATAGACACTATAAAACGCATAAATTCAGGATGTTATTTTGTAATTTTTAAATTAATCACCGGTAAGAGTACAAAGTGCAGTGGAATATAACAGTTTTATAACTCTTACTGGTTTTTTTCAATAGCCTAATATAGCGACCTAGCCCAACATTATTCTACATGTACTGTACATATTGATTATCTGGTATTTGATATGATTGATTGAAATTTTATCTCCCAACATGCTCAATTATATTTGATTATTAATGGCCATCTTTATACATGAACTGTGTTCGTCATAAGCACCCTTGAAGTGGATGTTTGCTTTCAAAGGTCCAGATTGGCGATGTGATAAAGTCAGTTTGAAGGTGATAATCAGTTACACAAACTCTGAGGTTAAGGTTGATATACCTCTAGCAGTATTTGTGTAATGCAGATTATGTTCTTGTACAATACCTTTTCAATAGAAAAATACAAATTAGGCTTTATAGTGATCTGGTATACTTTGTTATTATTTTCTTTGTTGATATTCAAGGCTTTGTAATTCATTTATTTTATTACTGGTACATTTATTACTAGAAAAAATTCACATATTTCTGCCCATTGTCGAAAACTGAAGTGCAGACGAGAGTTCGATCTCAAAAAGAGTTTGCAATTGATTCAAGTTAGTCACAACTTGACATTAATTGTGACTGTGTACTTTGAATAAGAGAGATAGGAAATTAATGATTTGTGATTGATTAGAGGCCGTGCAAACAATGTGGATCAATTCAAAACTTCTCTGAAGACGAGGCCCAGAACTTGGTCTGTAAGTTGTACGTGTATGCATTTGTCTTATTATGTGTGTTCGTCTGTGCTTGTCAAAGGAATTACATTGCTCCCTGCCTATATTCCTTCTTGTTATGGCCTTCTAATAATTTATTTCATCTTTTTTTTTTTTTTTTTTTTTTTTCTTTCTGAATTATCTTATTTTTGTATGTCCAGTATTATGTATGTTGCTGTTAAATGCAAATGTCTGATAATTATACAAAGTATAAATGCATCAATTTGAAATTTTTAATGAATTATTTTAATACTTTTCTCTTTTTAATCACATGAAATAAGGTTTCAGTGAGCTGAGAAGACTCTGAAGAAGAAAGACCAGTACACAGGGCCAAGATGGGTTCCTTGTACCGTAGTGAGGGGATGTGCCTGGCCCAGCTATTCCTGCAGTCTGAGGCGGCCTATGCATGTGTAGCAGAGTTGGGAGAACTGGGTCTGGTCCAGTTTAGAGATGTGAGTACCCATAATTTTAGACTGATCCAAGGTGTCTCTCTATAACCTAGTAATGGTCCGATCCAGAAATGTCAAGTCTCTCACAACCTAAACTTGCCCGACAGCTCTGAAAAAAATAGTTGTGTACAGTACCTGATTAAATTTCTCTTTCTTTATCAAACCACTTAAACATGTCATATATACTGTGTATATGTACATTAATCACAAAGAATTACTTTTAGTTTCGTACTTAGAATTATCTATTTGTATTGCTCTTTTTTGTAGGCCTTTGTGTCATAGGAGATGATCGTTATTGTGTATTTTGACCAGGTATTTTGATTTTTTTTCATTTTTGTATTTATTTGTACTGTCTTCATTGCAGTTAAATCCAGATGTGAATGCTTTCCAACGAAAATTTGTCAACGAAGTGAGGCGGTGTGATGAGATGGAAAGAAAGCTACGTAAGTATGAAACTCAATGCTGTTTCACTACACGCGTAAAGGTATAGACCAGTTCTGGTCATGCGATTGCTTTGTGAAAGAAACATGGTGGAATCGATCAGAAAAGGTTGATCTTCTAGCATATAAGTATTGGTGTGTACTGCAAGGTTCTGGAATCATCAAAATGATAAGATATTTGGCAGAGTCTTGGTAAATTTACAAGCACTGTACACAGAAAGACTACGCGACACGTGCACGATATCTATCCGGTCCAGATAGATATAATAATTTACCAAATATATCAATTAGTAGGCAGTTTCCCGGCAAAATTTGTATCATCACGTATTAGTTAAAACGTATTCTTTCACATGATTGGTAATTAGAGCTTCCATTTCATTTTTTGAGAGGGGGGCGTTTCCAAAACTGGTCTTTACCTATAAGGTTTCATTAGCTTAGAGCACTGTATGCTTCTTCTGAGCTCCTGGGTTCTGTTTAATGAAACTTGTTATCAATAACAAATTGCTCTCGGGTGATCAAATGCCACTATTTCAGTAGCTTATTACAGTTATTGTAACTTTTTATTGATATTAAGTTTTATGAAACGGGGCCCTGATGAGCTTACAGCACAGCAAGCCAAAGCTTCAACCAAAATAGGTTATCTTTGTAATGATTATGGTAAAGGAACTATTTCTCAATGTGGCATTACTGATCAGGGTCCTGTTTCATGAAACTTGTTATCAATAACAAGTAGCAATAACTGTTATAAGCTACTGAAATCATGGCATTGATTGGCTGACAGCAAATTTGTCATAGAAATTTAGCACTTGTTAGTGATAACCAGTTTTATGAAACAGGGCCCAGATACACCTTTTGAGTGAAACTGGACAGGACCAATAACCTCAAGTATATATCTCTCGGTGCTTGTCCCTTATTTTATCCTCATGTTATTCTTTATTGTAGGATATCTCTTGGTGCTTGTCCCTTATTTTAACCTCATGTTATTCTTTATCGTAGGATATCTCTCGGTGCTTGTCTCTTATAATAAAACCTCATGTTATTCTTTATTGTAGGATATCTCTCGGTGCTTGTCCCTTATTTTAACCTCATGTTGTTCTTTATTGTAGGATCTCTCTTCGTGCTTGTCCCTTATTTTAACCTCATGTTTGTATTCTTTATTGTAGGATATCTTGAGAAGGAGATCCTAAGAGCTGATATCCCTATCTTGGATACTGGAGAGAACCCCGACGCTCCTGCGCCAAGGGAGATGATTGACCTAGAGGTACCCTTTGAGATAAAGTCTAAAGCCATGTATAGCAACTGGGGAGTGTTTCATAAAGCTGTTTGTAAAGTCACGCACGACTTTGCGAATGACTTAAATATGAAAAGCCAAATGGGATGCTCAATCATTTTAAACTGCATCAACTAAAGTTCAACTGTGCAGATGTAGATTAACATTCTTATTATTACAAACATTTTTAATGCAAGGTATATTTTTTGCCATACCGGTAATTTAACTGAGGTTATTGGAAATATAGTCACACTTTGTTAAAACATCAGGAAAAACTTTGGGCATCCTACCTGGCACTTCATATTGAAGTCGTTTGTAAAGTCATGCGTAACTTTATGAACAGCTTTATGATTCACCCCCTGGATTTATATTCAAAATTTAAAAGAAACTGGTGGCAGCTTTCATGATTTTGTCCGATTGCAGGCCTCGAATGCCTCTCGGTTTCAGATTTAGTCTAGCTCTATTTTGCAAACAATATCTGGGATTACCATGTGTTGATGTCTTTTGACAATATTGAGATAAATTTACAGAGTTAAGGAAAAGTTCCAATAACAGGAAAATTTAAAGAGAGCAATCCTGGTAATTTTTCAAATCCCAGCCGTGCTTTAATTTCCTTTGGCAAGACATTAATCTTGATTTGCCACTCTCCACCCAGGTGTAAATGGGTACCTGATATGCTTGAGCACTACGGTAGATACTTTGACGGCTCTGCTATAACCAGTGTAAGAATGTCTAAGCGACATGAGCATCACTGCATGATGGATATGAGTGCTATATAAGTGGCCAGAATTACATAAAATAAGTTGTGAAAATGAAAAGAGACCAAAGTTTAATTAGATTAGACCAGCGATTTAATTGATATTGTATCTCTAGCTCGTTATTCCAAGTATGGGCAAAGCCAATTTTGCAGAATTTTAAACTGCAAGTACCTCTTTGTTTATCTACTGACACAAAATCTGTTTTTGTTTACTGCAGGCCTGCTTTGAAAAGCTTGAGAATGAACTCAAGGAAGTGAACACCAACCAAGAAGCTCTAAAGAGGAATTTCTTGGAACTGACTGAGCTCAAGCACATCCTGCGCAAGACCCAGCACTTCTTTGATGAGGTATGCCTTTTCTTTTCAGCTGATATTACTTGAAATAGTAGGGAGTTTATATTACTCTATCATTTGTGCAAGGATGCCAGTTTTCTTTAAATATATAAATATATGTTTTTTAATACTTTTTTTATATGATTGTATGTTTGATGTAAACTTGCATTTTTAGTCTTTGGACTTTTTGACAATTCGTGAATAAAACCTTATTTGAATCTTGAATCTTGAAAAGTATTCAGGCCATATTACGATTTCCGGCTTGATCAGGGCCCCATTTCATAATACTTGTTGTCAATAAGGAGTTACAATAAGCTACTGAACTAGTTGCATTTGATTGGTTGCGAGCAAACTTGTCACAGAATTTTGGCATTTGTTATTGATAACAACTTTTAAGAAACGGGGCCCAGGGTTTTGTATTGTGCAGCACATACAGGACTTTAGCATGTGAGATTATCTTTCAAGGGTGAATCCAAATGGTGTACATGTCTTTGAAGATCCCCTTGTAACCTTGTCAACTCTCGCCTCTAGCTCCCCCCCCCCCCCCCCACCTTTTTTTGTTTATCCTTACGTCACTTGACTTAAAAAATAGGCCAATGAATTTATAATATCAGGTCAGTACTGTCTCGTTGTAAGCTTACAAACAAATATATGTTGTTTGGGTAAAGACGGGGGGGGGGGGGGGGGACAAATTTAAAGGTATCTATGTTTGTGATGTACTTTTATACTTACAGTGTATGAGGGAAGTATTGTTACATTCTTCTGAATGAATACATTCAAATGTATTAAAGCACATTAATTGACAGAGAGTTTCTATTCTTCTTTGACATTCTTACAGACATTCTTACTGAGCTTGTCAACGGTAATGAAACGTTACAATCTCTGAGCATGATTGTCTAAATTTGCCAAAGGATATATCCATGGTGGGATCCAAACTTTTTGTGCGAAAGCAATTACCCTCAAAGAAATAGATGATTTTTTATTGGTTTCACATTAATTTAACTCTTGTAATAAAGATATGATGTTATCAGTATCTTTGTGGGAAAGCGATCACACTTAAAAAAAGGAATCATAAGTCATAAGGGGTATCACATTATCTCATGGCTCAAAAGCTGCCCATTGGACAACATGTTCAGAGAGTTAATCTGTTATGAATTAGTTTTGAGTTATTTATGTCTTCACTTTCAATAAATGAAGATTATTTCAGTTGTGTTTGTCATATCTTAATTTGGTACAGTCTTGAAGCCTTTGTTGCTTCTTCTTTTTTAGCTTCCTTTTGGGAACTTTGTTTTACTTTCAATTGTCAGTTCTATCGGCTCTCGTTAAAGCTGTTGTTATTGTCAAGATGCATTCTTCAGTTGCCTTGCATGTTTGGGTTATTTTTCAGTAATCGTGTTTCGAGTGTTAAAGGTATTACAAAGTTTTGGTATGGGGTCATGAATTTGGTTCAAATTAACATATTAGAAGCATATGCGTTCCTACAATATTTATTGATCGTTGTCGCGGTTGAAATCGAGTCTAAAGTTATGAAATTATAAATAATAAACTCTTTATGTTGTATAGCTCCCTCTCAAGGTCAAGATATTAATTTAGGCATGAAACCATGTTCTTGACTAAAATCGACCGATTAGCTATTCCTGTTTGGAAATTATATACCACAACTACATATTTTGAGATTTTCATGGTCGCAGCTACCATTGTACGGCCATGGGCGCTATTTGAAATTTAACAAAAATTTACCGGGAGCACTGGTAAATTTTTATTTTCAATTTTTCTCGAAAACAGAAGTGTTTTAGGGCTAGTTATTTTAGTGCTTATAAAACATCCACAGGGGGCATCCAAATATATCAAAATTGTAAAGATTCACTATCCACCCAATTTTCGAAATTTCCCAAAACTTTGTATTACCTTTAAGCCATTTCCTACTAGAACTTGGCAAGCCCTATATTGAGTCTATGGTATTGGGTGAATACATTTATAGTCAACATTTTAAATAAGCAACATTTCCTATGTCTCTGCAGATGAACATTACAAGCTGTCTGACATCTGCATGAATATAGTGATTTTCATAGACAATATAGCAATATTCCTAAATTCATTTAAAAAAGGTTACGTGTACAGGTAACCTGTAAAAAATTTAACAAAATAAAAACATTAAAAAAAACTGAAGAAATTCTAAAGGCTTTACCATTTAATTTCATATAATCGAAGCACTGATGATTTTTGGAACAAAATTTTAAACATTTTGAGAAAATAATCTCAGAATAGAACATGTGATACTTACTGTAAATCCCCTCTGCACTACTTATAGCTACTTGCGCCCTCTATATAGCAAACAATGCCTAATCGGTGCCTGTTGGTCCCCCATGATCCTCTTTTTCTTATGTTAATTGAGAGCCGATTTGATGGGATAATCAACCTGTCAATGATCTTGCAGGGAGGTCTAATCCATCTGGCCAAACTAATGCAGACAGACTTTAAAATAGCAAGTCTATATCAGTATTCATTTATTTAGATGATGAACCAGTTGGTTTAAAGTCCCATTCAGATTACTTTGCAAAGGGGCAGGAGGATTTAATTGGTGCGCTGTTTTAGCTAGAAGTACTTTTAAACCACTAAGTATTTTTCTTTATTATTTATTTGGCCTTTCTTTTGAAATTTACAGCATCTTGATTTTATCCCCGTTGATGTTACCGTGTCTGGCTTTTTGCTCTCAGCTTACCAGTCTTTATCAAATTATCTTTGATTTTTATTTTTCTGACTTTTTGTCAGTGTTTTAGGGTGAAAATTTGTTTTAATATTTCTTTTTTTTGCTTTGGAAAGGCTATTAAAATGTACCGGACTCCTAAGAACATTAACATAAATTGTTAGGTGTTTAATAAGGAAGTCATATGCATGATTGCATGATAGTTAACATTTCAGATTATAATTTGCAGACTTATATTCATTAATGTTCATGATGCATTTATTTCGTATTCTACTCAGTATTTATGCATCTAAGGATTTTTTTTGGATCAACATTTCATTCTTTTCATGAATCTATTATACATGTATGTGCAATATTGCATGAACATGTACCTATGAATATGTTAATCTTTTAAGGCCATTTCTTACCTAGCTACTTCTGAATCATACTACATATGAATGATGGATTTTCTGACCGTTCGTTGTAAATAAATTCATTCGAGATTCTGCCCATAAATGTCCACATGTAAAAGTTACAGGTGATTGCATACAAAATTCACTGAGAAGCATGTTTTTGTATCACATGTATTCAGAAAAGGTTGTGTACATTTAAGCATAACTCTGAATTCGAAAATGCGTGTTTTGAGGCATTTGTTTTTGTATTTATAGTAGATAAGCAGATTTATGTAATTTTATGGCAACTATACATATGTGCATAGACCGTTGTGAATAATTTGTCCACATTCATTCTGTACGACCACATAATAATATGTTACATAACATTTCCCCCACTTATCATTCATGTACAGTACATGTACATATGTTAGGTAATAAATACACAACTCTATACAGGTACTTGTACAGGCGCAGATCCAGGATTTCTTAGGGGGGGGGGGGGCCAAATTTGAAATCCATTTGAAATTAAGTGTGCTAAAATTTCAAAATCGTGCTGGCCTATATCTCGCTCGGGGGGGGGGGGGGGGAGCATTAGTTTGTTTTTTTTGGTGAATTCGGGCCAATAACTATTAAAGGGTAATGTGCTGGTAATGTATCTAATTATTTGATGAATTTGCCTTTTTTTTTTATTCAGAAGTTACGCTCATTGCACCCCAGCTGACATTATATATTTCCTGTTTCTTTTTGTACCCCGCCCTTTTCATGTTTCTTCCTTTCACACATGTACCGTACAAACCTACCTTTCATCCTACTCTTTTCACAATCCATACTTCGTTCTCCCCTCACCATCCTCCCCAATGTTTGCATCATAATGGCCTGAATTAAAATGCATGCTTTGAATTTAAATGATTTAATTTACTAATCCATTTGAGTTGTATGTTTTATTGCATTTCGTATAACACGCATCACATGTTTTGTTGAATTGTGCACTAACCATTTAATTTCCCATTTTCATGTAAACCTTCGTGTATTATATGCTTGGCATGTTCATTTCAAACAAACAAACAAACAAAAAAAAAATGTTAATCTCTTTTTGTCATACACACTGGTGAACAAATTTCTTTTGCCTGCTTATTCAATTTTTAAACAAATCCTCATGTTTGTCTTTTCACTAAATTGTTTTATACTCCTTTAAACTTCTTAAATTAAACTACTATCTGTATGTCTATTTACAATTTGCTTTTCATACTTGGTGAAATAAATCGTTCTTCCTTCTTTTGCCATTAATTTTTTTTTTTTTTTTTTTTTTTTTAAACATCTCCTTTATGCCTGGTTTTGGGGCTTGGATGCTGTTGAATTCTAAACTGTTTCTCTACAATCTACTTTCAATCTGGTACCTCTTACTGCTTGCTAAAAATATGAATTTGTGGTTTCATTCTTCCTTTTTTCTGGTTCTTGGTGCATTGTGGTGAATCCTGCATATCATTTACCCAATGAAATCCTGCACTGCACCCTGTCTCTCTTTTGTGTATGAATCTGTCTTTCGTCTGCTCTTACCCGGGTCTCTGCTTTGTGCACTGTATTCTACTCTGTTTGTTGTTTACATGTATTGCCTATGCATCTTACCCGACCATCAAAACAAACAAAATGCATTCTGTCTGCACCTCTTTAAACACCCCCCCCCCCCTTCCCTGTTCCCCACTACCCCCATCTCCCCTCACTCTGCACCCACTGGGGAATGGGGCTGTATATCTACCTGTGTTTGTTGTGGTCTTCGTGCTCTTGCATGTCTGTCTGTCTGTCTGTGTGTGTTTGCGTGTTTGTCTGTCTGTGTGGGACATTTCTAAACTCCAGGCTGAATTCCACCACCAGCAGATGCACGATGGTGATGGCATGGAGGAAGCTCACAAGCTGCTGGGAGACGACGGACCCATTATTGGACGCACTATGAGACTGGGGTATGTACCTACATGTAAATGCCTCAGTCACACCTTTGCGTATTTGGCTTGCGTATTGCTGCATTTTTATGGCAAGCCGTTATAACATTTATTCCTATTTCAAGAAATGAATTCTTGATATCAAGAAAAGATTTTCTGATGTAAAGCAATGGTAAATCTTGATATCAAGAAAAGATTTTCTGTTGTAAAGCAATGGTAATTCTTGATATCAAGAAATAGGAATAAATGTTAAAATAGCTTGCCATAAAAATGCAGCAATACGCAAGCCAGATAAGCAAAGGTGTGACTGAGCCATTAGCTGCTTTCTATGAATACAAAGACAAATTTAAAATCTTGTGAGTGCCTCGTTACAAATTATTTTATTTACCTGTTACAAATATTCTATTTCAAAAGTCAGAATGCAAATTGCATACATTAGTTAGTACAAACATTATTGCTCGTCCTACCTGACAATACATAATGTATGCAATTCCCACTGACTATGAAAGAACAATTTTTGTAACGGGTGAATGAAATAGTTTGTAACAAGGCACTTAATTGACAAAGGTTTGTGCGTTAAATTGGATTACATTACAAAAGTGGCCTATTAAATCAATTTTCAAGTGGGCCAATCAACTCAAATATATAAGTTGTGTAAAGCTAGTGTGTATTTAAAGGGTCCATCCAGAAAGTTGGGGCAATTTTTGTGACAATGGTTGCTCAAATTGAGTTATGCATTAAAAGCATAGCCAACTATCTTCAGAAGTACTCAAGCTTCATGGTGATTCAATATTATGGACCCAAAGTTTATGTATTGTTATATGAATATGGTGTCCATGTAACGCTGGTAAAAAAAATTACGTGTACGGTATACTAGACACAGGTGCAAAAACTCTCACATTACATATGATAGCACACAGCGGTCACTATAATTGTATTTACTTTATGGGTTGATTTGTTAGCAAATATAGACAGAGTGTAGTAGAAGGTAATTATACAGCAACTTGCATCGCACAGCATTTTAATACAATGAACGTATTTCGTTGTTATTCTTTGGTATCCCTTTACTTGCCAGTAATGCAAAACTATTAGATATGGGACATATTGCATTACTACTGGATTAAAGGATTGGGCAAGTGTGAATTATTTTCCATTAAAGGTAAAGCAAAGTTTTGGTATGGGGTCATGAATTTGGTTCAAATTGAACATATTGGAAGCATATATGCGATCCTACAATAATCAGTGGTCGTTGTCGCGGTTGAAAACGACTCTAAAGTGATAAAATTGTAAATAACAAACTCTTTATGTTGTATAGCTCCCTCTCAAGGTCAAGATATTAATTTAGCCATAAAACAATGTTTCTTGACTAAAATCGACCGATTAGCTATTCCCGTATTATGACAACTGCATATTCTGAGACTTTCATGGTCGCAGCTGTTATTGTAAGGCTGTAGGCGCTACATGTATTTGAAAATGTTATATTCAATTTTTCTCAAAAGCAGAAGTGTTCCTAGTGCTTATAATACATCCTCAGGGGCATCCAAATATATCAAAATTGTAAAGAATCACTATCCACCCAATTTTCAAAATTTCCCAAAACTTTTTATTGTCTTTAATATAAAAAAAATCAAGAAACAGACAAACAAAAACATTTTTTTTTTTTTTGACTTACAAAAAACAAACTAAAAGCAGCACATCACAAATCTAGCAGCCTAATTCTGCTCTAGTTATAGATTTTATATTTTTATGTGGATAGGATCATTAGTCAGGTTTTATTTTATTTATTTTAGATGTTTACCTTTAAACTAAAACTGAAACTACATAAACACATACTTCATGACTTTATGCATTACAACACATTCATTGCCTTGTATTTAGGATTGTAGGATTTAAAACAAATGGCATTTAAGGTGGTTAATGACCAATATTGAATGAAAGGCCTTCCCGCGTGGGTTTTTTAACACGGACCTGGCTTGCTGCCGACAGAGTCGGCAAAAAAAAGAAAGAGGGGTGCGGTTAATACACGAGGGCAGTTTATACACCGTTAATTACGGTATAGGGGTAAATTACTTTGATGGTGATTTAAGGGAGAGTGCAAGATATACACTCATATACTCTTCATGCTAATTTTTGTTTGTTCTTTAATTTATAAAGATTTGTTGCTGGGGTGATCCAGCGAGAACGCATCCCTGCTTTTGAGCAGATGCTCTGGCGTGTTTGCCGTGGCAACGTGTTCCTCCGTCAAGCTGAGATAGATACTGCCCTAGAGGATCCAAGCACCGTGAGTAGAAGATAACCGTCATTGTTATTGTTGACGGCTATATGGACCACAATTATCACTCAAAGATGAATTTGAGTTCTTGTCATGCGATTGTATTGTGGAAGAAAAGGTGTGGGCTTGAACAGAAAAAGTTGATCATGTAGCATATAAGTATTGGTGTGCACTACAAGGTTTTGTTGAGTGCTTTTGTTAAATGTTGTATATAATGTAAGGATTGAAGTTTCTTTTGAAATGAATCCACTATTTTCAATGTTTGAAATAGAATATCATTACCCCAAGTGGTTCAGACATGTTTGATCATTATTATTATTATCAAAGTATTTTGAGTCGCCTGTTGAATCACTTTAGCCATTGGGTCTCTTCTCCCGGTATAACTGATTAGGGGTGTGCAGGTGGACCACTTCATCGGGGTTTCCCCCTACTCTTATACGAATAGTGCAGTGGGTTCCTAACATGCAAAGGTGGTGACTCTCCTGTACATGGGGCCTCCATTTAACGTCCTATCCGAGGGATGAGCGATCAATTTTTGCTTTCTGTTTACTTTCCTTTTCTTCCTTTTCTTATAACCTCTTTGCAGGGAGATCAAGTCCAGAAGTCTGTCTTCATCATCTTCTTTCAGGGAGACCAACTCAAAAGCAGAGTCAAGAAGATATGTGAAGGGTAAACCCATTTATAATTACTCTTAGAATTCTTGTGAATTTCATTGCCTTGTTATTACCTGTGCACTAGCGTAAAGATATTGAATATATCAAAAGACTTGTAGTCCCAGAGCAGGAGATAACATTGAATTGAAATAGGTAATAAAGAATGGAGTAGACAGGGAAAACCCCTGTCATCAGATCTTTTTCCTTAAAGTAATAGTTGAGAGTAATGCAGAAATATCTTTTACTGAAATGATATCTTGTTCATGACTAGATTTTATTAGAATGTAGATTATATTTGAATATGAATGGTTATACTCTGAAACATGAAATACCATGAGTTGTGAGCAGGAAAATGTTATGATGGACTCTGAAATACTGAAGAAGAAAATAAAATCTATTTGTGTGAACAAATAAGAAGTGACACATTTGGATGCTGATTTCAGTTGCTAAGGAAGGAGTACCACAAAAGAGTTTAATGTTCTTTCCAGGGATTTTCCTAGCCTTCATAATTCTGTGGTTTTGTTGACAGGTTCCGTGCGACTCTATACCCCTGCCATGAGACTCAGGCAGAGCGAAGGGAGACGGCCATTGGTGTCATGACTAGGATAGAGGATCTACAAGTGGTGAGTAATATAGCTCTTGAGTCATCCCCATCATCATCCCCATCGTCCTCATTATCAACATAATCATCATCATAGTCATCCTCATCATCATAATCATCATTCCCATCATCAGCATCATTTCCATCCATCATCCATTTATCCCAATTCTAAATTAGCCTTCTTTCCATGCGGTCCAGTCTTTAGCATCCTTATTGTCAAGGTTTGTAGTCTCAGACCTACTGCCACAGTCTTATTTCATGCTTTCCAACACATATTTAAAAAATAATAATAACAGTTTGATAATAATACTGATAACATACCTTAAGATAAATTTTCAATCTTTCTTTTTTCTTTTTTTTCTTCAATATTCAACCTGATGAAGTGTTATTCCATAATTATCTAACTCTCATGAACCTAGGATGAATTTTAAGTTGAAAATGTGTTTGTTTGTTTTGGGGAGGGTGTTTGAATGTAAAAGTGTTATTTGTTATAAATATGAATACATGGGTGGTTTAAAGATACTATGTCCCTTTTGCAGCCAGCATCAAATTCTGTAGAACTTTGCAGGAATAATGAATATGTCATGTATGTCCTATCTGTGAAATATAAAAGTTAGCAGTGTCCTAATATTCAAATTATGCAAGGAAACTCGTGTATTTGCTAGACTTCACTGTCAGACACTATTGAATGACTGACTGGCCTTTTTTCATCCTTGGTAATAACATACATAAAATGAGCTGTAAAGGGTACATGTACATGAGCATATGTCTACATCAAAACCCACTTCTTAAATGGCCAAAATTAAACTGATTGAATCTTTGCGTAGCATAAAACGTATGACCATTCGGTACAATGGTCTGAAAAATCAGACTCTTACTTACTGGCTCTATAGCTCCCAAGTCGATTCGACAACTAATAGTCATTATTTTCCCACTTAAAGACATTTTCAAGCCCCCCCTTTTTTTAGGGAAGTTCTAAATTAGTATTGTCTTTCAAATGCCGTTGGAATTTAACCTTTACATTTTTTTGGCCTGCAAATGGGACATAGTACCTTAAAACTGACGTTAGTAGTGAAAAAGTCAACACCTCCTCATATTTTTTTAATGCTGTTGTCCCTCCACAGGTCCTCAGCCAGACCGACGAGCATCGTCAGCGCGTCCTGGTCTCGGCTGCCAAGAACGTGCGGGTGTGGTTCATCAAGGTACGCAAGCTCAAGGCCATCTACCACACCCTCAATCTCTTCAACCTGGACGTCACCCAGAAGTGCCTCATTGCGGAATGCTGGTGCCCAATCACTGACTTAGACAAGATCCAGATGGCTCTCAGACGAGGCACTGTGAGTAGTTCAAGTTCATTTATTCAAAACCACACAAGACATGATATAATGTTTTACAAAAAAAGAGACCGATAATAGTACATTACTCAACATAAATTAACTTGATTACATCATAAAATGAACAGTTTTAGGACCCCTCAATCTCAGTAGTGCACATGTTGAAAATACATTGAATATATATATGCCAGGCATAATAATAATAATTAAGTGTTTTTGATCAATTTATTTAAGGTTTGGACAGAACTATGCTCATTGTGCCACACTGTTCGCTGTCTCATTGTTACAGCGATTTGGTTTGATCTTATTGTAAACTACATGTAGTACCAGCGCGATTTCCCCTCAAATTCACAGCGATGAAGAGTTCAGCTCCGATATATGAACCCTATTTTATAAAACGCCATTTGTACCATTTGTTTGAAATGTAGGAGAGAAGTGGCTCAACAGTTCCGTCCATTCTGAATCGCATGGAGACCAGTGAAGACCCACCGACGTATAACAAGGTCAACAAGTTCACCTCCTGCTTCCAGAGTCTGGTCGATGCCTATGGTGTTTGCACCTACGGAGAGGTCAATCCAGGTCAGACAAACGATGAGCCTCATTCACATATGATCTGTTGAACCGCCTCCCCCAAAAAATAGCCATAATAAATGGCCTTAGTGTACTAACTTATCTCTGTATTATAGTTTGTTTTTTGTTTTTAAGTGCATTACTATTCAGTCATTTTATATTGCCACTGGTGTTTGAAAGATGGCGTACTATGTCATATGTTAGCAGGGCTGCATTAAGAAACTGTGAGAATGTGTCCCACTATTATTTGTAGGCCCCTGAAGAATGTGGGCTCAAGAACAGGCTTGAAAATGCTTTTGTTAATTTCATATGTTTTTGTTTGCTTATCGTTAAAGCTTGTAAAAATCTACAAAAGCAGGGATAAAAGGTCATGTGGGGATGAAAGAAGTAGCTGCGTGTAACAATGGTACTACACATACCCACCTATCTGTGTGTTATAACATAGAAAATGTAAAATCAAGTGTATGCTTTAAGTAATGGTGGCATATGTAAACGAACCGTTATACATGTTTCTTTTGTTTTACTTCCGTCTGCAGCTCCTTTCACCATCATCACCTATCCGTTCCTCTTCTCCATCATGTTTGGTGATCTCGGTCACGGCACGATCATGTTCCTCTTTGGACTGTGGCTGGTGGTGAGGGAGAAGCAACTCCACGCCTCCCTAGCCAATCATGAGGTAAGTGTGACCTTTGGAGTGTTGTCTTCAAGTCCTTTGTTTCATCTATCCTATGTCCTGCTTGAGTTAGGATTAGGGTATGTAGGATTATGTCATTTGAGATGATATTGTCAAGTCTTTTGGCCCATGTGTCCCGTGTCCTATTAAGGTTTGGTTAGTGTTAAGGTCCGTAGCCAACCATGAGGTGAGTGTGACCATTGGAGTGATGTCTTCAAGTCCTTTGTTTCATCTATCCTATGTCCTGCTTGAGTTAGGATTAGGGTATGTAGGATTATGTCATTTGAGATGATATTGTCAAGTCTTTTGGCCCATGTGTCCCGTGTCCTATTAAGGTTTGGTTAGTGTTAAGGTCCGTAGCCAACCATGAGGTGAGTGTGACCTTTGGGGTGATATCTTCAAGTCCTTTGTGTCATCTATCCTATGTCATGTTAGATTTAGGATTAGGGTATGTAGAGTTATGTCTTTGAGATGATATTGTCAAGTCTTTTGGCCCATGTGTCCCGTGTCCTATTAAGGTTTGGTTAGTGTTAAGGTCCGTAGCCAACCATGAGGTGAGTGTGACCTTTGGGGTGATATCTTCAAGTCCTTAATTTGTTTCATCTATCCTATGTCTTGTTAGGTTTAGGATTAGGGTATGTAGAGTTATGTCTTTGAGATGATGTTGTCAAGTCTTTTGGCCCATGTGTCCCGTGTCCTATTAAGGTTTGCTTAGTGTTAAGGTCCGTAGCCAACCATGAGGTGAGTGTGACCTTTGGGGTGATATCTTCAAGTCCTTTGTGTCATCTATCCTATGTCATGTTAGATTTAGGACTAGGGTATGTAGAGTTATGTCTTTGAGATGATGTTGTTAAGTCTTTTGGCCCATGTGTCCCGTGTCCTATTAAGGTTTGGTTAGTGTTAAGGTCCATAGCCAACCATGAGGTGAGTGTGACCTTTGGGGTGATATCTTCAAGTCCTTTGTTTCATCTATCCTATGTCCTGTTAGAGTTAGGATTATGGCATGTAGAGTTTTTTTTTTGAGATGATGTTGTCAAGTCTTTTGGCCCATGTGTCCCGTGTCTTATTAAGGTTTGGTTAGTGTTAAGAGTCCGAAGCCAACCATGGAAATAAGAGAACATTCCCCTCCCCCCTCCCCTTCACTCTACACAAGTCCTGGGTCCACCCCCTACTATGAGCAGTTGTATCACTTAGATTGTAGCCTTTTTAGAGATGTACTAGGTAAACCTGGTAGGAATTTAATCCTTGAAACGCAACGCAAGTGACAGCTGCACTGCTAAAGCCAGGGTAATTATGCTGCATTGTTGTAGAGCGCTAAGAGACTTCTGATAAAGTTAGTGTTAGGCGCTATATAAGCAAATATAATTATAATTATTATTATCATTTCTATTTTCTTTGTAGATGTTTGGCACAGTGTATGGTGGAAGGTACGTACTGATGATGATGGGATTTTTCTCGATCTACACCGGCTTTGTCTACAACGACTGCTTCTCCAAATCATTCAACATTTTTGGATCCACCTGGAATGTGTCTGCTGCAGGTTATTCGTGAGTATTATAATTAATAATTGAATATTACTTTGCTATAATAATAATAATAATATTCAGCATTTATTTAGCGCCCAATACATTGATTCAAGGATGTGTCTAAGGGCTTTACAGATATATTATTACCTTTGTCATCGGATTCAGGCTTACCTGCACACAATGTATGCACATTCTCCACTCCCTGGGGAGCATTCCAGCCAGTCGCCATTTTACAAGCGCACACTTGCTCATCCAACCACATTAACTTACGCATCCTACCGGGTACCCATTTAACACCTGGGTGGAGAGTGGCAAATGTAGATTAACGTCTTGCCAAAGGACATTAGTGCTGCGGCGGGACTCGAACCCTGATCTGCAGTCGGGTGACTTATCCACTAGACCATTACTGATAACATGATCGCAAAGACTTACACGAAATCAACCTAAGGCAAATTAAATAGCCTTGTGCATCTCATGATGAAATGTTTGAACGATACAGCAACATTACGTAATCCAAAGGGGATTTCTGTAGGCATTATAATTTAAATTGGGTATTGAAATTGTACAAGTTGGCATCTTAAAAGTCTTAGTGATGGTGTTTGATAAAGTCACATTGATTGGGTCATTAGACCAAGAACGTACAACGTACTGTCATGAGATATATACAATACTATATATAGTAACATGTAGGAGAGGTGTATGTGTCAAAAGTCGACTGGTATAATCAATGTACCAAAAATGCAAAGGTTGTGGGTTCAAGCCCTGGCATGGCATGTAGATATATGTCCTTGAGCATAGCCATAAATCTACATTATACTTCTCCACCCATGTGCTAAGTTGGCTTGTGCAGGCCTGTCCAAGGGCAACTGGCTGGAATGCTCCCCAGAGAGTGGAGAATGTCCACTATCGTGTGCAGAACAGCCATTTATTCATATGACCAGGGTTACAATAATACATGAGCATTTTGGTCATTTGTGACTTGTAAAGTGCTTTATAAGGAGCAGTTATCAACTAAGCATTGTGGCATGCGCCTGTAATCCACCTAACAATGGAAGTTACAAACTGATTCAGCCAAGGACGCAGGTTTGAAACTGAGTCGCGTCTTTCGGATGGTGACATTTAAAGATCGGTCCCCAGACGTATTTAATCATATCTGATTGATAAACATCTGTAAAAACCCAATACACACACACACACATTGCTTAGAGTCTGTCCATCCCTAAATTCTTTCAAGAAAAATCTAAAAATATTTTTGCTCAAATCTTATAGTAATATACAAGAATAATCTGATAACAGTTGGTAATTATCTTAATTTTTCATTTAGGTCTTCATCATCTGCTCGATTAATTTAATATTTATTTGGTCTTATGATCTTACCTTTCCAAAATTAACATTATAACTACCTTTTTTCGGTCATGATTTGTCCTGCTTCTTCTTCCCCCTTTTCCATTTTTCTTCTTATCTGTTTTACTTCTCCTTGTTCGTTTTGTGGTTGTACATTGTATGTTGTTATGTAATATTGTCTTGTGTTTTCTAAGTCTTTGTAGGCAAAATTTGAAACTTTTATATTTATATTTTTTTCTGGGGGATCCACAAACTACAAGCACTGCTTTTTAGTGGATCCCCCCCCCCCCCATTACCTCAGAAATTAAGAATTTCTTGTAATAATTTTATTATGTGCAAAGTTTATTTGTATAGTTTCCTGAAAAAATGAATTATGTATGAACAAAAATGTAATATCTTTGTTTAGCTTTCTGTTGGAAATGAAATAAATATGAATATGAATATAATATGAATTATTTGTTGTTGTTTCAGTCACCAACTATTGGAACAGGACATCTCCATCATCTTGGATCCAAAGACGACTTTCAATGGATCAGACCCTTATCCATTTGGAGTAGATCCAGTAAGTGCTCAGAGTCATCTAATGAATGTCAGAAATGTATTTCTAATGTTTGGGAAATCCAACCTTACAGCAGTTTGGTATTTAAAAAAAAAGAACGAATCAGGATGCAAAGACTACATTTCCAGTACCCAACCCTTATCCATTTGAAGTAGATCCAAAGAATGTTCACTTGTTTGATATCAGAATTCAGTGCAATACTAAATATGTTTATCAGTTACTAAGTTTTCAGCTTGGAAAAAAAAATTCTCATCCAACTTTGGTATTGGTATTTGGTATTTGGTTTTTGGCCAAGTTCAAGATATCTCCCTGGCAGCTTTAACCACTCGACTGATATTGGCTTAAAACGTGTTCATACCCCCTGTGCTACTGCATTTTTGTACTGTACAAAAACCTGACAAACACTGTACACAAAAAAGCCGGATTTTCTTTTGGAGGAGCGCCATCTACTGTTCAAGACCTGTATAACATCTTTGCAGTGCTAATTACACAGTAGGGCTTGGCATTATGCAGTGCTACGGTCTTGAAAGTGCAATGCCCTAAGCACGTACATGTACGTGGGTAGCAGTCAAGTGGTTAAAGGTAATACAAAGTTTTGGGAAATTTTGAAAATTGAGTGGTAGTGATTCTTTACAAGTTTGATACATTCGGATGCCCCTGTGGATGTATTATAAGCCCTAGAAAATTAAGCCCCTAAAACACTTCTGCTTTCGAGAAAAATGGAATATATAAAACTGGTGCTCCCTGTAAATTTTGATAAATTTCAAATAGCGCCTACGGCTGTACAATAGTAGCTGCGACCATGAAAATCTCTGAATATGTAGTTGTGATATATAATTTCCAAATGGGAATAGCTAGTCGGTCGATTTTAGTCAAGAAACATTGTTTTATAGCTTAATTAATATCTTGACCTTTAGAGGGAGCTTTACAGCATAAAGAGTTAATTTGAACCGTGACAACGCGACAACGATGACTGAATATTGTATGATCACATATGCTTCCAATATGTTCATTAGAACCAAATTCATGACCCCATACCAAAACTTTGTATTACCTTTAAGCCAATTAATTTTGAAAGCCTTGACAGCCTTGACTGGCAGTACACCCAAAAGTTGTTCTCCTACGCAGCTCATGGTAAGCTGCCTGCATACAAAGAAAGTATGTATGCACGCATTACAAAGAAAGTATGTATGCATGCATTTAATTGTTAGCTAAGCCAAATGGTCAGTAAAATTCAAATATTGAATTGAATATAGAGCACTAACTAACAACAGTGATGATTTTCAAACTCTTTGTCATAAACACATGTTATGTACTAAATGTATACGAATAAAGTCATGTTTCTTCATATTATTGTATTATTATTATTCTTATTTTAGATTTGGCAGCTGGCCTCCAATAAGATCAACTTCTTAAATTCCTTCAAGATGAAGATGTCTGTCATCTTTGGAATCAGTCAGATGTTGTTTGGAGTCATTCTCAGTCTCTTCAACCACCTGTGAGTCCAGGGACATGTTTCACAAAGCCTTTTTTCAATGAAAAATGACAAAAATCAGTGACAAATCTGCTGATAACCAATCAGAAGCAAGGATTTCAATAGCTTATAACAAAAATTGTCATTTGTCACTCATGATGAACAAGGCTCTGATATATGTATCACTTTCACCTACTTTAAAACCAGAAAATGTCATGGCAACTATATTGTAGTGGTACGCCAGTTGTGATTTTTTTCACTTTGTATTATGGATCTTGTGCAAATCTGAAGCATTGCGTAATTATAGAAAACATTCCATGTTTGTGAAAGGTTCTGGTTTGTCAATATAGCGCTTTATAGAGACTTCGATGGTAAGCGCTTTATAAGCACCGTTTTTATTATTATTATTTATATCCATCTTAAGAGATGCATATGGTGCCTCCAAGTCACTACAAGTACCCCCGGTGTAGCTTAGATGTTCTAAAGTTCGAATTACTACCTACTATGCACCCACTTACTACACCTGGGTCGAGTGAGGCAAGTGTAGATTAATGTCTTGCCCAAGCATGTCTGACCTGTGACAGGGACTTGGACCTCTTTTCTTGTGGTTCACAGTCCAGAGATTTATCCACTAGACCACAAGGTGTTGTCAGGCTGTTTGGCAGAAACTTCTTAGCTCTTGGTCTAAACTGGGTGAAATGTGGTCCTATAGCATCACAGAGGGATCATGATGTGGGAGGGAGGATCAAAGCAATTTTACATGTTGAAAGTATGCTATGATACTACATTAACTTAACATAAAATCCATGTAACAAGCTCATTCTATCATTTTCTATATCATACTATGGAGCTGTTATAGATCAGGGATCGTTTAACAATGTTAAATCTGAGATGCCCGGCCCTACGTGTTTTTAGTGTCTGAGCTATGTATATTGAAGCCCTAAAAAATTTGCGCTTCAAAAAGATCAAGAAGTACCTCAAAAAGTAAAAACCTTTGAGTAACCGGTTTTACCATACTCGTTTAACTCGTATAATATACTCGTATAATTATCATTGAAGCATGAGCTAAATAGAGGATTTTTTTAAAGGATCTGAGACAAAGTTACCGGATTCCTTTAAATGCCATCTTGTTTACTTCCAGTCACTTCAAGAGGTCGATCAATATCTGGTGCGAGTTTATGCCCCAGTTGGTCTTCATGCTCTCCATCTTCGGCTATCTGGTGTTTCTCATCTTCTACAAGTGGCTCTTCATCGATGTTTGGAACATGCATAAAGCCCCCAGCCTTATCCTGACCCTGATCAACATGGGACTTCTGACTCCACCCGATCCTGTCATGTTCCCCGGTCAGGTAAGCAAGCATACAAAAGGAGAGTGATTTAGGCATTAAAATGTCTTTAAAAGGGCAAACTATGATATTAATTGAAAAAAAGGACATTTATCCGAAAAATAATATGCACTTGATAATCCTAGTACGTTTCTGGCAATTTCGTCATTCCTAATTATGAAATTATCAAACTATCAAATCGGACGTGCCCACAATGACATCAAATGCGTTATCAAGCCACGTGACCATATTACCTTTTTTCGAGGGACGTAGCCCAGCAAGCGTGAGAACTGTGAAAAATGGATGGCTATTATCATTTTTTGGTCAATTTAGAGATTTTCTGAAAAATCAGAGGCTGGAATATTAATAAGTAGAGGTGTATTCATGTTTTGAAAGGCTATGTTAGTTGGGTTAGAGTGGCCCTTTAAGCTGAGTAACATATTAACTAAAGTTAAGTTTAAAGATGTACTCGAGTTCTGGTCACGTAATTACATTGAGAAACCGTAGGAGCAAGTGAGTAAGGTTGATTATAAGAATTGGTGTAGCCTGTGAGGGTTTCGGAACCATCAAAACGATAGGAAATGTACTCTTATTTGTGTACAGTGCTTTTCACTGTGTGTGATTTTCAGAAAATCTCACTATGAACATGACGGACAAAGAAAGCGGACAAATTAAACAGTTCCTCATTTTACCCTCAACAATTTCTGTGGTAGACAAAGGAACATCCCTTCACTGCTATTATGTACAAATGTGTAGAACAGGTGATTATGCATGTGACACCTGTTCTACACATTTGTACATAATAGCAGTGAAGGGATGTTCCTTTGTCTACCATAGCAATTGTTGAGGGTAGAATGGGGAACTGTATATTTTGTCCGCTTTCTTTGTCCCTCATGTTCATAGTGTCTGTTATCATTTTAATGATTAGAAACCTCACAGTATGGAGTGTTCTTAAAAATATACTACGCAGTCAACCTTTCCTGATAACTTCTAGACGGATTCCATCATAGTGTAATGGCATGACCAGTACTCAACTTTATATTTTACCCCAAATATGCCACTGATTTTTCACGTGGAATGGAGGCCTTCATTGAATTCATCCAACAAAGCCAGCATGTGAGATGTATCTTGTACACAATAGTCCTTTTCATCTCTTTCTCACTCTCTCCCTCTCTCCCTCTCTCTCTCCCTCTCTCTCTCTCTCTCTCCCTCTCCCTCCTTCTTTGGTAAATGCATAGGAAGAAATTGGCTTTATTGAATTCTACCAAACAATTGTAGTACAACAAAAACGGCTAGCTAGATATACCTCGTATAGAGAGAGCTCACTTTATCTTCCTTTTCTCTCTCCCTCTCTCCCTTTTTTCTCTCCCTCTCTCCCTCCCCTTTCCCTCCCTCCCTCCCCTCTCTCTCTCTCTCTCTCTCTCTCTTTCATTGAAATTTTAACAAACGATTGAAATTCCTACAAGCTAAATATTCCATGTACAGAAGAGGGTTATTTTATGTTATTCTTATTTTTTTCCATGCTCTTTCAGGTGGAAATCCAGAAGGTTTTGATCATCGTCGGTGTTGCATGCATCCCTTGGATGTTGTTTCCTAAACCTATAATTATGAAGTTACAGCACGACAAGAAAGTGAAGAAGGTCAGTTATTTTCCCTTATGTCGTCTGTGTGCTCAATGCACATTTGACAATTTGGATTAAATAACAATAATATGTATATTTTACCAAGGGTAGCCTCATCAGTATCAACTGTTATTCCAGAGGGTCCTGTAATCACAATATGGCATAGTTGTGCTCTGAGCTCATTTCTTTTTTAAAGGTAATACACAAGTGACCATATATATCAGTATGATTATTGATTACCCCATTTATACTGGGATTTAGACTGCCCCATGTCCTTTCCAGGGGCGGTCTACTTCCCGGTACAAGTGGGTAAGAAGAATTTAGGGCGCCTCATAGTTACGGCTGTCCAGTGGATTAAGGCTGTGCACAACAGTGTAATGAGGTACCCGAGTACACTCCCAGGCTTACAAGCGAATACTCGAATATTCGGACGCCATGTTTTTTTTTTGTTTTTTTTGTTTTTTTTGTTTGTTTTTTTCTGGCCACCACCATACCACTGGAGCAGTATCCCAAGTCCATCGCCGAAAACGCATGCAATTTTGAAGGCATCGTCGATTTAATAATAATAATAACAGTAAACAATGCTGTTTTAAAAACCAAAGATGGCAGAATAATCCATTTTCCTCAGAGTCCAAACAGATATCTGGACATTTAGTCCCAGTTTCTGAGTGGTGAGTTTGACAGTGATTGAGTTGGGAAACATTTTTACCGACGGTACCATGCCAGCGGCCGCCGCTCTCCCTGGCACGGGTAAGCATCGGCCTGGAAAGATTTTTTTTTTTTTTTTTGCGGCCGAATATTCAAGTACGAGAAATCGTACTCGAGTTGTTTTCAACCGTGGGGGTACTCGAGCATTCGACTACTCGTCGCAGCCGTCCAGTGGATACCCCAGACCGGTCCAGGGGCGCCCCAACTCCAGTATGAATGATCGCAGTGATCTAAGAGGATGATTGGTTACTGTGGCAACATTCTTGTGCAATTGGGTGGTCCTTAATGGCATCGTTTAACAATGTTAAATCTGAGATGCGTGGCCCTACGTGGTATCAGAGTCTGTTATATGGTGTAATATTGAAGCCCAAAATGATCATGAAGTGCCTCAAAAAAGTAAAAATCTTTGAGTGACCCGTTTTACCATACTCATTTTCCCCAACAGACTGTAGTGTTATGAAAACCGTTAGGAAAACGCAAAATGAAATTTCGATTTTTAATCATAAATATCCTGATAATCAGACAGGCGATCGACTTGTAAAAGTCATGGGATTCCTGAATGACCTAAAGGTTTATAATTATGAATGCAGCATGAGTTACCGGATCCCTTTAATGGCAGTATAAATATATTTGGGCCTGTCTAAAAAGTTTGGGGCACTCCAAGAGTGCCCTAAATTTAGGCAGCAGTATTAATGGATTAGAGGTGTGTTCCAAATTACCCCCTTGTACGTTTATTTTTTGCAGTTTCATTATTTTATTTTCATTTTCATTTATTATTATCATGTTATTGCTATACACTGTTAATTAAGTAAGAGCATTTGTTCCGTCTTAATTAAGCACAATGTTCATTTCACGTTTTTTGTTGATCCTTATTACATATTTAGATTAAACCTAATTTTCATTTTATTTGTTTTATAAAGCGCTTAAAACTATCTGTATACCAGCGCTGTATAAATCTTAGTTATTATTATTATGTTTATTATTATTTGCATGACCAGGCTGTGATGTATCGTGACGTACGTATGCTGTCCGGTAAGAGTGAGGAGACTACCGAGGTACTGCATCATGATGAACTGGAAGCAGAGACAAGTGGTGCCGCTCACAATGCTCCAAAGGATGATGTGAGTAATCTTACTTTAGTTAGTTATGGGAGAAAAGGTTAGAGATCCTAGCAGCTCACATTATTCTCAAGGTCTAAATAAATCACTTTTTCCTCCTCCAATTCCTTCTGGAATTGATTATTCTTAAAGGGATTACAAAGTTTTGGTATGGGGTCATGAATTTGGTTCAAATTAACATATTGGAAGCATATGCGTTCCTACAATATACATTGATCGTTGTTCCGGTTGAAATCGAGTCTAAAGTTATGAAATTATAAATAATAAACTCTTTATGTTGTATAGCTCCCTCACAAGGTCAAGATATTAATTTAGCTATGTAACAATGTTTCTTGACTAAAATCGACCGATTAGCTATTCCCGTTTGGAAATTATATATCCCAACTACATATTCTGAGATTTTCATGGTCGCAGCTACCATTGTACGGCCATAGGCGCTATTTGAAATTTATCAAAATTTACCGGGAGCACCGGTAAATTTTTATATTAAATTTTTCTCAAAAACAGAAGTGTTTTAGGGGCTAATTTTTTTAGTGCTTATAATACATCCACAGGGGCATCCAAATTTATCAAAATTGTAAAGATTCACTATCCACCCAATTTTCAAAATTTCCCAAAACTTTGTATTACCTTTAATCTCTACTCCTACATAGTTAAAACAAAATACAAATATATATGAAATGAACCAATGTAAATGGCTAAATTCAACATAAAAATGCCACTGTGTACACGAAATAGTGATGATGTATTTCACACTGTGTTGCCAATTTAGAGATTGTAATGATTATGTACAATTAAATTGTTCTTATTCAAGAGTGCCACAATGTACTGCATAGGAAATGGACTTATATTTTCTGTGATTTTTGCTCCTCCTCATCATGTACAATATATAATTTCTATATATTTGAAAAATATCACTAAAAGGTGACACTTTACTGATTTTTTAAGATAACGTTCAGTTATGGTCAAAGGATTATACTTTGATAGACAGAAACTGTCTGAAAATAAATGAGAAAGGTTGATTGTGTCTACCATGAGGTTTTAAAAATGTTGATGTTATAAGAAATTCATTCAGTCTCGCAGAAAGTCACTTGCACTGCACACAAAAATGTGTACCCAGGACTACACACACATGTGGCGTGAAAGTTTGGTCCAAAACATATCACATCTTTCTTGTCATATTTCAAATATTAGGGCATTTGAATTAGAGTGATACTTTCTAATTTTTTCTCTAATATTCCCCCAAACTGAAATGAAAAATGGTGAGAAAGCTCACAAAACATTTTGCCTCTTCATCAGAAGATTATGACCTGCAAGATTCACATCTATCCAGGATATCAGAAAATATCGGAAAAACTTGGAAAAATCTCTTTTTTTTCTAGCCATAGAGAAGTCTTTGAGGTTGAAAAAAGAAATATCAAGCTAAGGAAAATTCAGGGAATTTTATTGTAACCTAATTGCAATAATGGGGATAAGAATGGTAAGTGATTTTTTCTTACGTGTTTATTTTGTCTTTATTCCAGTTTGATTTTGGTGATACATTTGTCTACCAAGCTATCCACACCATTGAGTACTGCCTTGGATGTATCTCACATACAGCGTCTTATCTACGACTCTGGGCTCTCAGCTTGGCCCACGCTGGTAAGGCAATGTTGGTAGTGGTGGTGGTGGTGATGGTGATAATAGTGGAGGTGGTGCTGGTGGTAGTGATGGTGGTGGTGGTAGTGATGGTGGCAGTGGTGGTATGGATGTTAGAAATGATAATAATAATAATATGGTTAATTGTATAGCGCCAGTATCTGTCAGGTTCTGAAGCTCATGGCGTTTTACATGACTTGTATTACCCTGGTCGTAGCCAAGCTGCCAAAGTAACTAGCGCTCAGGCATATCAGGTACCCATTTTTACCTGGGTGGAGAGTGGCAAATGTAGATTAACCTCTTGCCAAAGGACATTAGTGCCGCGGCGGGACTTGAACCCTGTACCTTGGGATCTGTAGTCGGGTGATGGGTGGTAGTGGTGTTGGTGATGGTGTTAGAGGCATAGATAGGGGTGTAGAGGTGTTATGGTCTAGTGAATAAGTCTTCAGACTGTGAACCACAAATTACTGAGTTTGAATTCTGCAGCGGCACTAATTTCCTTTGGCAAGACATTAAGCTACATTTACCACACTTGATCCAGGTGTAGTGAGTGGGACCCTGGTAGGGTTTATTCCATGGATGTACTGAGTGCTACGGTTGCTGGAGCTAAAGCAGAGCCAGAGGTAATATCCAAAGTCCTTTGGAAGTGCATAGAGACATTATATCATAATATGATATGCACAGGAACAGGATATTATTTATTATAGGCGTTGGTCATGGTGTTAGTCATGGGCTCTCAGTTTGGTTCATGCTGGTATTAATTTGAGAGTGGTCGTGGTGATAATGGTGGTATGGTTATAAATGGTCATGGTAGGGGTAGCAGCTGTGTTGATAGTAAACGATGGTCATGGTGATATTACATGTAGTAGTGGTGGTAGTAGTGATGGTACAAACAGTGGCAGTAGTAGTGGTGGTGATACCTCATATTACAGAGATTCTGTTTGAGGCTCTTACCCAATTTCTGTACATCTCAATTCTTTTTTCAGAGTTGTCTGAAGTGCTGTGGAACATGATGCTGGCTATAGGTCTGAAGATGGACGGGTATGTGGGAGCGTTTGCAATCTGGGCCATCTTTGCTATATGGGGTGTCCTGACAATCAGTATCCTCCTCTTCATGGAGGGTCTGTCTGCCTTCCTTCATACTCTGCGACTTCACTGGTAAGACTGCGATCTCTCTCTCTCTCTCTCTCTCTCTCTCTCTCTCTCTCTCTCTCTTTGTCTCCTATCTTCCTCTCCCTTATCTTCCTTCATACTCTGCGACTTCACTGGTAAGACTGATCTCTCTTTCTCTCTCTCTCTCTCTCTCTCTCTCTCTCTCTTTCTCTCTTCCTCTCCCTTATCTTCCTTCATACTCTGCGACTTCACTGGTAAGACTGTGATCCCTCTCTTTCTCTCTCTCTCTCTCTGTCTGTCTCTTCCTCTCCTCTATCTTCCTCTCCCCTATCTTCCTTCGTGTGCCACATTTTAAGTAATCTGTTCTCCATAACTAGTAATTGGCCGAGAGATAAATATGTGTAACTTTTCAGGTGTTGCTATCTTAGGTGACAAGTTGTCTTTGGTGGTCATTTGATGGGGTGAAGTTGTCTCACACTCTACACTTGTACAGTTTGTTCTGTCTCATTTACTTCTCATGTGACTTCTCCTTTGTTGGTACTCCAGGCTAAACCATAAGGCCCTAATTCACAAAGGAGTTTTAACTTAACCCATTGTGTTAAACCCTCATTTACATAACCCATGGTTTAAAAATTAGAGAATATAAGCATTAGAGCATATAATTGTTACATAAGCGTTAGAGCATATAATTGTTACATATACCCAGTACTTATGTATGGTAGTGAAACGTGGACTTTAGCCTCTGATACTAAAAAACGTTTGGAAAGTTGCGAAATGTGTTTCTTAAGAAGAATGATGAAAATCCCCTGGACTGACAGAGTTAGTAATGAGGAAGTTCTTACACGAGCTGGAGTGCAAAGGAAAATGATACGTGAGATGTTGAGTAGGCAGTTGAAGTTCATGGGTCACATTACACGTAAAGAAGGCCTAGAGAATCTTGCTTTGACAGGGAAGAAGGAGTAGGGGAAGAAGGAGGATACTTTGGATGGACAGTCTGCAGAAATTGTTGGAAGAGAGAGAGGAGTGAAAGAACTGGGAGTGGTACTAATACAGAAGGCTAGGAACCAAGGGTTGTGGAACAGCATGATCGCCAAAGTCAATCGATATGGCACTTAGAGAGAGAGAAGCTTACCTTGCCTAGCGCTCATCTAATATTGGACATCTGACTGTGTCACGCTTATTTTGCGCTTATTTTAGACCTTGGGTTATGTAACTGAGGGTTTAAACCATGGGTTAAATTTAAACCTCCTTTGTGAATTTGGGCCTAATAGTTTAGCCTCTAGTACCAACATGAGAAGTTGATCATTACATTTATATTGGACATTCCATGTCCCATAGGCTTTATCACTTTTTGCTTGGTATTCTACATGATAATATGTTTCTCCTTTTCTCTTTCCAGGGTGGAATTCCAGAGCAAGTTCTTCAAAGGAGAGGGATACGCCTTCATCCCGTTCTCCTTTGATATCATCCTTCAGGCCGACGAAGAGTAAATCATCGTCATCATCATACATCTCAATTTCGTCCTATCCCAATAAAGCAGTTCCTGAGCCCCAAAACACGTTGACAAGTTAACAGCAGAATTGCCAAATCCTTCTGAAAACCAATACTTAAAACTACAAATGTAATTACTTAATATACTTTACTATGAAATACATTCAACAGATATCATGTGTTTCTAAATTTGTATAGATTGTCATTACTAGATCTTGACCTTTTAAAGTGAACTATGAACTTGTGAAGAGTTCCAAGGATGAAAGAATTCATCTGCTTGATTTTCGACGTTGAATTCATTGCTCAACACCTGCATTTTCAATTTTGAAATGTAAAGAAATCTGTGGAAATTGACAAAATAATATCTGTAACCTTGATCCATTTTGTAGATCACTCTGTGTTTTACCATACTTCTGTACCGACTATTTCAATAGCAATACACCTTAAAGGCAGGGTAATTTACCGACATCCCTACCACTGCTGTAATGTATTTTCAATTGCGCCATCTGTTGGTGAAGGCATACATAGAGCGATTTTCCGGTTCCTGTACCCAAGCATCATCAAGCACGCGACATCAATCGGTGATGCATTATGGGACTTAGCTGTTGATACATCAGGACATTGTGAGCAGTAGATGGCAGTATATGTTAATCTAAAGAAGTGTCAGTAGATTACCCTGCCTTTAAAGTTACATTTATATTTCGTACAGGACAAATTTTGAGTGTATTATGCTCTTTCACCACTATTATCTTTTTATCTGTATCCATTTGGTTAGTCTACATTGTGTTGGGAAGAATATAGATATATATTTTGATTAATTGATTATATCATACAAATGAGGTTATACTATATTTAAAGAGAATTTGAGAAGTATTTATGATTTTGTTCTTTGAATTTGAAGCCAAATGTTTTGTCAGCATTATGTGTCTGGAGAAACTCCCCTATGAATTTCCTTTTCATCTTTGTATCAAACATTAGATCATCACTAATTATGTGGAAAATCTTATGTTTTAAAACATACTGTTTGTATTTTGGTCTTTTGGGTCTTTTTTTCTCACCGTTTTGGACTACAGTATATTTTTGGCAAGAGTAAATGTATTTTTTTTTTTCCATGTCTGTTTTGTCTTTGTCATATTAATTTTTGCTTTTAAATATGAAAGCAAACTAACATTTATCATACATACGCTAAGGTCTAATAGTACTTGTGTTAACATTCCTTTTTAAATCACAACATAAATTATAATTATATTTAAGATAGAGGAAGTAGAACAAATGTTCTTTTTAATATAATTCTAATGAATTGGGGTCTGTATTGAAAGATATTAACAAAAGGATATTTACATAATGTATTTTGGAAATACAGGTAAGGGGGTGAAAAGTTGTACATGTATTTACACTGCCATTTTCATCAATTGTGTAAAATTTGGCAATATATAAATGTTCACAGTATATGTAAGCCTTGCAAATCAGAGGGAGCCAACATATTAATGTACAAAAGATGACATTCAGGGAACAATGTGCATAAATGAACACTGGACATGCTAGATATGTAATTTGTATGTGGTGTTAATGAGATGTTGCAATATCTGTAATTTCACTGTGTCATGTTTTATTTTTTGTTCTTGATGAAAAGCTGTGCCTTTCTGAAAAACAAATCATCTTTTCTGAGGTAGAAGGGCATTAAGTCTTGTCACTTTATACATGTAGCTATTGCCCTTCAAGATTTCAACTAACAAAATATTCCCATGAATACTTAAGGTATGTATACTATATAGAATATTAACTCTACGTTGAGCTTTTGAGAGCATGACTGTAAATTAATTTAGATTTGATACATTTTTATAAAACATGTATCATTTTCAAAAGGTATTTCACTGTAGTACACATAACTCACATACATTTATAGAGAATGTACTCTTGCAAATGTATTTTTGTAGAGCTATATGCCAAGGTTCCTCTTCTACACATGTTTTAAATTCACAACACTTTTAGGGCTTGTTCAGACATGGCGCGGTATTACCACCAAGCTTGTTTACCTGTAATTGAATGGCAATTGCATGCAGCAAAGGAATTGCACACATTTGTTTTGCTCTGTGTTATAAGATACAGAAACATGAAGCGTATTACACTTCACATCATTATTTCTAACAAAAAAACTACATATCGTGTCTGAACGCACTTTAACTATGACATGAGTCGGTTCTCATTTCTTAATTTTCACTGTAGATTAATTTCAATAGATTATATGTGTGTCATGAATGGCTAAAAAGTGCTTCTTAGACATAATACATCGAAATGCCTTCTGTGTGTATTGTAGCGCCGATCAGTGTAACCCATGCCATTGTTTCACATGAGTGTTTTAAGTGCAAGGTCACTTATTGAAACATGTGGTAATTTAAATATACACAATCCAATTGGATGTTGGGTTAATTTGTACGTAGGATAGTTTTGAGAAACGATGACTATTAGGCTAAATTTGATCCATTCTTAAGAGGAATGGAATGATGATTCGTCTCTGAGCACTGGATTTATAAACCTGATGATGTACTGCTTAGCATAAGGTCAAAATATCACCTGAAACTATCACTTGAGTACTTCATATCTGCATTTGAAACCAAAATGGTGATGAAATCTTAATGTAACAAAAGTACTGATTAATAAAAGATAACTCATGTAGATTATAAAAGTTTTTATGTATTACTGTTTTCAATATTCTTGTACCTGTTTTTGTTCAATTAAAGTTTTGTTCATATTATTAGATACTGAGGAACAGATGGAGTATATCAGTTAAGGACTTCAGGGAGGGAAAGAGAGAGAGAGAGAGAAGTAGAAGAGAGAAAGAAAGAAAGAATAGTAAAAAGAGAGTGAGAGTCAGATCCAATATTGACACAGGAACAAGAGATTTAAAAAATCTGAAAAAGATCGATGATGACTGAGGATGGAAGGGCACTTAATATGTTCATGAGAAATTACAGAGGAAAAAAATTGTGATTTAATTAAAACTCTAGTCCTGTTTCATTTGCAAATGCTCTAAAAACTGGAAGGAAGAGAGAAAAGGGGAGAAAATGTATTTTTAATTCAGCAAATTACTTTGTGAAAATATAACATAAAAGGGCAGGAAGAGGAGGTGACGTAGATCAATCATATCATTATTTATTGTATCATCACCACAAGCATGCAAACACGACATTTTTGTATAACGTATTTTTAAATTATACCATATTTTTGGCTGCAGAATTACAAAGTAAACTGAACTATGATCTTCGCTCTGCCGTCGTTTTTAATGCTTGACACCCCAATTATTTTTTTGTTATTTTACAGAAAAATAAATAAGGGTAGATCTAGATTGATAAATAAATTTTAAAAAATGAAATGGGGGAAAAAAATGAAATTAAAGAAAGACAACGAAAAATTGAATTAAAAAAAAAAAATCGAGAACAAAATATATATTTTTTTTGGGGGGGAGGGGGCCTTTATAGCTGGGGGCAAAAGGTCAGATATTTTTAGTTGTGTGTGCATGTTTTCAAAGACACCGTAATTTAAATGGCAAACAAAAAACGGGCGCGAGATCGAAAGCGCATGCACTGCATATGCCTGCACTACTACCGTAGGATATTTGCATGCACTGTGCATGTTCAGTATGCACCGTACTCGTGTACCCAGCTCAGTTCCGAAACAAAACGAAAAAAAACCTGAAGATCGCATTGTCTATTACCCAAATAAACACAGACCGATTTGCATAATTGGCCTGTTTACTTCATACTGAATAAATGTATCACTGAATGCAGCAATTTTCCCGTGCTGGGAAGGCTAGGCGTCAACAAAAACCCATTCGATCGCTCTAGATCTGACTCAGCTCAGCTCAGACTCAGTGGAGTCGGTGTAACTGTTAGATCTACAACTTTACAAGTTACAACAAGACTGCGGGAAGGACAACGCAATGCAACGGCCACCTCACCCTTCACAAATGCAGCCGGTATGTCAACTTCTACTTCTATTTCTAGACCATGCTAATATTCGTCGAAAGCCTTTTCAGCAACTAAAATGGAATCATGTAATTTTGTACTATTGTTGAATGTTGTACGCCTAGTCGGCGCTAGTGTAGTTCCGTATCCATTTTTTTAGCAGTTTCATATCCATTCTTTTAGCAGTTTCATATCCATTCTTAGCAAAGATGAATAAGAATAGACTTTAAGATCTAGATCTAGAGCTAGACCTAGATCTAGATCTAGACTAGACCTATATCACATTTTCCACCTGAATTTGGATCACATCCGACATCGGGAAACCTCCGTTTAAGGCTTCGATGTCGATGTTGTCGCTCAGTACCGTCTCTACGCTAGAATCTATAGCTTTGCAACTCAAACTGAAGCTATCAGTCCAAAATTATGCAAACTTCTCGTATGGTTTATGGTATCGTGCATGCGAGAAATGTGCATAATTTTGGACTGATAGCTTCAGTTTGAGGTGCAGAGCTATAGCGTAGAGATAGTACTGAGCAACGACGTCGACATCGAAGCCCTAAACGGAGGTTTCCCGAAGTCGGATGTGATCCAAATTCAGGTGGAAAATGCAATAGGCCCTAGACATCTATATGATTATGATTCACATTAGTAAAAAATTGGGCTAAAATTCCTTTGCTAAGCCTAAGAATGGATTATTAAACTGCTAAAAAAATGGATACGGAACTACACTAGCACCCGCCTGGTCATTTCACGCATCAGAATCATCAATGAAAATGAAAATTTAAATTGAGACATGTCATGTGAATTGTGATGATGTAGACAGCAATAACCATCTGATTTGGGTCATTTCTTTAATAAAACTGACATTTGTTGTCATTCCCCAATAATATGTATAGAGGTCAGAGGAGCCAGATGCAATCTCAGCGGAACAACCGTCGATATCAGAGACTGAAGCTTTCGGTCTACGACTAGTGTAGGGGCGCGCTGGTCCGGCCGAGAATAAGTATTGTCTTAATACTAATAGACGATGATATCCTCGTAAACGCTGAGAAATTGTGTCCTTAAAAACAAAGATTGTCCGCATTTTTGCCGACATTTATTTCATTGGCGTTCGGCAGGTTTCTGGTTCCCAAATCGCGCGCTAGCGATATGAGAAAAGGATATCGCGTAAGAAAATAACCCCAGTTCATCGTCTGCTTACCGTATTTGCGATAAGGCCGCACCCCCGATTTTGACATTAAAAAAAAAAATATAGACCTATTGTTTTTTTGTTTTTTTTTTGGTTGTTGTTTTGTTGCCGAAAACCCACGCGGGGAAGGAACTTCATTTAACATCGAGGTGCAGTTAAAGGCGCCGATTTGTGCTTGTAAACTTGTCACAAATAATAGTAACAATGTCGTTTTTAGAAGAATGTGTAAGATCATTAATGTGGATTAAAAACAATAGAGTACTAGGTCCTAGGATAGAACCTTGTGGTTCACCATTTGTTATATAAAAAAAATTGAGGAATTATTATTATAAACTACATATTGAGATCTATTAGAAAGATTACTTTCAAATCAAGATGACAGACACATTTTAGTGTTGTTGTAGTTTCCGAGTGGTGAGTCAACCCACTGATTACTGAGCTGGGAGACATTGCCAGGCATAGCGCCATAAATCGAAACTAAAAAAAAAAAAATCTCTTTTTATTCTTTCGCCGCATAGGCCGCACCCCGACTTTTTGATATTTTCTCTTCCAAAAATACTGCGGCCTATACGCCAGCAAATACGGTATATATGGGTTGTCCGTCTTCCCTAGGATTTATCGCTCATAACGTGATAGCCTCTGTACAAAATCAATGCAAACTGCATCAGGGAATCTGTTTTTCCCATCACCACCACTCGGATCGGAAACTGAAACGTCTGCGAAAATGCGGACGATCCTTATTCTCGGACCACCCCCCTAATGTATACTTTTACTAGATTTAAGTAGATCTAATGTTAGTAAGTTATACTAGACTAGCTGGACCCGCGGAAATCCGCGGGATTCTAGAGGGGGGCGGGGGGTGTAAATAGGGGCGAGATGTCCCGCGGGGCGAGTTAGCCCGACCTCCGTAAATAGATATATAGAGACTGTCTAAATTAAAACCACCAAGAACTTTATTTGCCATTCAGGCCATTAAAAAAATGTTTTGCGTCCCCGCCCGCTTACGTTTTTGGGGGCCGCCTCCTATTTTTTTTTTTTTTGAAGAAAAAAACATGAAAAGCACTGCTAAAATGTATTTCTGATTTTAAAAAATAAAAATAAAAAATTGTCGGCCGCCATCTTGAAAAATAGCCCGAATGTCAGGGAAAATGTACCGAGCGGCCATTTTGAAAGAAAAAAAAAGGGCCTCCTCCTTCCCATTTTTCGAAAAAACAGGACGCCAAACATGTTTTTTTTTAAATTTGGCCTTATATAAAAAAATAAAAAAAACGATCCAACTGTACCGGTAGTTATTCTTTAAGCCACTGGAACTGCGTAGAGTTCCGTAGTGTGGAAAGCTTTTACTGCTTTGTCGATCTGGCGTAGGGTAGCGTACTGTTGCGTAGGCATGTAGCGTAGTGTTGCATAAAAAGGCGTACTTTCTGCGTCAAGTTTCTATGCCTAAAGTACGCGAAAAAAATTAAACATGTTGAATTGTTTTTGTTCATCTTGCGTACCCCTTTCCGTCCCTCAGCATATAGTAACGTAGGCCAGCGTAGGTGGTACGCAACACTACGCAACTCTACGTATTGACCCACGCCAATTAGTGACCCGCAGGTGTCACAAATAAAGTATTAAAAAAATGCTCATCTGACCCTAATTAAACGCCTAAAACCCCCAAGCTTTCGGGGGTTTATGGCCCCTTGAAACCCGTGGACCCGCAGCCTATATTATATATATACACTCAACTCGCTGCGATCTGATCTCTCCCCCCCCCCCCCACCACTTTGAAGAACGTAACCCCCTGAGCTTTTGGGGGTTTATGACCCCTTGAAACCCATGGACCCCACGCCTATATTATATATACACTCAACTCAGGACCCGCGGAAATCCGCGGGATTCTAGAGGGAGGCGCAGGCAAAAAATTATTTTTTTCATTTCTGGGGCTCCATTTCAAATTTTCGGAAAATTTTCGGGGGCTACTTTTTCAACTTTCGGGGGCTCTTTTTTCTGGGGCTACTTTTTCATTAATTCATAAAAGGATAGGCCTACACTTTGTTGAGATTTGTTTAGTAGGCTAAGGTTTGAGGCTTCCTACATCCTACTTCATAATTGCCTATTTAAAAAAAAAAAAAAAAAAATTCTAGTTCAATAACTAAGTTTTCATGCATTGATTTGATGCAAGAACTGTAACATAATAATAGACCCTAACTGTGTTAGATTGTGATTATTTCTGACCATTTATTTCGATAATCATTTTTCAAAGTAAAATTTTCATAAGAAAATCAGACAGTCGTTTAAAAACGTAGACATTAGTAATACTTTTACTAATTCTAAGCTCAGGTTTCGTAAATATATTCACGAAACTATATTGAAATCGCGGCAATAATGATGCAAAGTGTCAAATCTCTTCGACTCGAGCTCAGCTTCAGCACACACACTTCAGCGTAACTCCAGCAAGCTCGAACACCGGCGCCGCAGGCGTCGGACGCCTGCGGTGCGCGGTGCCTGTGTTGGAGCTTCCCGAGCAGCGCAGCTGCTCTGTGTGCGACTGAACTGTCAGTCCATTGGTTTTCTTGTGAAAACTTTCCTTTAGAAAATGATAATCAAAATTGAGTATACATGGCCGTAATAATCACAAAATAAGCTTTGATTTCATACCTCCATTCACGAAAACTATATAAAAATCGCGGCAATCATGATGGAAATAGGTCTCTAAGTTTGGACGTCGACGGGAATTAGCCCAGTGTATCTCGCTTGTGCAGGTACCGCTTGTGCAGTGCAGCTAGTACAAAGCACATCCTATAGAAAGATACCTAACACGGGGTAAGTCGTACCCATTCAGCGTGCATTTAATACGCAACTTCATGTGAGTGGATCGTCATCGGTCGTGTGTCTACGGATGTTATGTTGAATATCCATGAGGTATCTCTGTCGTCACGCATATCATGCATTATGCATGTCGCGTCTGTTTTCGCCCTGGACGTCGACACGGAGGAGGACCTCGGGCGGAGTATAGCCAATTCGCTAGAGTAGACTCTCCCGCGGACGACGGCACCGGGCACGGGTACCCCGAGGGGAGGGTTCAGGAGGAGATAGCTGCACCAGCTTCGGTCGGCGATCTCATTAAAAAACAATAGAATACAAAGGCCGGCGGAGACGTCGCGCCCCCCGCGGAGCCTTAGCGTATTACTTATAGTGACTAGATCTTTAGATAAAAAACAAAATAATACCCTTGCATGTTTGTTTGTTAATTTTTTTTCTGTTTTTTTTTTTTACTAAAAGCAACAGCTACCCACCCGTGTCCAGTAGCCATTCTGAACCATCAGGCTAGCTAGAGTTTATATGGACATATTATTTTTCGGTTAGACCATCGTCATGATGCCATGCCTCTACTAGCTATTACTCACATACATCATGTACCTTCATTGGTTGCCAATCAAACAGAATTTTTTTTAAAGATTATTTTATTTATATACAATTTTTTTCATAACCAGGCAAGTATTTTAATGACTGTCTTAATTGAGTTGTATCGACCTGTGGGTACAAACCTTCGCTCCAATGCGGACCCATTTCGATTGACTTTTCATGTGGCTCGTAGTAAGGCAGGAGACTGCACATTCACTGTTGCAGCAGCTATAAGGAGTGGAATAAACTTCCCTCCATTATAAAAGCTGCTCCATCAGTGATGTTTTACAAAAACTTCTTAAAAAAATAAAGGTAAAGACCAGTAATGGTCATGCGATTGCATTGTGAAAGAAACGTGGAATCGATCAGAAAAGGTTGATCATCTAGCATCTAGCATCTGCAAGGTTCTGGAATCATCAAAATGATAAGAAATTTGGCCCATTCTTCGTAAAGTTACAAGCACTATACACAGAAAGATGTATTTGGGACTACCCTATATCTCTCACACGACCATGAGAGAAACAAATTTACCAAATATATGAATTAGTAGGCGGTTTCCCGGCAAATTTTTTATCATCATGTATTAGTCAAAACATATTCTTTCACATGATTGGTAATGAGAGCTTCCATTTCATTTTTTGAAATTGGGGCGTTTCCAATACTGGTCTTTACCTTTAAAACAAACTTATTTCCTACTTGATTCGCTATTATTTTTATTTTTTTCAATGTTATGTTATTGTTAAATTGCACTAACTCCAAGAATTTTTTTTTCCCTGTCTTATTTTTGCATCACTGATTTCAAAAGTAGGCTACATTTGATTTGTTTGTGGATCATAACAACAAAATCTTACAAAAATAAAATAAAATAGGGAAGTTTTGAAGTAAACAGTAAGATTTTTTTTTAAAGGTGTGTTTTTCATGAGAACTCCACCTATCACATTTTCATTTTTAGATGAGGTAATCCCTTTACAGCAAATGTAAAGAAGAAAAAATGTGTTGAAGTGAGAGACTGTTTTCCAAAGTTCCAAAGAAGCTATAAAAATTGTTTGCATAAAAAAACTCAATTTTCTCTCATTTTCTCTTTTGATGAACAGGGTTTCATGCCTGGAGGTGGCAATGCTCCTATGCTACAGCAGTCACAGGGGTTTGCCATGCATGGTATGGGCATGCCTGCTCCCAACCAGGTCCCTCCGAATCAACCAATGCTGAACCACCACCAGCAGCCCATGCCCAATCAACCAATGGGAGGGGCGCAACAACATAGGGAGTATGGAGCACCTCCGCTGCAGTACGGTCAGCAGCAGCAGCGCATGCAGGTTCCGAATCAGCAGCAACCACAACAAATGCATTATCCACAGCAGCAGCAGCAGCAGCAGCAGCAGCAGCAGGGGATTCATCTACCGTTTCACCAGCAGCAGGGTCAGACTCAGTTTCCACCTCAACAGCAGGCACCGATGCAGCAGCAGCACCAGCAGCAGCAGTTTCATCCACATGCTTCTAGTTCATCCAATGGTAAGCTCTCTTTCAGCCATCTCTAAAACTGGCTAGATATCTTTCAGCTACCTTCAAAGTACTTTTGGGGGTGGGCATACAGTAGGGGGCAAACTTGCACCCAAGTAATGATCCACAGTCTATGGAATAAAATACAGGATCTGTTTGTAGGCCTCCAGAGCTTCAGGGGGTAGTTGTCCTAGGGGGTAGTTGACTGGGGGTTGATGTCCAGGGGGTTGATGTCCAGGGGGTAGGTGTCCAGGTACAGATTTTCAGAATTGCTTCCAGGGGGGAGGGGGGGGGGGTCACACTCCAGTACCCCCCAGACAACTATCCCCTACAACAACCATCCTCTAGGACAACTACCCCCGGGACAACTTTCCAGGGGGGTAGCATACCTGCCAACCCTCCCGAATAATCCAGAATATCCCGTTTTTCTGGATTTTTAGGACCCCAAAAATGCGGGGCGGGGGGGGGGGGGTCACACTCCAGTACCCCCCAGACAACTACCCCCTACAACAACCATCCTCTAGGACAACTACCCCCGGGACAACTTTCCAGGGGGGTAGCATACCTGCCAACCCTCCCGAATAATCCGGAATATCCTGTTTTTCTGGATTTTTAGGACCCCAAAAATGCGGGAGATTCCGGATTTTCAATTTTTTTTTTTTTTTTGCTTAAGCCAAATTAAGCTTGTTTTATCATATGCTGCGATGTGAGAGTTCACGTATTGCGTGCGTTGAAGGGCTGCATGATTGAGCAGTGAATTTGTATTCGCTTTTTTGCACATGTGCAAGCAAACACCAGTTAAGGGTACAGATTTCTTATTTTCGAAGAAATACCGTGCTAAAAATTCTTTATTCTCATTTTCAAATGTTGGCAGGTATGGGGTAGTCGTTCTAGGGGGTAGTTGACCGGGGGTGGATGTCTTGATTTTCAGAATTGCTTCGGGAGGGGGGGGGGGGGGGGGGGGTCACACTCTAGTTTGTTTATGTGCTTGTGATTGTGTGGGTCATATGCTTCATTCCCATTTTTAAAAACACATTTGTAGGGGAAAAGTATTTGCTGGAAAATGTGCTAACACACGATATGTTTGTTTTCATACAATTCAAGATTAATGCACAACTCCACCACTGTCATAGAATCTCTATTAATTAATCAATGTTTGCCCATTTCTTTATACAGCTAATGTTACACCTGGCTGGAAAGTGGGACTCTATGCAAGCGAGAAAGACAAGATGGTAAAAAAGAAACTCCATTCCTCTTTATTTACCTATTTATGACATTTAATCTATTATTCATTTCTTTAATATACCTGTGTAAAAGTGCTTTTCATTGAGCTTATGATGGTTTCTTGCAACAGGCAGTTTCTTAATCATTAATGACACATGGATGCCAAATTATATTGGTGATTACCTTTTACTAATCATTTTATTCATTTGAAGAATTTTGCTGAAAGATTGAAAAGGACACAGGGATGGATTCTGAGAAAAAGTTGACAATAAACAAAGAAAGAGGTGCAAAATGATGTATGAAAGTAGGACTACATGTACATACATTTGTTGTGTTTCATCTGCTGTTACTGCTGTAGATTTGTATATTTTAGGTGGAATGTATCAACGAGCTACATCTGCTGTGCTGTATATCTCTAGGTTTTATCTGTTGGTATATATCTGAAGGTTTTATCATTTGCTATATATCAGGTTTTCAGGTGACATGAACCGACAAGCTTCATCCTAAAATTGAAAAGTCAAGGACAGAATAAACTAGATGATTTATTTACCCATTATTCATCCTCCCTTTTACGTCTCATATATACATGTATGCAGAGATTCCTACCTTTACGGTTTCGCCGTATTTGTTCTGGTTTTATTGCCCTTGTTACAGCATTACGTTAAACAACCAAAAGGTTACGGGAAACGATGAATAAGTATATTAGAGCGTATGCCGCTTATTTACACATAGCCTCCGTACACAGCTCTGTACATTGCTGCATGTCACACGCATTTACTCACAAGTTCACTGAATTTGACTACGTTGGATGGGCACTTTCGCTCGCTCCACGCTAATTGTGCACATGGTCTATGATGCCACCAGCAGACTATCCGACGCCATCTTGTTTAATTCCGAAACAACGCGGCGCCGTCGTTGTTTTGATACTAGTATTCTATGCGCGGTTGTGCGTTTTTGGGGAGCGTGATGGTGGATGATCGTGTGCACGGCCTGAAGACTTCAGCAGGCGCATTTCAAGTGCGATACGGTATGTTGTGTTCATGAACGCCGGGCCTGGGCTTGTACTGGCGGTGTTTTCTTTCTGGATATTATCGTGGATTCACGCAAAAAAGCGAGTACCCGAGGAGGAGATCCTATGACTGCAAACAGATTTTGTATAACGTTTTGATGCACATTTTTATTTTAAACTTAAAAATGGAAGATTCAAAATGCAGTAATAAGAGTGATTGGGTGTTCGTGTGCATTTTTGCTCAAAAAAGATATGCTGCTTTGTCCTGTGTTCCGGAAAGACCCCCATTTGTAACAGAACATGTGGTAAATGTTCCTGACAACCATTCTATAGGGTTTCCATCTCTGTGTATGTATCAGGATGGACCACAAGAGTTAAACATGTACTGTACATGTAACAGCAACTCAAGCTTAGTATTCAATAGGTCAAGTACTATAAGTTTGACATTTATTTGCACGACTCTTGACCAATCTTAAGATCGGTTTGAGAGTCAACCTTCAATATTTGTCTTTGGAAGTTGACGCCCATACCAGCTTTGCACTCTGTTTATTTATTTTTTTTTCTGTTTGTTTTTTTCCTGCTGACCTTTCAGATTTATATAAGTATGTTTGCCCCAAACTAAGCTTTAATAATAACCCATGAAATTCAAATTGCTTAAGAGTGATTTTAAGGGTCCTTATGTTCATTGGTCTACATGATTATACCCCCCCCCCCCAAACAAAACAACAACAAAACAAAACAAAATCAGCACTTCACTCTTTACTAAAAGAACCCTTGTTGAAGGTGACTTACTAAAGAAAGAAAGAATTTGACACCTTGCAAGGCAAACCCTCTATGTGTAGCCAGTTTCTAGTCTACCATTTCAGACTCAAATTTGATGTACCGTACATTGTAAAGCGTACCGTATTTGCCGGCAATAAGGCCGCATAGGCCGCACCCCAAACTTTGACATTTCGTAGAGGGAAAGAAAAAAACGGACCAAACAAAATGGTCGTAATTTTCTTAGAACACTTTTTTTTCACAAACTGATACCAAATTCATCAATATTCTTATAAATTTACAAGAAGTTTACCTCAAAAATGATCATAATTTTGCAGATCTTCGTCGACTTTTAAGCTAGTACTGTATCGCTCGCAGATTTGGTATCCTACAATACCCCTACCTCGATGTGCGGTGTAATCCGGAATAGCGTTTTTCGGCCTGCGCAGTTGCGTTGCGCGGCAGCTAGATCAAAAAGTAACGGCCTGTCCCTTTTTTTAACTTTTTGGCGATGCAATGGTACAGACTTACTAGATCTAGATCTATCGGCAGATTTTATTAGAAAAATAAGTTTTGCCTTTTTTTTTCGTCTTCATCTTCATGTCAACTATGCAACATAAAATTGTTGGTAAGTTGTGTGGAGTTATTCTAGAATTGTCCTGTACCGTTTTCTAGCCATCCTACCGTTCATAGTCCCATATGTGCAAATGGACGTGATGTTGTTGTAGCGTAAAAGCCGCATCCCGACTTTTGGATATTTTTTCTTCAAAAAACACTGCGGCCTTATCGCCGGCAAATACGGTATGTAGAAACCAGGCAATTTTGTATTAACCAACAAAATATGTATCAAGTGGGACTAAATGAAAACTGTTGAATCAAACTTTGATGGGCTTTTTAACTATCGTGTAACTGAATCGATTTAGCATAGCACTAGTTCAAGCTACATATTGTTACAGTATACATAGTACATTATAAATGTACCTTAGCCTTGCTGAAAGATTCACGTTGAAGACAATAGTCTACAATCCGTCCAGACCCTGACCCTCAAGTCCTGTTTGAACCAGGCCGACTTCCCAGTGGTACCGACCGATCATGAAATTGAATGGAATGCCTGGATGGTAATGACCTGCTGGGCCAGCATTGCAGGCATTCCTGCACTGTATCATCTCACAGGGATCCTACGGTCAAGGGGATGGAGATTGTCCGTGGGGCAACAAGAATAGAATTCTCTAAAATTGTATTTTTGATTGTGACCTGCACGCGAGAGAATAACATATTTTCACATTTTGGGGATAGAAATTTATTCATTTTGGTAGAACTGGGTTTTAAAAGTGTTAGATTCATGTATTTCATTTTTAGTATGACTTGATTAAAGGTAAAGACCAGTAATGGTCATGTGATTGCATTGTGAAAGAAACGTTGTGGAATCGATCAGAAAAGGTTGATCATCTAGCATCTAGCATCTGCAAGGTTCTGGAATCATCAAAATGATAAGAAATTTGGCCCATTCTTCATAAAGTTACAAGCACTATACACAGAAAGATGTATATGGGACTACCCTATATCTCTCACACGGCCATGAGAGAAACAAATTTACCAAATATATGAATTAGTAGGCGGTTTCCCGGCAAATTTGTTATCATCATGTATTAGTCAAAACATATTCTTTCACATGTTTGGTAATGAGAGCTTCCATTTCATTTTTTGAAATTGGGGCGTTTCCAATACTGGTCTTTACCTTTAACAACAAATGAATTCCTGTTAAAAGAAAATATATTAGGAATTCATTTGTTTTCTATTGCAGTGATGTTTGTTGTAACACACAATGCAGAGTAAAAAATGTACCCTTTTTTTTTACACAAACACTAATGGTACAATTTTTGAATTGTGATAATTAACATTTTCTACTGAATAAAATTGATCAATGATATTTAGCTCATACAGTACATGAATGTCTGGTTGTGGTCCAAAAGTCCAAAACCAATTTGAGAAACTCAGTAAGTCCTCTATGTGAACACCCCTCCTGTGTCTATCTACTGGCTACAGTATTGTGAGCATGCTGAGCTGCCTGCGGTGTTAATAGTTCATTAGCGATAGACGTCATCTCAACATTTATTTTGTCAAGATCTCTGAACGTCATTAGGAGGATGGTTACCGATTGACCCGTATCAGTTTCTTCTCTGACCAACGGTCTGCTTCACAGCATCTCCATGGCATATGTTATAGAGTGTTAAGTAAAGTGATGTACTTTCTAGTGTTCCTCTATCAAAATTTTACCCAATGTGCCTGTGGATTACTTACATGTTCACTAGTTAATTGATTGATTTACTCGATCAGATCAATCCCTTTTTTTTTTCCTGATCACCTATCGTGGATACATCTCCCATTCAAATCATTTAGAAAGTGAAAGCAAAATTTCACGAGTTAGCATTCAAAGCCTATGCAATTCAGTTAAGGTTTTGTTGTAAATGGCATTATAATCCATTTATTGTCCCCTTACATGTTCAAGTTCATGTACATCTACCCACACACACAACCCACACATTCTCAAAGGTACTGTTAGTCTACAAGCACAGACTACCGTATAATTTGACAACTTAACAATGCATTGTGTCTGGAGTCTAGATTATGCTAGCTTGATAATCTATTGTGTAAGATACATGTAGACGATTTACATATACTGTAGCTACAGCTTGGGGTCTATATATATATGATAGTCTTTAGCTCAGACAGTCCAGACCCTGATTTATAATGTATCATACTAGACAAAGGGTCTGAAATGGTAAACTACACATACACACAGAGATGGGGTAAGTGAAAAGATGATGATTCTTGCAGATGCGATCCAAGAGGGTTAGAGACAGAGAACGTGAGGAGGGAGCTCTGGCAAAGATTAGAGGAGTATAATCTTAACTCTATATTTGGATATAATCATGTTAATTTTGGTAAGCCTGTTAATTATTCTTTTGCCTATTAATCTGCTTCAAGATTTTGGAAGATTTTTGTTTTAATTTAGAGATTTTTCGAAAAGTATTTATTTTTCAGTTTTTTCAATTACAAAAATGATGACATTTCCTTTTTTATAAACACATACATCGCACATTGATAATATTGATATTATTTTCTTCGTAGTAGTAGTAGAAGTAGTAGTAGTACATGTAATAGTAGTAGTAGTAATACTGTACATGTATTTTAAAATAATAAAAAGTATTACACCTTGGAGATGGGGTTCACCACTAGTAGGTGTCCAAAGTCATGAGATAAACCCTCACCCCCTCCCCCCAACAAAATGTTGAGAGGTGTTCAATCTAAATGATAACCTATCGAGTTGGACCTTCCTGTTGTTAAATTGTGCAATAGCGGGCACCCTGATATTGGGTACTTGTGACAATGTGACATCAATGTACATGTAAGTGTCTAAGAATATATCTTCTCAAGCAACTATGCATATTGCTGACATCACCATTGACGGTATACAGAGATGCCAACCCTCCTGAATTTTTGACATTTATTTAATAGGTCACTCCACACAAATTGTAAGGCCACCCTAATTTCTTGACAGATTATTTCTATTATACTGTATGCAATTGATAGAAACCTCCCTGATTTCTGAATGAATCCTCTCTGAAAGCTGAATGTAAAGGTTTGCATATCTGTGTCTATCTGTGTCTTATGTGACCTGATGATAAGTTGAGGCGCCTTGTAATAGACACTGCTAATGATCATTTGGTTAAGTAATTATCCGGAGCGTTGATACCACAAGTAATAATGGATTCATTGTTAATCTATTTCATGCCTGGCTGACTGCATCCAGGTTGAATCACTGTTCATCGTCTTTCATCTTTTTTCCTTTGCGTATATCCTCCATCGCCCTTTCCCATCTTCTCACCATCTTTGGTTTATTCTCTGTACTCCATTCTTTCTCCCTCATTCCCTCTCTTGAACTATCCAACTCCATGTCTCTCCCCTCCCCTCCCCCCTCCCCTCCCCCCTAGCATTTTGTCTAATACCCTTTTCATATTTAGGGGTAGACTAGAATGGGAGGGAATCTGGATTCAATCCAGACTTTAATAGTTGGGAACCAAACACAAATTTGAATGCTATCATCTTCACTTCATCCCCACTTGATGCAGACATCTGTACCTGCTTTGGGTTCACTTTCGGCAGTGAATATACAAACAGTATTATTCTCTTTCTCTCCTTTTCCCTGTACCTGTTACATTTAATTTCCATCAATAGTAAATAGACCCTTGGCTGCGTAGTTGTATTACTGTCTGTAGACAGAACTGAAAATGGGCACGGAAAAGAGAGAACGAGTTATAAGATGCGATACAGAGCAAAAGGGGAAGGAAAATTGGAGGGAGATGAGAGGCAGACGATGGAATGGATAGATGACTGGCATCAATGAAAACTTGAATAGATATAAATATTTTAGTTATTTAATTTACCTGTAGAGTTATATGGAGAAGAGTATAACAAAGACAGACCCCTCCTCCTTCCTTAAAAAAGGATGATGATGAGAATGAACGAATGCAGCCTAAACATTAAAGCAGGCCCTGATGTGGGGAGCTTTGCAAGTCAGGTACCTTGAACTTGTATGTCTATGCTCTTTCAAAAGCCTGCACTAGATGCTTTGCCTTAGTTCCGTTGTACCAGTCTTTCTGTCATCTCACCCTCGGTAATTAACTCTGATGACATTCTATGGCTGTCACATCAATTTGACTGCAAGACGATGATTTATCAAACAGCCAGAGACAAGAGACTGGATTAGTGCGCTGTATCGTTTTGTTATCTCTTAAAGCAATGTATGAAAGTTCACTAACATTCCATGTGCATATGTACATGTATGTATATACAGCTTACATTCATATTCCTGTCTGGTTGTAACTTTTGGAGTACCGGTATAAATTATAATGGCCCATCCCATCTTATACAGAGTTGATATCAATCCCAATTTTTTGCGATTGATATCAATCGCAACTATGTACATAAGAGATAGGAGAATGCCAAGTTGCCATTAATTGGAGGACTTGCGATTGAGTTGATTTATAAGAAGAAGCCCAGTATGAGCAATAAGCTATTGTACCGATGCCCCACGTATACATCCCTCATTCGTGCTAATGCAATTTGTACATCACCAATCCTGAAACAAATTTTTAACCTAAATCGTAGAATTTTAAAAAACTGTGACTTTTTTATCTACACTAACAATTCCTTTCATTTCAGGAAACGGCATTATTTCAAACTGAGCCATGCTGTGGAAAGTCCCTAAATGTACATTAACATGATCAAAGCATGGCCTCAATGTTATGCCCTGCTTTTTCATTTCAGTTGATTTCTGTAGCAGCAGTAGCTTCAAGATCCTTGAATTTATTCCTTTGTATTTAGTAGCAGCAATACTTCAGGGATTCCAGTGGTGCAAGGATTGCACTGGTTTTACAATATAGTATCCAAATGATACATGTTTGCGAGTGCATTAGTGAATATGCACTGCGCGCAGGTTTAAGTCGCAGTAGGATAATTTACGAGACTTGTCAAGTTCATTGTCCATCTCATTGTGACTAAAACCAAGTGCAGTGTATAATATCACTAATGAACGAGCTAAAAACATGTATTATTTGTTTTATAAGATGTGTCTACAATACGACTATAAAGTCGAGAAGTTGACGGTTGTCATCACCAAAATGCACTCCCGTGCATATGGTAAAAATTAATGCACGCACACATGATCCATTTCGACGCTTCTCATTAGCTACATTCTTGAACCCAGTTTATTGTAATATTCGATGTACATGCAGTGCTTATTAAAAAGCGTAAGCGCACAGGCTGGTTTGTGAAAGCAGTGGCGTTTACTAAAGAACAACGAGAAACTAACCCAAGGATCATCTGACATGGATTGTGGTGGTGGTTATTTTACCCGACTGTTAAGAAAACATAAATGCTTGTTAGTGAGCAACCAGAGGACCGACGGCTTTAGGTCCTCTCCTAGAGACCTGGTAATGAGGATTAATGCCTTACCAAAGGGCACTAGCGCATCGCCTTGGTTTCGAACCCGGGTCACTGGATTATGAGACCACTGCTCTACCAGACCCCTTAATAGCAAACTGAAGACCACACTCTGAGTGAGTGGATGGGCTTCAGTGGCAAAGCTCCTAGTTAGTGGAGGTCGTGGGGGCTGCACTATTTGTATTTCTTTATTTCCATTACTTTTTAAGTACTGGATTATTAGCTATTTGTTTACATATTTGTTTAATTCAGAAGAAAACAAAGCTGATGCAGGAGAATATGCTACTAGAGGAGAAGAACACATCAAACAACAAATGGCCAAAAGCTTTGGATATTCCCATTTGTCAACTGTCTACATGTACATGTATATCTGTAGGAAGAAATGTGTGTTGGAGAATTTGTCTACAATGGCTATTTTCTGATGTGGCTTAAATAGGCAGGTTGACTTTGAAAGAATGATGAATTTGTTCTGAAATTTTAATGCATGCACATGTTCTTTCATTCACTATTTTTAATCAGAATATATGTATGTGGTTTATATATATTTGTGTGCTCATTTTTATCCACTGGTAATTTTATTTATATTACATATAGAAGAGTTTTGTATAATGTCTGATGATAGCTGTCTTTGATTTGGATTCTGTCAGAAGCATACATATGATACCAGCAATTTACCAAGAATAATGTAAAAACCTAACCCTTCAATTCTCCATGCTTGATTCACAGCAGCATAGTTCAGAGCCACGTCCTCCTGGAGAAGATGATTCCCGTACGCCACGTTATAAGGATAGATCTGGTCCTAACGAGAGTGGGAGGCGAAAAGAGTCCAAGGACAGAAGGAGAGATAGGCGAAGGCGAGATTCTCCGGATAGTGATAATAAAGAATCTGCCTTATGGGATGTTGTAACATCCATCGTTAGTTTCCCTGATGCTAATGATAAACAGGGAGGGGACTCCTGGAATATGAAACGAGGATCAAATGAACGAGACTCGAGGGAGCAAAACTCAAAAGATCAAGATTCAAGAGAACGAGGTTCCAGAGACCAGAACTTTAGAGAACGAGAATTGAGAGAACGAGAAGTGAGAGAACGAGAAGTGAGAGAACGAGAATTGAGATTACGAGAATTGAGAGAACGAGAATTAAGAGAACATGTTGTGAGAGAGCATGCATTGAAAGAACGTAAATTGAGAGAAAAGAGAGACCAAGAAATTGTAAAACTTGACTTGAGAAAACTAGGCTCGAGAGAACAACAATTGATAGAACTTGACACAAAAAAACAAAGCCTGAGAGAACGAGAATTGAGAGAGCGAGCCTCAATAGCCTTAGGCGAGAGGCCTCCAAGAGAAGAAACCCAAGGACATGGAAAAGACAGAGACAGAGAGGAACGCAGACCAGGAGGCAATCGGGACGATAAACAAAAAAGTGGTGGTAATGATCGGAGGATGAACGAAAGCAATCAAAAGAGGGATGAAGTAGACCAAAGGAGAGATGAGAGCAGAAGTAGAGGACAGAACGAGAGTATCCACAGTTCAAGAGAGAGTCGTCGAGGTGCCAGAAGTCAGGACAGGTATAAAGATGATCAGAAGGGTTCCCGTTCTAGCACAGGAGATCAAAAGAATTCAGATGCCGGTATATACCCAGACAAAGGATCTTCACAGCAAGGCCCATCAAAAGATCGAGAGGGAAGTGCCCAGAATGCCTCACAGAGAAGTTCCGATGCCCAACAAGGTAAACAAGCTTTCAAAGGCAGCCAGCAGTGGCAAGACAACCAAGCTCAACAGAGCTGGAACCGAGCAGTTGGGCAATCTCAAGAAGATCGGTTACACAATAAGAAGAAGGAGCAGTGGGGAAAAGGTCAAAACCAAGCTATGTCCAGAAATTCCACCGGTCAGAAGGATGATGTCACTGAACAACCCATGGATATTGAAGATGATGAATCTGCAGGTTCCTCTCTTCAGAATGCCTACATCCAACAGAAGGCTATGGAAGAGATGGCCAATAAGAACGCACAGGAAGCTGTGGCAAGACTCCGTGGCCTCCTGCGGACAGTCGACCAGAAAGGGAGACAAAACAAAGGAGGAAACCAGAAGGGAGAAAACCAGAAGGGAGGAAACCAGAAGGGAGGAAACCAGAAGGGTGGAAACCAAAAGGGAGACAAGGTGAGTCACCGCCTCCACCATTTGTCATTGCTTAGTTTTACAACAACAATAACAACAACAAAATGAAAAGATTAAGCAGCTTTTGGAGAGGGTATTCTGTACTAGAAAGAAAGTACATTTGACAACAGTTTCCTGGTTACTTATTGGCTCTTCCCCGTATTTGAATTGGAAAGTAGGAAAGAACCAAGCCGCTTATTTCATTGTAGGAAAAAAAATGTGTGACTTTAAACGTTGCTATTTTGATACACATGCTAAAATGTAACTGTTCCTTTAAACTGCATTTGTGTACCGTACTGATCTCTTTCAGTGCCACTATTGACCACTTTTGAAAGGGGGTACTGGCAATCATTTTCTCCATTTATGACTTTTTGTTTACAAATTTATCATCTTTATATATGTCCTTTCAGAAGAACATTCCCTTTCAGTGGACCGACAATTCTAAAACAAAGGGTGACTTTAGGTGCACTATCTGCATGCTTAACTTCACGACCCAAGCGGTGAGTTTTTTTTTTATTTTTTCAAAATTCTCTCTGCAGCTGTTCTGTGTGGTAAAATGTTCTACGTATTTACAGCCAAGTCACCATATATACATGTACAACCTCTTCAAGTTAAGTTTCAGCTAAAACCTGATCATCTATCTCCTACTCATATAAATTCAAGGATAACAAACAAAAAACTACCACTTGTATCAAAGCAAACTTTGCACATTATAAAGTTTGAGACTCTTCAAATTTCTGAGACTTTATTTTGGATTTCGAGAAAGGTATGTTGTTTTTTAATGAAGGGAATGTATCTTGTCTAATTATCTGTATCTATAACAGAGATGTTAAAGATAAATAGACAGATATCTTGTTCACTAATTCAAGCATTCTGCTTATGGAAAATAAATAGACTTGCCCTCTGTGCCTATTTTTTTAAGAGGGAGGGAGAGAGAGAGAGAAAGACTTGATTACTATTCTAAGCATATTTCTGGAGCTGATGGTCTTCTTGAATGCCTGCCAGACATGGCAATAATGAATATTTGCAAATTAGATTTCTTACATTGCAGTTATGAATTTCATAGTTCATAATTTGTGGTTGTGGGATGAATCATCTACTTGTACATGTATAAGTCTTTTGAAGGATAAGTTGTATGTTTTTTGTAGTATTTCTTGCAGAGACTTCATGTTGGCTGAGACTTTGTGTAAATAGTGTACGAGAACAAGATTTTTACCCCAAAATATTGATGTACCCTCTTTTATCTAATACATGTATGTACTCAGTGCTGCCCTTGAAAATTAAAATGTATTTGGTCTGTGTTTCAATTTTATTCAGCTTTTCATAAAACACTGCTTGACCAGTGAGCATCTTGAGAGATTGAAGGTTTGTAGGATGAAAGATGAAGCATTGCTGGAAGGGTACAACCGCTCCAAAGATTCTCTCAAGGATAAGGCCATTGCAGAGACTAGGGGAAGAAGAGACAATGAGAACTTCCCACCAGGAGGGAAAGAAGGCTCAACCAATCGAGCGTCTGGAGGAGTAGGGGGTGGAGCCTATCAGGGGTCAGGTAGGAAAGAGAGAGGGTCCAATCAGCAAAGGGCTTCGACAGGAAGTGTGTCAGGTCCACAGGCAGGAGGAAGAGCAGGGTCGTCTGAAGCTCCTGAGACGTTGTCCAATCAGGAGCTGTCAATGATTGAGGCCATGGCCTATCATGAGAGAGAACAGGCTGATATGATGGCCACTGAGCAATCTGGCACCGACTTTTGGATGAAACAGCAAGAGGCATCACTGGGAAGCTTGGACAATGCACAACTTTCTGCAATGGCAATCGCAAACATTCAGCAACAGGCAGAAACAAACGTAACGGCTGGCAGGTAAGTTCCGAAGGAGAGCTCTCAAGAGTAGCTACATTTAGATACTTGAGTGTCTTCAGTTAACTTTGATTGCTCCATAATGGCTGGAGCTGGAGTAAATAAAACAAATATATTAATTCAAGATGTTTTTAAACTTTTCATTACTGATAGACTTCAATATTTAGATGCATGGAAAATTCTAATTATCTTCCTAGCTAGAACAAAATATTTAAAACAATGAAGTTTAGTTTGAATTTACTGTAAGATGAAGTAGGAAGAGGTTTTTTGCCTTTTCTTACCTTCAGTGGCAACGCGATTGTGACTGTTTTCTTTACAAGCAAGAAGATTTGACTATACCCATTTCCCCTGAACTAATACAGGGGCATTACTGTAGATGATCAGTTCTGGATGGAATAATGGCTGGACAAGGCCATAAGTGATCTCACCAGATGGGTACACTTAACAGGGCATTATGGATGATTCAGGATGGATGCAGATGTGTACTTGGATTAGTCTTGCTTGACAGTTATCATATAGCTTTGGTTACTATTGGAATTATAAAATTCATTGTCTTGCATTTTGAACAGCAGTGAGCATTTGTTGAAAATTGCTATTGGTGCTGTGTTACAGAAGTACAATAATCTAGTACTGCCATGGACGTATGAGATGGTACCACAGGCTCTGCTATTACTATGTACATGTACATGTACTGTACATTTGGAATGCTTTTCCTAAAGCACATACATATGAGTTCTGTGGGTTGCCAGACCTCACTTTAGCAAGCATCAAGGACTCATCAAGCAGTTATGTTCCAGCTCAAGCCACAGTTCCTATACAGGACCCAGACTGATCAGTTTTCCTTCACTTCTACAGTTATGGCAATCAACTTGGTGTTGGTGAACAATCAAGGTCCAGAGAATGGGAGCTGACTGAAGTAAGAAGTACTTCATCCAATAGACCTACTACTACTGTCACCTACTATTTCCTGCCTCGTTCAGAGGAGAGTAAGGCTAAAGATGTATATATTCAAAAGAATTTGTACTGACATCATGATAATCAGTTAACCCAGATGTGATGGTGGTTATTTTACCTGACTGCTAAGAGAGCATAAATGCTTTTAAGTAAGCAACCAAACGGCCAAGGGACCTGGTAATGAGGATTAATGCCTTACTAAAGGGCACTAGCGCATCAACTTGGTTTCAAGCCCACGTCACCGGATTACGAGACCGCTGCTCTACCGACTGAGCTATCGCGCCTCCTCATTGAATGTGTTATGAAAATCTGCAACTGAAATATTGTCTGTTGGCAAGACAATATACGTGCATGTTCCTTAACGGGGGAAGACTGTGTCCTCTTTCAAGGAGAGAGAGGCCTTTGGAATGCATTGGCTGATGATGTCATGTTTGTCTTACTCTAAGTACAATCTTGGGGAAGCACAAGTAGAACCACCTTGAGATGTGTCTTTCCATGTACCTGTAAATGCACCAGGCTCCAACTGATCAAATTAAAGAAAAGATTGCGAGTGAAGTATGTGGAATAATGTGAGAAAGCATTTTCGCATGCTCAGTACACTCTCGATGTGGAGGTGTCGTATAGTGGTTCATTCACTTGAATCTCAGCCCAGCACAAACATCCTTTGACAAGAGATCAATCCTCATTTGCCACTCTCCACCAAGGTGTAAATAAGTACCTGGTAATTGCTGGGGTGAAAATAATTACAGGGCTCTTGGGAAGAACAGCATTGTAGCTGATAAGGCTTGCCTGTGTAAACAAAATTATTATTATATAATAGCAAACACTGAAACATCAAATTTAAATAAATCTTCAATTGACATGATAATCGCTGGGTATATCTGCTGTTGATGAATGTATGGTGAGCTTGAATGAATGTGATAGAACTGTGTTTTCCAGATTTGTAATCCTTGCAATTGAGAAGATCTTTGCGCTCAAAACATGGCAGTGCTACCGGGTAGGAATAAAGAGTCATTCTTGCCGCCATTCTTGGCACCAATGCCAAAGGTTCGGATAGTAGTCTGACAACTCTGTCAAAGTGTCTTGAAGGAACATTGAGGGCTCTATCCTTTGCAGGAGCTGATAATTTCACAAGCAGTTCCTCTTTCAGGCTTCGTGTCTACTTATTTATGGATATTGTACATCATGTCCATGAGCATGGATACAGGCACAAAATAAGTCGTCCTCTTAAGCTGAGGAAATCATTGACCTGAGCCTGTGATGCACCGGTGTTGCTTACTGAACCCTTCTATGACAACAGATGGCCAACTCTAAAGAATGGGCCATGATTGACAAAGCCAAAACTCTACAACTTGGATTATTTCTGCTGAAAGCTATTGCTAATAAATTGGTACTTTCTACCTCAGGGGTGCTTATTGCTTGGATTAGACAAGGAATTGTACATGTAAAAATGCCTTCTGTTGCAGCATGAATATAAAAGTATTTTCTTGTGCATTGTAATCTGTTATCACAGGATGGAATAATGGACGGCATAATTTTAAAGCGATAAACAAGAACTAAATGTAAAAAAGGGTATCACCAAAACCACTTACATTGTGTGAGTGGTCAACCATGGGACTGTCTGATTGATAGCACTTGCAGAAGAAAGTGATAAACACCAGCCAGCCAAGCGTTGAATACATATGATTGATGTCTCAGTGCATCAGCCAACAGGACCTCACTGTTGCAGAAGGGGACGGACACTTATTAACAACTCAAAGAGAATGTCATGAACTGAAGTGAACTAAAACTGCAAGAGTGCACCAGAATGGCAGAAGATAGAGTGGAATGGAGAGATGTTGCAATCAACCTCCGAACCGGGAGAAGATACTTAGATAGATAGACTGTAGCACCAGTGTCCTGAAAAGAAAGAAGCTCTTACATTTGGGTAGCCACTGCAGAATACAGACCTTTCCACTCAATGATACATAATCACTTATGGCTCAGTTAGATGTAGTGGACTCAGGCAGCATCGCTTCAATCACTTGGCTTTAATATAATCTACAAGTTTATTTGAATATTCATTAAATGGCTGCAATGTTGGTGATGATCAAGGCAGAAATGCTGTGACTGAACTTTAAGGATGATGATTAGGTATACATTAGAATGAATATCCTTCCTGTGTAATATTCCTGGTCTAGCTAATGTTCATGGACCTTTGTCAAGGAAAGGTGGTACATGTAAACACATTTACTTGCATGAACATGCTATTCTTTGCAATCCTCTACAGACTTGGCAGAGCTGCAATATCTGGCCTCCGGTGATTAACACGGTGACTTCTGAATTGTCGCATCCCAAAGAGGCTTCTATTACAGGAGCCATCTGGTTCCTTTAGCCAATGGGTCAAATCCTTAAGAAATGGATAAGAATAATAGCACCAAAGATGTCCTCTGTAATTTTTGCAAGATGTCCTGTGAAGAATTCAGATATGAGACCCCTTTTAATCCTGAGGATGTGAAAGACATCTAATGCTAACAGACATGTATGGAACTACTTGTAAAAGGAACAACCAGTCAGGACTGCGGGAGCTCTGTGAATCCTGGATACCATGAAGAGCTGCTTGAAGGAGAAGCAACCAGTCAGAAGTGGGCGAGGGTGGAGTTTGAATTGTGATAATGGCAAAGAACTCTGAGGATAAAATGAAGAGCTACTTGAAGGAGGGTCAACCAGTTATTATAGAAGGAGCCCTTTGAATCCTGGTGATTGCAAAGAACTCATGAGGATACCATGAAGAGCTACTTGAAGGAGGATCAACCAGTTATTATGGAAGGAGCCCTTTGAATGCTGGTCAGAAGATACCAAAAGGAGCTACTCAAAGGAGCAGAAACATTCAGGACTCAGGGACCTCTTTGAATCCTGCTGATGGCAAAGACTGCTGAGGATACCATGAAGAGCTGCTTGAAGGAGAATATTTCAGTCACTATTGGAGGAGTCCTTTGTATGCTGGCAACAAACAGCAAAGATTTTACCAGCTTAGACAGCAGAAGATACCAAAAGGAGCTACTCAAGGGAGGAAAAACCTGTCAGTACTAGGGAAGCTTTTATAATTCTGGTTACAGCTACAACTGCTGAGGATACCATGAGCAGCTACTTGAACGAGAAACAACCAGTCAGTGCCAGATGAGCCCTTTGAATTCTGGTTGTGTTAAAGATGGCTGGATATCGTTTGTGGAGGAGTAAGAACTAGTCTGTCCAGGAGATGCATCCCAATTGCTCCCTGGAAGCTGAGACTGGTCTACCTTAGTAATATGATGAGAGTGAAAGGATCATTCAAAGACATGATTGGTTTCTTCAAGAGCTTTGTGAAGCAGCCAGATACAGGTTCCTTTACGATATATGTCAAGAAGATCCTGGAAATGTTGGTAACATTTCCATTTCTTCTTACTGCATTTATTATTGCTACCTTGACTTCTCCTCAAGGCTTCTGGTAGTTTATCTGCAACTTTTTGAGTGGTTTATCCACAATGGCTCTCATGGTTTATCCATAACTCTTCTGGTGTTGTGTCTACAAAGTTGTTGGTACTGTATGCACAACATTTCAAGGTGTGTATCAATAACACTTCTTGTGGTGTACCGGTATACACAAAACTTGTGGTATATCCAGTACATCTATGCTTCCAAAGATGTACCCTCAAAGGTCCTATGGTATATCCATGGTGTGTCAAAAGTGCTTTTGATTTTGTACCCTCAAGACCTGGCATATCAACAAGGTACTTGTTGATGTATATCCAATGCTTGTGGAGGTGTTACCATGAACCTCTGTTCATGTATCCACAATGCTTCCATGTGTGGAACTGCAATGCTTGTGTAGGGTGTATGCGCAATGATAGCAGGGGTCGCATCAACGATGCTTCCAATAGTGTATCCACAATGGATCAGATGGTATATTCATACTTCCAGGGGTTTAAGGTATTCCACAAGGCTTCCAATGACCAGTGTATCCACAGGGCTTCCTGAGCTTTAGCCACCATGCTTCAGGTGGTGTATCCAATAGGCTTCCTGATGTGTATCTACAAGCTTCTAGATACAGTATCCACAATGCTTCTTGGGACGTATCTGCAAGGCTTCATGTCATGTGGTGCATCTTACAGGCACCTTGTGGTGGATGTTTTCAGGGATGTATCGCAACACTACCGGATATGTATCCACAATGCTTCCACATCATGTTGCTTGATATAAAACAAACTCAGGACATAAAAATATTGTCTCTTTCAAAGGAACAACCCTCTACTGGCAAGAATTACATTTTGACTTTAATAATATTTCTCATATCCTCTAAAAAAAATTTCAAAGGATTTTTTTCCCCCATAATTTTAGCAAATTTTAATATTTTTTAATAGTGAAAATTATTCCTTATAATTCTGACAGATTCAACTGGGACAAACTAAAGCGTGTTTTTATTAAATCAATCTCCAATATAATTATGTAATCTTTCTGCATTTTTTTTCCTTATTTGCCAACTTCTTCTTTGCAACCATTGTGTAATCACTAACATCTTCTTGCAGGAACACATCATCAATCATAGTCCTTGTGATCTACTTTGACTTGGAAGTGATGCTGATGTCTCTTGACCTTACCTCGTGATATGCTTTACTTAAATACCCTCATCAATATTTTACTTGCTTTTTCAAATTATATAGCAAAAATATTCCATATTATAGCTTCGGCATTATTCTGAAACTATGTTGAGCTGAGCTTTAGTAATATTTTATGAAGTATATCCATTGAAATTGTAATCGAATCCTTTTTTATTTACTCTCATTATTGGTGAATTATGGATAAGTATGCACATAGATCACCAGGACATTTGCAGAAATTGCTGTCTCTGCTTACCCATATGATGTTTTTACGTTATTATGTTACTTGTTGTTGCAACTTCAGTCAACTAATATGCTCTCCAAAAAATAAACAACAACAAACAAAAAAAAAACATTAAAACTGGAACAGCAGCAACAGACAACAGCCTCATGCCTTTAAATGTTTTATTGCAATTTAACTAAATATGTGACCCGGCACCACAAAACCAACAAAAAGTCGCAAACAATTATTTTCCTGATTTCATCTGATTATGAAAGAAGAAGTTCTCCTCATTAAAATGGTATATTACTTGTCCAAATTGAAGCTTCCTAACCCTTTCAATTTAGTGAATGAAAAGAGCTGGTGAGGGAGGTTACTGGTATTAAATTGTGAGAAAGAGAGCTTTAAAGTTTGGGGCTATTCAAGCATGCGGAGCAAGCAAACCATAGGGAAATCAATAGAAGGGTGAATCAAAAGGCCATAGCAACCACTATGAAGAGATTTTCAGATTAGGCTGAAATTTGGCCTGATGGTCAAACATAGTCTGTTCATTATGTTTCTGAGGTTTCAATGTGTGGACTTAAGTCTTTCAAAAGTTATTATGTTGTAAATGTATAGAGTTGTAATTGGACAGATTAAGTGAACTGCAACATAGTGCCGAGACACCTGCACTAGACAATGCCTATTCATGGTGGACCCGGAGTCTTTTTGTTCCCCCTTACATAACACTGCTTGTCACCTATCTTGTTTTGTATACATCTGGGCAATTATTTGTAACCACATTATGAACTTGCTTTATACTTAATTCCCATACTGTTTTCTTTCTCACAGGAGGTTCAAAGTATTTTTACTATGACTTGCTCTTTCATTTCCAGTAGCCATCCTGATGATAATTAATGGAAGCAATTCATAAATACCAGCCAGAAAGTGGTATAAAAATAAAGAAAGGCAGGAGACACACAGTAAAGACACCAACATAGAATAACGAAAAATAGAAAGAATGAGAGAGAGAGACAGAGAGGGAAAAGAAGGGGGAGAATTATGATAGCTGTAAGCAAAATGATGATATCAAGAGTGTGAATGTGTGTTTACAATAAGAACTTGATTTCAAAACTCTTATGGGAGAATAAATTTGGAAGCACAGAAATGAAAACAAAATTATTTAGGGAATGTCACAACTCTTTCTCATCCTGTATCACAAGTTTAAAAATGCAACAACTCTCTCTCATCCTTTATCACAAATTTGAAAATGCAACAACTCTTTCTCATCCTGTATCTCAAGTTTAAAATGCAACAACTCTTTCTCATCCTTTATCACAAGTTTAAAAATGCAACAACTCTTTCTCATCCTTTATCACAAGTTTGAAAATGCAACAACTCTTTCTCATCCTTTATCACAAGTTGGAAAATGCAACAACTCTTTCTCATCCTGTATCACAAGTTTAAAATGCAACAACTCTTTCTCATCCTTTATCACAAGTTTGAAAATGCAACAACTCAAGCTACGCGAAGTCGTTAACGGAGAATATAAGACGAACGCAAATCTGGAACTCGGATGTGAAAGCGGATACAAACAAAATGGAGCGCCGCACTGATTGCTATAACGGACCAATCACAGCCCGCGTAGCACGACCCGTTAGCAACGACCGACCATTTCCGGACTACGATAATTTCGCTCGGGAAAAGTGATCAAATTTTGGAAGAGACCGAAGGCTGTGCGAAAAAAACTGGTCTAGAAAAACCGTTTAAAACACATCTTCTACTATGTTTTAGACTTCCAAATTTTGATACTAGGTACAGAAAAGACCACTCTTTCAGAAAATGCAAAAAAACAAAAATCTATTTTTTTCACCTAAATTGACATTTTAGCTGATTACGGAGAATCGCTGGTTGCGACTTTTTGTTGGTTTTGTGGTGCCGGGTCACATATTTGTCTGTCGATTTAGCTTCCCTTGATCCATACATCTTGTTCCTCTGCATATTTATTCTACAATTCATCTAATCTACATTACATTTGTCCATCTCTCTATTCCTTTTCACCTCCTCCTACCCCTCCCCAATCACTCTCTGCAGTGTTGGATCCCTGGCCAGTGAAAGCAACACGTTGACAGACGATGACTTGGTTCAGCACTCTAATATTCCAGGGCAGGCAGAAAATGAGATGATCGGTAGGTTTGCTATAGAGTACTGTAAACACTGTTATTTTCGCGCTGAGCGACCCCAATACATATTCGCTGGTTCTTAAATTCGCGCTGCACGCAATTCAAAACATGCAGAAGAAGTCATGCTTATATTATTATATTTTCGCAAGTTCTAAAATTCGTGCTTGCCATTCTTAGTCCGAATATTTCTAGTAGTAGCAAATGAGGCTTTGGTATGTCTCAAATGGTGACACCACATTTGCTCCTGGGACAATTTCTCTGGGCTTTATTTTGTCAAAGGTTACAGGTTTAGGGTTTCAGTTTAGTTTTAGATTTGGTTTGTGGTAAGGTTCAAGGGTAGATATGGTGTTGGGTCCAGGTTCAAGTTCAGAATTTGGTTAGTGTAGGAAATCGACAAGGGGCAATTGTTACAGGAGCAAGTGTCCAACCGCCATCAAACACAGAAGCATTTTGGCTCATTAGGAAGAGCTGCCTGTTGTCCGTAGATAGTAGGTTGCTATCCAAGCTAGGTGATGAATGGAACTTTCACTGTAAGAACCCACTGCATTGCGTGTAAAGTACGGAGAAACCCTGGTGCAGTGGTCCACTGCATACCTTTAGGAGAGATCCAAGGGTTAAAGTGATTACCCTGAGGCTGAGCGTGACAAATAACCATTAGTTTGGACCTTCAACTGGGAAAGCTTATATAGTCGCATGGCAAAGTTAACCCTGTTACTGCCACTATGCAGTTTAATATTTGCCCACATTTTTATGTTGCACATACTAAAATATCTTGAAACAAATTATATTTTGTCTTCTGTACAACATCAACCTGATTTAATGAATTGTTGAATTTGACATACTGAAATGGAATTTACGAAGATGAGTTATGAAGAAAGGCACTGTACTGGGTGTAATTGAAAATTTGTGTTTGAGATGAAATTTGTCATTTATTTTTGTTAGCTTTGTGGCATCATGAGGATGGGCCAACATTTAGTCCAGCAGCAATTGCTTTGGGCTTTCAATCCCTCAAAGATGTAAGTTTAGGACAGGTAGCACTTTGCGTCCAGGTTAAGTTAGATACGGTTATCGTCGGGGGGGGGGGGCGGTATATACAGTATGTGAACTGCAACGAGAGTAAAAAATGAATTATCTAACATCGTTGTTCCCGTCCATTTTAATATTTTCAGGCCAGAACTACATCATTCCAGTTACGGGCTTCTTCTGCAAGGTCTGTTCAAAGTTCTTCAACACCAAGAGACTGGCCTTCGAGGTGCACTGTAGAAGCAACAAACATCATACCAGGTCCATTGTAAGTAGTCAGCTCTTGATTGTGTAAACACTTCAGTTGCTTTCTTTACCTCTTAGCCGCACAGGGAATTTTGCACAAAACCATGTTCAACAATTGACAGAATTATTATTTTGTGCAACACAGCAGTTTAGCAGAAGTACCCAATTCCGGTCATGATTAGCTCCTTGACAACCCTTAAAGAGACTTAGTAACATTGTTCAGATGAGAGAAAATGGTGCTAAGATAACGACTTCAATGCTAGATGTACAATTAAAGATAACCTGAAAGTTTGAGTGAAAACAGACCATTATTAATGATAAAAATTGGGAAAAACTGATCTTATCGATTCCTTAATTCTCCCAACTATATTATTAAAAATTTAATAACATTTTAGGGGAATGTAAATCGTAATAAGCAATGAATAGGCTCTATAACCCATTCCAGACATATTAAAGGTTGAAAGATTTTTAAAAGCCTGTCTTATGTCTTATTTTCATGGAAAAACGGTTGGGAAAATTCAAAAATGGTAGGGAGAATTTACTGTTAGAGGGTGTCGCACAGTGACGCCTTCAAAGAAAACCATAAATATCTTTGTGGTTTGAGATTTTTTCAGGATTTTTTGCCTTAAAGAGGGTTAGTACAGTAGAAGGAACATAAAAAGTAACATTTCATAAACAAATTACATTTTTTTCATCAACCTTTAACAATGTTACTTAGTCACTTTAAAACATTGGTATGGATAAGCGTTGCACTGGAAACGGTTAAATAAACTTAAAGCATATTGTATATCTATCCCACATTAAATACCATGTGGTATAGGGAGATTAATTTGTGGCATATAAAGAGTTGAGACTGTAATTAAAGGGATCGTTTAACAATGTTAAAACTGAGATGCACGGTCCCACGTGTTATCAGTGTCTGTGATATGGTTTTATATTGAAGCCCTACAAAAATTGTGCTTCAAAATGATCAAGAAGTGCCTCAAAAAAGTAAAAACCTTTGAGTGACCGGTTTTACCGTACTCGTTTTTTCCCAATAGACTGTAAGGTTATGAAAAACGTTTGGCAAACACAAAATTTGATTTTGATTTTCAATCATAAATATCTTGATAATCAGACAGGCGATGGGCTTGTAAAAGTCATGGGGTTCCTGACTGACCTAAAGGTTTATAATTTTCATTGCAGCATGAGCTAAAGCAAGGATTTTTTTTAAGGATCTAAGACAAAGTTACCGGTTCCCTTTAAGACTCATTACCATATGCCGTGGTAAACCGCTGCAGATTGTTTTTATGTGTGTGTTTAAAAAATGAATGGGGAGTGGGGATGATAAAGGCAGCTACAGTTAACAACTAAATTATTCATACCCTCAGCAAGTTTGTAATTTGTTAAGTATGTAACAAATTGATTTGCCCGATCTATGTTTCTTGAGAATGTGAGGTGTTGAAGCTTACATCTAAAAGTATTCAATATCGGCCCTAATTCAACCAGTCCATCTTTCATACTTGAGTTTAAAAAAAACAGAAACATGACATTTTATACAAGGTGTATGAAAAATGTTATTGTTTTATAATAAGGTCTTATTAAAATTTAGATTACATTTACCACTAGTACACATATTATTTGACTTCTTGCCCTTTTATTCATTTCTCATTTTCAGACTCGTAATCGCCATGAGAATCTCCAAATGCAAAATGAGGCGGCCAAAGCAAACAGAACAGGTGACTGAGCCAAATATTATACAAATGATCCCTGCGAATAGGTTTATTATACAATCTTATCCGCCCCTTGGGTTGAGGCTGTCTGCATCTATCTTATGAAGCCGTCAGGCTGAGTACAATAGATGCATAAGCAGCTTCAACAAGAGCGGATAGATTCTGAAATGAACGAAACAAACCATGCATCATTTGTTTTATACAATGAAACTCAAAGATCTGTGTTATATGATGTAAAATGAATTAATTTCAAGATTGTTTTGTGTCATTATCGGGAGGAATAAATCCAAAGTTTAATATCCCTTGTTTAGCGCACACACAGAGATAAACACACTTGCCTCTATATGGGTCAATGCACAGTCATACTTGTGTATAAACCCATGCAGAGTGTATGCAGAGTGTAAGAGCTCTAACTTCTACACACACTACTGCACATCACTTGTTATTTGGTTTAGTTAATATTGATGCAACTGCATAGGTTACACAGAGCTGCCAAGTAGTACGTCTTTGGGGGCGGAAATATGTCTGTATGTTTTGCTGTGCTAAAATACGTTTTTTGAAAGTTCTGAGGATGGTTGTGCAAACGTGGCAAGCGGCTGGCTGTGGGAACGAGCGTATGCATAGTTTTGCCGTTGCTTTGTGTTGGCGATTCCTGCAGGGCGCACGTATGTACATTGCACACAATACAGGGGATGTACACCACTCAAAGACGAGGGCATTTTCCCAGGCAATGCATACAGTACAGTACATGTATATCATTGCACTACACACACAGTGTCACTCACTAGTACAAGAAAGTCCTGATGTCACTTCCAAAAATCCATCCCAAAAGCCAAATTTTGCTGCAAAAACTGCATAATCGCATTCATATTTCCAAAGCACGCGGGGGTTTAGCCCTGTTTTAAGAAACAGCTTTGTCAAATAAGCGCTAAAAATCAAGAAATCAGCGATTTTGTTACAAGTTTTCCCGCTTATCGCAAGCCCTTTGAGTGTGTTGGTATCTTCTAAAGGCCAAATGAAAAACAAACACCGGACCTGCTGATGCATTGACTTTGTACAAAGTTGATTGCAACTCCACACTTGCCTTGATTCGACCGTGGTGAAGCACCAATGGGCGCCGCAGCTTCCGCATAGAACACCCTTCCTTGGTGCGCCGCAATTCAGCGTCCCTCGTACTCATTGCCTTAGTGTTATATTTTCAGATTTTCTAAAACTCTGTTATGTATTTAAATAATTGAATCTTCTGATAAAATATCGGGTAAATAAATTTAACAAATTTTTTTTATTTTTTTTAGTGACAGGTCGGCAGCTGTCAATGATTGAACATGTTTTATAATATAATTGCAATAGTATTTTATATGGAAAATAATGAAAAATGTAAAACAGGCAAAATATATTTTTTCACCTAAAAATATGCTTTTTCAAGCTGGATAATATTTATTTTGAAAGTGACAGGGTTGACAGCTCTGGTTACATGTTATCGATCAAAACCAGTGACACTTTATCTTTTTCTTTCTTGTAGCAATGATGGACAAAATGACCAGAGGCATTTTGGGACTCCCTAATCCAGGACAGGAGAATGAAAAAATGCAGCCTGGATGGGGCGACAACAACAAAAGTTCTTCGACCTCCATGGCACCAAGTGGTAGCAGTCAGGTGACCCTCGTTGGAACTCAGATAACGATCCCTGAACGACCAAGAGATAATCATTTGATGGAGGTCTTGATGAAAGAAAAGTTGATAAAGAAGATCACAACCTGCCAGGAAGAGGCGCAGCAGATGGGTGTGACACCGGCGCGGCTACTGGAGATTGAACAGATGAAGGACGAGCTTAGGAAGCACCAGGTCCATGAAGAGCATGACCGGCAAGACAGAGAGATCAAGCTCCAGCAGAGGCTGGTGGAAGAGAAACAGAAGAGCGAGAAGAAAGGTAGAGAGATGCAAATCTTGGAGATGAGGATGAGAGAGGAGCAGCGGAAGATTGAACAGCTTAAAGCCGAGGAGATGCAGCTTGAAGCGCTGGCAGTGAGGGAACGTCAGAGGGAAGCACTGATGCAACAGAAGTTGCATCAGGAGGAGACTCCTTCAGGAGCAATTGCAGATAGAGCTGCAGCATGAGGAGCAACTAAGAGTAGAGCTCCTTCTTCAGGATGAGTTGAGGGCAGGGGAGGCGTTGTTCAGGGAAAGGTTTGCAGAACAGAGAGGCTCCACGACGAAGCGCTTTTGGCAAAGCAAAAGCAGGCACAGAAGGTGATGGAAGCTCAAGCACAAACAGGAGAGAATACGTATACAGTTGGCAAAGGAGGAAGAGCTCAACCGTCATAAGGCAAGGAAGATAGCCATTGAAACCAGACTGGCCAATGAACAGAGAATCAAAAAAGAGCAAGAAAAAAGAGCTGAAGAAGAAAAGAAAGAAAGAGAGAGGAAACTTGCTCTTCAGAACAAAATTAAAGAACAAGAAAGAATTCGAGCTGAAGCAGAGAAGAAAGATGCAGAGGAGAAGAGTCTAGCTCATGAAAAGAAAATGAAGGAACAAGCACAGAAGAAAGCTGAACAGGAACGGAGACTTGCTCATGAAAAGAAAATGAAGGAGCAAGCACAGAAGAAAGCTGAACAGGAAAGGAGACTAGCTCAAGAAAAGAAAATGAAGGAGCAAGCACAGAAGAAAGCTGAACAGGAAAGGAAAATGAAGGAACAAGCACAGAAGAAAGCTGAACAGGCAAAGAGACTAGCTCATGAACAGAAAATGAAGGAGCAAGCACAGAAGAAAGCTGAACAAGAAAAGAGACTAGCTCAAGAAAAGAAAATGAAGGAACAAGCGCAGAAGAAAGCTGAACAGGAAAGGAAAATGAAGGAACAAGCACAAAAGAAAGCTGAACAGGCAAAGAGACTAGCTCAAGAAAAGAAGATGAAGGAACAAGCACAGAAGAAAGCTGAACAGGAAAAGAGGGACAGAGAATTAATGGGAACAGGCGAAGGCAGCCAGTCAAAAGAGCCGGGAGATCAATTCATCCAGAAACACAAGGAATCCTCCAACAAAGCTAGAGGAGATTTTAGTCGACAGCCCCAGAGCAGGGAATCAAGGAGCAGCAGCGGCAAAGAATCACGTTCAAGGGAGCGTAGCAGGAGCAGAGAGCCAAGGAAAAGCTCTCGGATGAGCCCTTCTTCAAAATCCTCCAGCTCGTCCAAACGTAGCACCCCTACTCCTACCCGAAGCAGCTCAACTCAACAGTCCTCTCAACAAAAATCTTCACTAGAGATTGAGATAATTGATGATTTCGAGGGGGACATAGGAAGAAGATTTCTTTGATTTGGGCGAGGGGTTTGACGTCATTGATGAAATCATCTGCTGATTTTATTCCATGTTGCTACCTTGATTATGCAAGTATAATTACTTTTATACACATATGATAAACAAATCAAAATGTAGTAGAGATATCAAACTAGACAAACAAATTGGTACCGGTACCTAGACAAAAAATTAGTCTTTATATAAGATGCCTTTGACAATGTAAATTCCTTGCAGTTCAATTGATACTAAAAATCATCCAATGTTTATGAGTTCATGCTTAAAAATGTGAACAGGTGTCCTTACATGCGTAGGACATTTTTCTGTACATTGATAAGTGCTTTGTCCACACACTAATTTAGCACTTCATGGCACTCCTTGCAGTACTCGTCTCACCTACCATCCCAGTATAACTTCCTGGGTGAGCTGCTGACGGATTACTCCATTAAGTACATGCCCAGAACAAATATTTACACTTTTAGTTGTTAATTGGACAAAGTGTTCATATATGCGTGTTTTTCAAGTTACTTCCATATCTGCAGAGGTGTTGTGATCTAGTAGATAAGTCGGACTATGGATCACAGGGTCCGCGGTTTGAGTCCTGTCATGTCAGTAATGTCCTTTGGCAAGATATTAATCTACATTTGCCACTCTCCACTCAGGTGTTTAATGGGTACAGGTAGGAAGGAATTGCTTGAATGCTGTGAGCGCTGACATCGGCAGCCTAGCAGAGCCGGGGTAATAGTTAGAGCACCTTGAACACCTTGCTTGGTGGATATGTGCGCTATAAAAATATCCAATATTATTGTTATTATTATTAAATCTTGTTCACACAATTTTGTATCCACAAACTTCACATGCACAGCTTATCATCAGGGCTTCTTCACATATGAAGTTATAAACCATGGTGGTTATTTACAAAACTGTAAATGAAAGGCAAGTGCACCCAAAATGGTCCTACACCTATTCACTTAGCTCTGTGTTTAGATACAGAAATGTGACTTGTATTACAATTGGGTCATCGTTTAAAAAAATTAATGTGGGGGTTTACCGCGTCATATCTGGACGAGGCTTGAGTGCGATACTTTCCGAGGAAGTCTTGAGGAAGCCAAAGCCACTTATTTTCTATATCTTGAACCTGACATTGGTAATAAGGAAAGAAAAATCTATTTGACCCCCTTTCAACTCATGACCTTTGCCATTGAACATTTCCAAC
>JAVYIG010000733.1:74404-466293 GCA_035222895.1 Strongylocentrotus droebachiensis
AGCGCAGCTGTACACAGGCGGGCCAGAGCGTCGATGTGGCTCTACTTCATCTAAAAATTAGATGATGTCTGCACCCCACTGTATTTTTATGAGCACCTTTTTATTTTTATTTTTGAACTATGCACCCTCAGCTGTGATGTTTGTTGACAGTTTGCGATGCCACGGAAGTCTGGACGTATATATAATTGGTCCTGTCCAGTACCACCTTAGATAGATGTTGTTTTTCTGACAGATGCACTCGACCATCGAAACTTGTGGAACATTGACAACACATTTTCTAAGACACAGACTTCACACGTCAGTTTCCATTGCATTCCTGGATCAGCATTTGCTGGACTTCACGTACGAACAAACAATCTTGAAAGGGGAATTTGGGAGAAGGACGAGAAGGGATTTTGTTCAGCTTATTCGTTCAGTAAAAGAAAAATCCATTTCAAGTGATTACATTTTTTGTATCTCTGATACTTCGAAGGTGGGATTCAGGAGCTTTACATGAACAAAGCATTTATTATAATAAAAAACTGATTGAACTGTCACCGTTATACAATTTAAAGGTGTTTTACTCTGATAATACTTTTATTCTCAGCAACACATTTTATGCAAGTAATGGTCTCAAGTTCTCAACACATGTCAAAATCAGTTTATAAATAAAATATGAATATTATAAAATGGAAATGTTATTCCTAGTCCAATTTCATTTATAATTATTTATCATTAGTAGTAGTGTTAATAATATATTTTTTGTTTAACTGGCTATGGTGATAATGATGACGGTGGATTATGATGACGATGGCGATGATCATGATGGCATATGGTGATGACGGTGATTATGATGATGGTGATGGCGATGATCATGATGGCTATGGTGATAATGATGATGACGATGATCCTTGATGGCAATGGTGATAATGCTGACAGTGATTATGATGATGGTGATGGCTATGATGATAATGCTAACGTGATTATGATGATGGCGATGATATTAATGCTGATGGTGATTATGATGATGGCAATGGTGATAATGCTTGACAGTGATTATGATGATGGTGATGGCTATGATGATAATGCTAACGGTGATTATGATGATGGCGATGATCATGATGGCTATCCCATAGGAAAGAAATGAGCCTGCCGCATACTCCTGCGGCAGACTTGCCGCAGATCTGCAGCAGACCTGCCGCAGACAGTCAGCTTTTTTCACATGCAAATTAGTTTTGCCGCAGACTTAACGCAGACTTGCCGCATACTCTTTCAGTATGATGAAGAGTCTGCGGCAGGTCTGCCGCAGACTTGCTGTAGACTTGCCGCATACTCTTTCAGTATGATGAAGAGTCTGCGGCAGGTCTGCCGCAGACTTGCTGCAGACTTGCCGCATACTCTTTCAGTATGATGAAGAGTCTGCGGCAGGTCTGCCGCAGACTTGCTGCAGACCTGCCGCATACTCTTTCAGTATGATGAAGAGTCTGCCGCAGACCTGCCGCAGACTCTTCATCATGAATATTCATATCTCATATAGACCTGCTGCAGACCTGCCGCATACTCTTACATATCCAGTACGTGGCAATAAAGTATACATGTAGAAGAACATTACTAGTGATAAACTGATTGATACTTCATAATCGATATTGGCAATATCGATATTAGTTATTACCAATTAGGTAATACCAATATATATCGATATTACCAATTAGGTATATTCTATTCTCAATTGTATTAACTCCATCACATAGATCATTTGAAGTGTATTCAAGAGTAACATTTAAAGTGACACAGGCTCGTACACATATATATACTAAATATGTATATTGTTTCTTGGTTAGTAATCATATAATCAATATATCTATTGCTAAAACGTGAATGTAATTGTAACATGATCAGACAAAATAATCTATTGGTTAATAATGGCAAAAGGAAAATAGAAATCACAAAAATGATGTGCATTGTCTTAATTTGCTTAACAAATCATGATAAATGTATTTTTTCTGTCACACGTGTAAAAGTAATAATGAATATGCATGAGATGATTGGTTTCAATTGGTTTCAATTGGCCCTATTAGACTTTAATGGGATTTTCAATTGGACCAATCTGCCCCATTAGACTTTAAAAGGTTTTCAATTGGTTTCAATTGGACCAATTGAAGTCCAACTTCAGGCCAATTGGGGTCCCATTAAAGTCAAATGGGGCATAGACCAATGGGGCCAATGGGCCCAATTGGTCCAATAGGGACAATCTGGACCAATTGAAACCATCTGAAGTCCTATTAAAGTCCCATTGAAACCTGTTAAAACCTATTGAGACCAATTGAAACCAATTGAAAATTCAATTGGATTTTCGTCTTGGGTAGTTACAACAAAAAAGTGAGTTAGTGGGGCTGAAGATAAGATCACATATGGCACAACAAAAAAGTTTGAAACAGTCCGTTAATTCCTCAGTCTCCTCTTATGTAATAAAATTCCTCTTATGGTACCAGTTGAACTTGAAGCAAATTGTTTGGTTTGACAGAAGCTAAAAAGACAATTAACAGTGCTAATTAACACAGGAATTTACAAGATCATGGGCTCAGCCTGCAACCTCATATGGTACTGCATGTCCTACAAAATGGCCGCCTATAGCCTTGCTTCAGACTGTATAATTTCCCACTTTTCTGTGGCAGACCTGTTCCTGTGGCGTACTGGTATGCGGCAAGTCTGGAGCCCCGGCCCCCCCCCACTCCGAGAACGGACGGACCCCATGCGTGTTGCCAAAATGTCCTTTTCGTAACAAAAGAAAAAGGTCGACCCGTCTTGACTTTACATGTTTACACACCGGACCTTTGCTGAAGGGGGGGGGGGGGTGCTGAAAAAGGCTCGTATACAAAAGAAAAAGGTCGAGCCGTATTGACTTTCACACCGGACTTTTGCTGAAAAGGGGGGGGGGGGTCGGTTGGAACACGCATATGCGTACCCTGAATAAGGGGGGGGGGGGCCGGGTCTGGAGCAAAGTTTCTCGGCCCTGCCGCAGACCGTTCCTGTGGCATACTAGTATGCGGCAAGTCCGGAGCAAAGTTTCATCCTGCCGCAGATCTGCCGCAGACTGTTCCTGTGGCATACTAGTATGCGGCAAGTCTGCAGCAAAATTTCATCCTGCCGCAGATCTGCCGCAGACTGTTCCTGTGGCATACTGGTATGTGGCAAGTCTGCAGCAAAATTTCTTTCTGCCGCATACTTCGGCATACTCTTTGCCGCAGACTGAAAGTCTGCGGCATACTTTTCACTTTCCTATGGGTAGTAGTCTTGAAAGCTATGAGAGGATTTCAAGTACATTGGTTTAGAAGTTGTCTGTTGTCCTCTTGTCGCCCTCTTGAATGTCGCCCTCTTGTGTTGGCTTCCCTTTAGTGGTCTATTAGCTATGCTGAATCGAGAGAGATGAGGGGGGAAATGAAGAGCAAGAGAGGGGGGAAGAGAGAGCAAGCGCGTAGCCAGGATTTCATTTTAGGGGGGGGGCGGTAGTGAGCACGCGAAGCGTGCGAATCACTTACAGAGCGCGCTCCCTAGGGGGGTGGTCAGGCGCGGATCTACGGGGGGGGGTTTAGGGGGTTTAAACCCCCCCCTTGGGCGGCCCAAAAAAAAAAAAAAAAAAAAAAAAAAAAGGAAAGAAAAAAAGAAAGAAAAAAGAACGCACGCTGGAGAGAAACCCTTTCAAGTGCAAATATTGTGAGAAGATATTCAACTCATCTGGTAACTTAACCAAACACATGATAACTCTGTGTATTAAACTGTTACTTGATTTAAAAAGACGTTATCATGCACTGCTTTTTATGGTCTCCATTGTGTTAATAGATGCCAGGAAAACATCACTTACGGGGTTCAAATAAACATCCCCAAAAAAATCGGCTCGCCGCTTCGCGGCTCGTGGACGATGCTCCGCATCGTCATTATTTTGGTCAAACCCCCCCCTTAGCAAAAAGCTAGATCCGCCCCTGGTGGTGCAGGGAGGGGGAGATTCCCCCCTCCCGTGCGAAGCCGATTCGTTGGACCGTTCTCGACTCTTAATCCTTATCGAAATTCAGTTTCTTTTGACGTTTCATTAGAGAAAGAAGACGATTTGTTGTACCGTCCTCGACTCTTAATTCTTGTTTGAATCAGGTTCCCCTTCCTCCGCGCGTAGCGCGGAAGTTCTGACGTTTCATTAGAAGACGATTCATTGAGTGATTTCAAGTTGGGTGTTTAAGGCTGGTGTTAGTGTTTAATAAACACTAACACCAGCCTAAACACCGAAATGGAAATCAGCTGGTGTTAAGGCTTTGACCTCTGAATATCGTCAACTTCCGGTAGCTAGTGTTATCGATTTTGCAAAATTGTCGTCTGCTGAACCGACCTTTGTGGCTGGTGTTAATAGTTTACGTACAAATGTCCTATTCACTAACACTAGCCCCTAGGGATTAAGTAAATGTTGATTTCAAGTTCGGTGTTAGTGTTGTACCGCACAACAGTGAACGCACGAACGACGCCAATTTATTGTCTGACGATCAAATAAAAATATGAGAAACAGGTAATTCATATATTCTTTTGTGTAAAATGAGTTCTTTTATAAGACCAGAGAAATAGGTGTAAATTTATTCTGTACTTTTCATGATATCTTTAGTTTTGATGTAGCCTACTATTTTTAAATCATCGTCGTGAAATCAAGTATGTGGTGACGTCACAGCTGGTGTTAAGCTATCGATTTTGATATCGGTATCGGGCTCTTAATTTCATCAGCAAATCTTTCGCTCGATTTAAGAGCTCTTGACTGCTCTTAACACTAACACTAACACCAAACTTGAAATCACTCATTGTACCATTCTCGATCGACTCTTAATTCTTGTCTGAATTCAGTTCCCCCCCCCCCCCTTTGAAGCTTTGACGTTTCCCCGCTCCTGCGCGGAGTGGAAGCTTTGACGTTTCATAAATTATTACAGAAAGAAGACGATTCTTCCTACATCCTCTTCCTTTCTTCTTTTTTTCTCTCTTTTTTTGGGGGGCCGGCGTTTTTTTTTTTTTTTTGGGGGGGGGGGGGGGGGACCGGAATGGAATGGGGAGCCAGTGAAGAGAACGAAGAATAGGGTGTTATGTGTTCGTACTTTCTTGTGCTTGTGAGGAGACGGGCTGCAGTGTTCTGGATGTGTTGGAGTTTGGTCAGATGTGAGCTGGGTAGATTTATCAACAGGCTATTACAGTAATCAATGTGTGATGTCACAAATGCATTTATTAGGCGCCCAGTACAACTTTGGTCTAGGTACTTTCGGAGTTTTCCGATCCGGTAAATTCCAAACGAAGCGGCTCTGCATGATTTCTGAACATGTTGCTTCATGGTAAGTTTGTCATCCACTGCGACTCCGAGATTAATAGAAGATTTTGATGGATTGATTGTAGTGCAGTCGACTTCAAAATCTGGCGGCTCACTGGCTTTTCGAAATGCTGACGTCACATGCATGAGTTCTGTCTTGGCACCATTGAGCATGAGGTTGTTATCACGAGCCCAGACTTTCACATCTGCGATGAACTGCTCCAGTCTCACCACCCCACTGGCGATTTCACTTTGCTTCAGTATCAGATACATTTGTGTGTCGTCGGCATACATCATTGTGTTCAACACCCTGATGGGACCTTATGACGTCACTGAGGGGACCAGAGTAGAGTATAAAGTCCAACGGTCCCACAACGGATCCTTGTGTAGGAATATAGTTCAGAGCCTGATCCAGGGCCCCTATATACAGACTTGTAAACTTGATTTGAACTGATCTGAAGACTTTCATTCAATCGCAAACTTAAAAATCCTATTATTTTCTTTATTACAGAGTTTTAACTAATATCAAGTTGTGATCAATTAGGCCCCCCAAAAAAATTGTTTGGTTGTCCTCGATTGCTTTTCTGGAGTAGGGGCGGGCGGGCGGATTTTTTTTTTTTTTTTTTTTTTTTAACTTCATTTTTGTGTGTCTTTTTTTTTTTCCCCCATTTTTTTTTTTTTTTAATATTTTTTTTTCCATAAAAAAAAAAAAATCATTGGGATTGTCAAGCATTTAAACAAACAAAAGACTTTAATATGGTAAAAGACTAGTTTAATGTACAATGAATATCAAGACCAACACAGAATGTATTTTGGGCTTTGAAATACAGCACCTTTTACATCTCCATTGTACTACTTATAGCTACTTGCGCCCTCTACGTAGCAAACAATGCCTAATCGGTGACCATTGGTCCCCCATGATCCTCTTTATCTCATATTAACTGAGAGCTGATTTGATGAGATAACCACCTGTCCAGTGACCTTGCAGGGTGGTCTAATCCCTCCTGTAAACTAGTACAGATAGGCTATAAAATGAGTTTAAGAATGCTCAGAACCTGATTTGAATTAACGGCATTTTGACATAGAAAAATAAAATGGCAAGTTTAATAAATACCTAATTGCGTACTAAAAAGACAAAACTGGCAACAGGACGCATTTTGATCCTTGCAAATGCATAAAATGGTATGTTTGGCATTTAAGATTGCTCACCCCAAAAAATTAAATTAAAACAAAAAAAAAAAAAAAAAAAATTGAATAAAAAAAAAAAAAAATGAATTAAAAAAAAAAAAATGAATTAAATTTTTTTTTAAAATTAAAAAAAAAAGGACAACCAAATGATTTTTTTTTTTTGGCCTTACGATAGTTTATAAGATGAGATCCAGGATTTATTGGATGGGAGGAGACACAAGTACGGGCCTATGTTTAAAATCTCTGACAAGGTCAAAAAAGGAAGTTGTCACAATTTATAAAGTCACAGCTAGATTAAAAAACAAATGCGATGATCCTCGTTTATTTTTGTTTTAGTGTTGCTACATAATACTATAAGGGGAATCACTAGGTACAGACAGGAATGATTAGATATCAGACAGGAATTGGGTTAAAACACCTTTAATAAGGCGACAACGGCCTTAAGGCCCGGTCTCACCGCCAGAACTTTGCTGGAGCGGTGAAAAAAATTCATCACCGCTCGTAACCGTTCACCACCGTTTTGGCCCCCGTTAAGGCAACGCCGTATACGCTCGGCCACCGCTGATGGTCCCTCCTACCGCTCCGAAAGTTTTGAGCTGCACAAAATATTGTGAGGAGCGGGCAATTTTCCGCTCCGGCAAAGTTCACCACCGCTCCAACAACGCCCAGTCAAAGTTTGGCACCGCTAGACGCAAGTTCGTGGACGCTTTGGTCCGCTAGGCCAACGCAGAAATCTTGAACGCTGGACCACCGCTGCTTCGCCAGTTTTGCCCGGGCGGTCATTAAACGTTGCACAAACTTTGGTGGAGCGGTTGTAAGCGTTTTACGAGCGGACACGGGATTGCTAGCTGGAACGGTGTCGGGCGTTGAAGCAGCGATCCATTGCGGTGATGAACTTTGGTTTGGCGTTGGTATGGAGGTGTCGGAGCGGGACCAACGCTCACTACCGCTCGCTACCGTTAAACCAACGCTAAAGCAACCCCGGCTTCAGCGGTGCACCGCTAAGGCAACGCCCGTGTTTTCGATTTGTTTCCCATTTTGTGCGCGGTGACGAGCGTTGTCGAAATTCGGCCCCCTCTCCCTACCGTTCAAGGAACGCTCCAGCAAAGTTCTGGCGGTGAGACCGGGCATTTAGAAACAACAACAACGGGTTGATGAGATCAACTATCTGATGGAGTTGGCAGCCAGCGAGAACAGATGGGGCCTCATCATCAACAATGATATCAGCGAGCAGCATCTCGGGCGTGATGGCGTTCACCTCAACAGAGCCGGTCAACGAATCTTGGCAGGCAACCTGAAACGCCTCATCAACAGTGCTGACCAACCGACAACACGAGGCCATGGCTGGACTCAACGGTCGTCCGATCAAGTTACAGGCAGTGAACCTGGAGCAAGGCGGCATCAAGCCATCTACCGAGAAAACCAGAGTCTTCATTCTGATGAGGAGAAAAGCAGCCCCGTAAAGTCCTACGCCGAATGTGTTTCTGGGAGATCTTTGGATTTCAGTGCAGTCGATCAGAGGTCACGACCGAAACCAGCCTTCAGACCATCCAAGGTGGACATGAAAGACTGGGCGAAATATCTTCAATTTGTAAGAAGGGTATTGAATTAAGTGAAAGTTTGACAAAATCTAGTGATGATCCGAAAATTATAGTTGACGGTCGAAAATATAAGTTCCCTTGTGGGAACTGTGATAAGCCAGTCAAATGTAATCAACACGGCCTTCTGTGTTCTTATTGTAAAAAATGGTTTCACACTAATTGTCAAGCTATCAGTTTTTCAGAGTACCGCAGGTTATATTATGAATGCCCTGATGAGAAGTGGAATTGTTTAACATGTTGTCTGCCATCTTTTTGTGACTCATTATTTAACGACGATTGTTTAGAGAAAGAAAGCCAAAACGAGGATAGACTAAAAGAAAACTATTTTAAGATAACGCGCGTTACACCTGAAAAGCAAGCGATAGCAAGAGTAATTCAGCCAAACCTCAGAGATGAAAACACTTCTCTTTATCAAGAATTTGAAGAAAAGTTTAAAGTTAAAGGTCTTCATTTTTTACACCTTAATGTGAGGTCTATTCTAAACAAGATATCGGAACTTAGAATTCTTTTTAAAAGAAAAAGGCTGTCTATTATTGCTTTCACTGAAACATGGTTAAACAATTCCATAAATGATGAAGAAATTGAAATAGACGGATATAAAATCATACGCCATGATCGATCCTCTGGCTCTGGAGGTGGTGTATGTTTCTATATCAGAAATGATATTGCATTTAATATTATGGATGCTATAAGCACTGGAGATACGGAATCCCTGTGGATAAATTTGCTTATACCAAGATCAAAACCAATTGTTGTTGGTGTTCTGTATCGACCTCCGAAAAACAATTTGTTTATCGAGAAATTGTCCAATATTCTTGATACATTAAAGAAGGATGACGAAATAATTCTTTTAGGAGACATGAATATTTGTCTTCTTCGCAAATCGCCACTGGCTAAAAAATATATTGACTTGTTGAGTCTTCATGGGTTTAGTCAACTCATTAAAGACGCAACACGCGTTACACCTACATGTTCTTCTCTATTGGATCATGTTGGTTGTACCAAAGAAAATAAAATAAGTCAAAGTGGTGTCATTGATCTAGGTATTAGCGACCATTATTTTACTTTCTGTACACGTCTTATGTTCTGTCAATGTTCAAGGTTGATGTTCAGCCAAATAAAGATGACAAATAAAGACGTATTCGTAACTTTAAAACTACATGGTGGTAGCATGGACTTTATTCGATGAAGGCATCGATGGAAACTGCGCGCGGTACATTGGGCAATGCGTATACATAAAATGACAAGTCAAGACATGCATAGTCTTAATTTCAGACGTCATACATAACATTCCTCCCCCTTTTAGTGAATTACATGGGTACATCAAAATGAAATACATGTATCAAACTGGCATGCAGACTAGGGCAGAACTATATAACAATATGGTCTTAATTTCTCAAAAAATGTTTGTATAGAGATGTGACACTGGCAAGATAGGAATGTACTCGCACAACTTGATTCTATTTAAAAAATTCTATTCCATGTATAACATAAACTAGCAACATTGCTTGGATGCATGTAAATACAACAACACAAAATGTTCACTGTTATAACAACCTATTTTTACTGATCTAAGTTTTACTTGAAGGTTGTTTGACACCTAAGGAACAACACTTTTCCTCCTTGAAAATAGTCAACATATGCATTATTTGATGCATTACTTTATGCATTACTTTATGCATTACTTTATGCATTACTTTATGCATGAAAACTTTACATGGCAAGAAAATAAAACAAACTCCTTGTACTTTGATACAAAACTGATTGGATCCAAACTTTATCAACTAACTTATCTCCTGGCATAATAAAGAACAGACCAAAATAAGTGACATTTTCTCCATGAAAATACATGTAGTATTTTTGATAAAATGTGGAACAATTTACACTGTTACTTTTAAAACATCAACACTTGTGATGAATGCACCAAATTAGCTTTCATCGCTAAAGAAAAATGATTTTTCCTTTTTGATCATTGCCTTAATTATGTAACACATAAACAATACCTGTTGCACTTTTGCAGACTTATGCAATACAAGATTAAAAATGTTTAACCCCATAACAAATAGAGTTTGATCTACAATAGTTTCACTTGGCATAAATACAATTATCTTGCAAAATAGTTCTTTACTGCTTTGCATTGGCTTTTAGTATGTCCAATTTCCTGGCATTGATAGCATTGCTCTTTCTGAAACGGACAGGATTGATGAACATGTCTTGTCGATCCACAACGCCAACACCTTAACTTCTGGTCAGTCCACTGACCTGTGGGCTTTTCCTTCTCAGTAAGCTTGGAATTCCACTTGCTTGAAGACCTTTCTTTCATCTGCGTGGTTCTTAACTGGTGAACCTCTTTGTCTTCACTACCATTGTCACTGGAGTGCAATTGTTCAACATCTCTATTAGCTATCAACCATGACTCAAGAACCTCAATCCAATCTTCAAATTTATACCCTGAGTCCAACTGAGGGACATTACCAAACATTTGTGCTGCCATGTTGATGTAAGGAGCATTAAACTTGTAATGAACAACTTTATACCATAACAAATACTTGCATAAATACTTGACTTGAAATACCACTACCAAACAACAACAACATTTGGGCTTTTTCCACTTCCACACATGTATCTAACACATACACATTTCTTTGACAAGCAATTTACAACTGAAGAACAAAATTCTTGACTTAGACCTGGACTAGACTGCAAAGACTAGACGTAATTATTGTCTGATTGTTAATAGGTTCTACTGTTATTTACACTGTAAAAACCCGAGACTAATGTCTAACTCTAAACTTGTAGACCTACTTAGATCCACATCTTCACACTTGAATCACACTTTAACTTGTAATGTCACTAGTCCTGGTCTGGGACTGGTCCTTACACTCAGGTACAAAACAGATTCATCATAACAATTGACAATATTATCAAATGAGTTCTAAATGTTTATTTGCTTGCATCAACATCACCATCACTTCATGATGAGTAGTCTGGCTTTCACTTGGGTGGTTTGCTACTAGTCCGAAACTATGAACTGAGTCAACTGAAACTGTCACTGAACTGGATCCTGGTCCTAAATTGAAGGCAATCACGAAGTAACAACTTCCTGTATTTCAATTTTAAGGCTAAAACAAAACACTTCCTCCTCTAGTCTACGCTGCACTAGATCTAGTTACAGGAACCTGGATTCTGAAACAATGTATGCCGGGCGGGGCGGGGCTGGCTGGGCGGGGCTGGCTGGGCTGGGCTGGCTGGGCTGGGCTGGCTGGCGGGCTGGCTGGCTGGCCATGGGCTGGGCTGAATTGGCTTGCTGGCTGGCTGGGCTGGGCTGGGCTGGCTGGGCTGGGCTGGCTGGGCTGGGCTGGCTGGGCTGAGCTGGCTGGCGGGCTGGGCTGGCTGGCTGGCGGGCTGGCTGGCTGGCCATGGGCTGGGCTGAATTGGCTGGCTGGCTGGCTGGCTGGGCTGGGCTGGGCTGGCTGGGCTGGCTGGCTGGGCTGGGCTGGACCTTGAACTTGGTTGGAGCTTTCATGGGCTTGGCTACTGCCACTGAGTTGCATGGCCTACTGTAGTACTACTGCAGCACTGCCACTGGTTGATCGTCAAGTTGAAAGTTAGGCTGGTTGCATCCATTCACCATATTCATCCAACTGCGGCTAATAAAGTTAAACTGATGAGGCAACATCAGCAAAACAAATACTCGCTCACCTACGATCAACGGCTGGATCTCCTGGCTAAAGAGTTTTTCATCCAAATTAGGCAAACTCAGCTCCATTAGTTCGGTTCATTTGCTGAATACATGCTGATGCACAATTCTCCATAGCTGTACGTGCTGTACGGCAAAGCGTTCATAAAAAACTGCACGTGTACAGGCATAATTCCAAACCATGTCGGGTCTCTGCTGGAGAAACTTTTTTCAAGTCTTTATTTCAGCAAACTGCGGCAAACCAAACTAATCATCCCATCCTCGTCGCCAATCTTATGTTCTGTCAATGTTCAAGGTTGATGTTCAGCCAAATAAAGATGACAAATAAAGACGTATTCGTAACTTTAAAACTACATGGTGGTAGCATGGACTTTATTCGATGAAGGCATCGATGGAAACTGCGCGCGGTACATTGGGCAATGCGTATACATAAAATGACAAGTCAAGACATGCATAGTCTTAATTTCAGACGTCATACATAACAACACGGAAAAATGTTAGACTGGCTATAGGTCATCACAGGACTAATGATATCAGATCCATGAAAAAATATACAGAAGAGTCTTTCAATCTTCAACTATCTGTTGTTGATTGGTCACGAATAACTGACTGTACAGATGTAAATGAGGCATGGTCAATATTTCAACATGTTTTTATCTCAAATTTGAATATGATAGCGCCACTGAAACGGATAAGAATAAAACAAAGATCAGAAACTTGGGTGACTAAAGATATTCTTTCCCTAATTCAAGAGAGAAATATAGTATACAAAAAATGGAGGAAAAGAGCAAAAGATGAGAAGCTCTATAAAAGATACAGAGTATTAAGAAATATGGTCCAAAGAGAGGTGAAAAAGGCTAAACTCGATTACTTACAAAACAAGATAGAAGAAAATAAACAAGATTCGAAAAAACTTTGGCAGAATCTAAAAAGCTTAGGATTGAAAAATAAGAAGCGAAAAGAACAAGAATCTGTCATTAAAATTGATGGGGAATTATGTCATGATAAGATGGCCATCGCTGATGAATTCAATTCTCATTTCACAAATGTGGCTGCCAAATTAGTAGACAAACTCCCCCCTTCCAAAGACTTTTTCAGCGCAGACAATGATTGTATTCGTGACTTTTACGAAAGAAAAGGTGTACGTGAAAACAGCTTCGAGTTATTACCAATCAGTGAACAATTTGTTTTCAAAGAGTTACGTAAGTTGAATGTATCAAAAAGTACTGGGTTAGACTTGATTCCAGCTAAATTTCTAAAAGATGGTGCGAAGGTTTTATTTAAGCCTCTAAGTTACTTAATGAACCTATCTATCTTGACGAGTACTTTTCCAGAAGATATGAAAATAGCAAAAGTGACTCCACTTTATAAAAAGAAAGATAAAACTGATGTTAGCAACTATAGACCTATTAGTGTTTTAAGCGTAGCATCAAAGATTCTAGAAAAATCGGTCTGTGTTCAAATTGAAAGATACTTCAAAGAAAATGATATAATTTATGAATTTCAATCTGGTTTTCGACATGATTATTCGACTGAAACATGTCTAATTCATTTGACTGATTATTTGAGGAGAGAAACTTCCCAAGGGCGCTTTGTTGGTATGGTGCTCCTTGATCTGCAAAAAGCTTTTGATACAGTTAATCATTGCGTCTTATTGAAGAAGTTACAACTAATGGGTTTTGATAAGGCAAGTTTAGATTGGTTCAGATCCTACTTATCTAATCGGCACCAAGTAGTGGCCATTCATGATATTCGTTCCAAACTAATGCCTACTACATGCGGTGTTCCTCAGGGAAGTATTTTAGGCCCAATTCTATTTTCAAGTTATATAAATGATATGTGTACTTGTATAAAAGACTTCAAACTATTATTGTACGCAGATGACAGCGTACTACTCTATTCAAATCCTGATCCTAAATATATTGAGGAAAAGCTCAGTGAACAGCTGTCTACGTGTGTCGATTGGATGACTGATAATAAGCTTTCTTTACACTTGGGAAAAACAGAAAGCATTTTATTTTGTTCTAAAAGTAGTTCTAAAAAGTCATTTGAATTCAAAGTGAGACACAATAATCAAGCAATCAAGAGAAAAGAGTCTGTGAAGTATTTAGGCATTGAGTTGGCTAGCGCAATTTCATTTTCATCTTTAGTAGAATCAGTTGTAAAAAAAGCAAATTCTCGTCTGAAATTTTTGTACAGATATCAAAGTTGTATGGATTTAAAAGCAAGACGTACACTCTGTTTTGCTCTTATTCAATGTTTATTTGACTATGCTAACCCTGCATGGTACAGTAACATAAACAAGTCAGATCAAAAGAAGTTGAAGATTATACAGAACAAAATGGTGAGATTTATCAACTGTTCTGGTCCAAGAACTCATGTTGGCTATAGCGAACTTTCTAAAGCTGGTTTTCTTGAAGTCGACCAAAGATCAAAACAACTCGCATTGCATCACGTGCATAAAATATATCATACTAGGTCGAATCATTATATTCGATCCAACTTCGATCTTGTTACTGACGTACATGATTATAATACAAGAAATAGACGATTCAACTTTAACTTACCAGAAAGAGTAGGTAGTATTGGAAATTCGTTTTATTACAATGCCATAAAACATTGGAATTCCCTTCCCAATGGTGTAAAAGAAATAGGAAACTATGATCCTTTTAAGAGGAAATTAAAGGAATACCTAATACTTGACAGTCAGAGAAGAGAAGTGAATGACATGTTATATGATTGAAATTGTTATTCTTCTGTCGGTTCATACTTTTTCATGTTGTATATACTTATGTTTTCGTACGTTATAGAAATTCTACAAATTCATCATTATTTTCCTCTTCTTCCTTCTCCTCTTTTTCTTCTTCTCCTTCTTCTTTTTCTTCTTGTACTTAATATCATTTCTATCATCAGTTTAATGTTGTTATTATTATCTTTAATAAGTAGTTCTTTTAATTTTCTTATCTGTCTGTAAATATTACTATTTTAATTTATTAATTGTATACATGTCTGTAAGGGACCCCACTGGAAATAAGCTCTCGAGCTTTCGTGGGTTATCCTGTTCAAGCTGACTTATTTTTGATCTGTTATTATTGTATATTGTTGTATGTTGGAAGCTTGTCGAATAAAAATCAATCAATCAATCAATCAGAATCTTACAGACAACAGTCCATTTTTAGCAACTCCCGATCACGATCCCGATCATATCGGTATCGGTATCGGTTAAACGATATCAATTACAAAAAAAAAAAAAAAAAATCCCTAGGCTATAGGATGTACCATACTTCCGGTATAGTCAATGTACATTTGGCTTGGGAGACTGTAAACTACATGCATGAGACAAGCTATCTAGGAAATATAGAATATGGGAATAGGAGTAGGAACTGGTCTTCATGGTCAGAGTAGATCTAGATCTACTCTTATTTTGTATGTGTTTCCTCATTTGTTGTTACAGTGGTGCTATCTAGGAGACTGTGTAGAGTATGGGACTAGACCTCAACTTCAAGCAGTAGATCTAGGCCTAGATGGTTCCTGGGGGACCTGGTCTTCATGGTCAGAGTGTTCCAGGACCTGTGGTGGGGGTGTCTCAAACTCAGAGAGACAGTGCGATAACCCAGAGTGAGTCATACCTTCATACCTTATCCTTGTGTTTCACTTTATATTAATCCAATTTCCATAGCGTGATAGCCCGGCATAGGGCTGGCTTCACCTGGTTTCTACTACGGTAGGCAAAGGGTTTAGGTAGATCTAGACCTACCCTTCATTCAGTACCATCTGCAGGTCAGACAACCAGTTTCAATTGTTGTGTAGACTCTAAAACACTTTTAGATTCTATAAAAGGTTTGTCCTCTTAAAATTAAAATTGGGTGATTTGTGAGGTTGGCCAACCTCACAAATCACCCAATTTTAATTTTAAGAGGTCTAGATCTAGATCTATTCGCTATTCATAAGGACCGCTATTCATAAGGTCCGCTATTCATAAGGACCGTTATTCATAACGTGTAAATTCCCGTACTTCCTGGTCCGCTATTCATAATGGCAAAAGAGGGTCACTATTCATAAAGAAATACGGTTCGTTAATCATAAGGACCGCTATTCATAACGTGAGATGAGGGTCGCTATTCATAATTCACATTAAGGGTCATTATTCATAAGGACCGCTAGATCTATTCATAATATGAAATCAGGGTCGCTATTCATAATACGACGAGAGGGTCGCTATTCATAATACGAATAAGGTTCATTACTTATAAGGGTCGCTATTCATAACACGGGAAGAGGGTCGCTATTCATAATACGAAATGAGGGTCGCTATTCATAATAGGAGAAGAGGGTCGCTATTCATAATAGGAGAAGAGGGTCGCTATTCATAATACGAAATGAGGGTCGCTATTCATAATAGGAGAAGAGGGTCGCTATTCATAATACGAAATGAGGTTCGCTATTCATCATAGGAGAAGAGGGTCGCTATTCATACATGTAATAGGAGAAGAGGATCGCTATTCATAATACGAAATGAGGTTCGCTTTTCATAATAGGAGAAGAGGGTCGCTATTCATAATACGAAATGAGGTTCGCTATTCATAATAGGAGAAGAGGGTCGCTATTCATAATAGGAGAAGAGGGTCGCTATTCATAATACGAAATGAGGTTCGCTATTCATAATAGGGTCACTATTCATAATATAGAATGAGGTTCGCTATTCATAATAGGAGAAGAGGGTCGCTATTCATAATACGAAATGAGGTTCGCTATTCATAATAGGAGAAGAGGGTCGCTATTAATAATACGAAATGAGGTTCGCTATTCATAATAGGAGAAGAGGGTCGCTATTCATAATAGGAGAAGAGGATCGCTTTTTATAATACGAAATGAGGTTCGCTTTTCATAATAGGAGAAGAGGGTCGCTATTCATAATACGAAATGAGGTTCGCTATTCATAATGGGAGAAGAGGGTCGCTATTCATATTGCAAAATGAGGGTCGCTATTCATAATACGAGAAGAGGGTCGCTATTCATAATAGGAGAAGAGGGTCGCTATTCATAATAGGAGAAGAGGGTCGCTATTCATAATACGAAATGAGGGTCGCTATTCATAATAGGAGAAGAGGGTCGCTATTCATAATACGAAATGAGGTTCGCTATTCATCATAGGAGAAGAGGGTCGCTATTCATAATAGGAGAAGAGGATCGCTATTCATAATACGAAATGAGGTTCGCTTTTCATAATAGGAGAAGAGGGTCGCTATTCATAATACAAAATGAGGTTCGCTATTCATAATAGGAGAAGAGGGTCGCTATTCATAATAGGAGAAGAGGGTCGCTATTCATAATACGAAATGAGGTTCGCTATTCATAATAGGGTCACTATTCATAATATAGAATGAGGTTCGCTATTCATAATAGGAGAAGAGGGTCGCTATTCATAATACAAAATGAGGTTCGCTATTCATAATAGGAGAAGAGGGTCGCTATTAATAATACGAAATGAGGTTCGCTATTCATAATAGGAGAAGAGGGTCGCTATTCATAATAGGAGAAGAGGATCGCTATTTATAATACGAAATGAGGTTCGCTTTTCATAATGGGAGAAGAGGGTCGCTATTCATAAAACGAAATGAGGGTCGCTACTCATAATATGAAATGAGGGTCGCTATTCATAATACGAAATGAGGGTCGCTATTCATAATATGAGTAGAGGTTCGCTGTTCATAAGAGGAGTAGAGGTTCGCTGTTCATAATACGGAATGAGGGTCGCTATTCATAATAGGAAATGATGGTCGCTATTCATCATATAGAGTTAGGGTCGCTATTCATAATACGAAATGAGGGTCGCTATTCATCATAGGACTAGAGGTTCGCTTTCATAATAAGGAATGAGGGTCGCTATTCATGATACGGTATAAGGGTAGCTATTCATAAAAAAATGTAAATTAAATAAGCAATAAACATCAGTAGGCGAAATAATGGATAGGGGATACCCCACGGCTGTAGCGTAGGCGGGAGGGGGCCACATGGCCCCAAATATTTGTAGAAAATATTTATTTAAAACATATTGAAAACATTTCTGAACAAAAAAAAAGAAAAAGGCGTGCCCCCCCCCCCCATCAGTCCGACCATTCGGCCTACCCTCCCTGCAGTATTTCCGTGGTACAAGTACATATTACTGACAATTCTCGTCCAATTAGTTCATAGATGGCGTAGCCTGTTTGTGTTTCACGGGGGGGGGGGGGGGGGGGGGGGTGCGGTTGGGGTGTAGCAGTGTTGCCATCAAGGGGTTGATCTATCATGTCCCTTACCTTCAGCAAAGGATGGAAGCGACAAAAAGGGGGTTGTAGGCAGGGGCGTCGCTAGACCTTTTTCAGTTTGAGGTGGGGGGGGGGGGGGTGAAGAGGCCACCGAATACCGACAGAAATAGCTACCATTTATATATTAACATATATATATATATATAATGTTAATGCCAATGTCCGAATGTCTACAAATTTAACCCTATAAATCCGGGGCCAGGAGCTAAATTATTTTCACCCGCCCCCCCCCCCTTCCCGTGCGAAGCGCGGAAGCATTGACGTTCCATTAAAATATTAGAGAAAGAAGACGATTCGTTGTACCGTTCACTACTCTTAATCCTTGTCTGAATTCATTTTTCCCCGTATAGCCCCTTAAAGCTTATTTTGATCCCTCCCCTGTTGTTTTCTAGAAATTCCATGATGACCTAGTACATTGTATAATGCTTTACTTGCAGATGGTTTACCTAGTAAGATGCATGTGCTTGCTTGCATTGAGGTCAATTCAGGTCTTACATGTACATATTGATGAGCTGTTTGAAATTAACTAGGAGGTATGCGCGTATTGGGGAATGTGGCTTGCTGCTCTACTTTTTTTTTAAAACTTCCCACGACATGTAATGAGTGTTTAGTGTACATTATATGGGACGTACAGTGATAGATGGAAAGTTATTTCAGTATATTCGAAATGACTTTTAGGTAACTCCTTTTTCCTCCCACATCATCAACATTCATTCATTTCATTTCATCTACATTAGTTCATGAAATGCATTCAGAAAATGAAGAAAAAAAGAAACGAAAATAACCCGTTAAAGCGCGGAAGCTTTAACGTTTCATTAAAATATTAGACAAAGAAGACGATTCGGACAATTTGGGCGACTCTTAATCATTGTCTGAGTTCTCAAAAATGTTTCTTTATCCGATAAAAAGTCACACTTCGTAGGGGGAACAAAAATTACCGACATAATATACATCTCACCGACTTCAAACTTCTACATAAATATAGTATACGAAGATCGAGCAAGAATACCGACACAGCGGACCCGACACAGCAACAAAATTATCTATGCGTATCTTTCTTGCTCCCTCGACGTGGCGACTCCACCAAACATACCCCTCTCTCTCTCTTTCTCTTTAATCCCCTTTTTCTTTTGCTCCTTTTCTTTCTTTTTTCTTCTTTTCCTTTCTTTCCTCTCCTTCGTCTTTGCCTTTTTTCTCTTTCTTTCTTCTCTTTCCTTTCTTTCCTTTCTTTTCCTTTTCTTTTCTTTTCTTTCCCTTTCCCTCTCCTTTTCCCCCTCCCCCTTTTCTCATTTTTCCCGACAGCAGCGCAATTTTACCGACAATATCTTGACAGGTGGGGTTGTCGCACCCCACACCCCTTAGCGACGCCCCTGGTTGTAGAGAGTTAGATTATATACAATATTCAAGCTTTTCGTAAATATATAATATTGCAAATTTTTTTTTTCTTCTCCTTATAAGTAAGGAAGTAAGATTTGATAATTATATAAAAATACATCCCCCTAATCTAGCTAATATATTTCCCCCGCTCCAGTGGTGACAAAAAAGGGAAACATAACACACACATAATCCTATCGTAATTTGTCCCCCTTGTGCAACCCCCCCCCCCCCCCTCCCCTCAACTGATAGTCAAACTTAAGAAAATTTACTTTGGTGACAAGAACATATATATTATAAGGAAACCACCTCAGCCCCCCCCCCCCGAAAATAAATATTAAGGTCCGCTACCTGAATGTCCGAGTCGTCACCATAAAGGCGAAGGCGGCGGGTGTGGGGGGGGGGGGGGGGGGGGTGAGCTTGAGGATGTTTCATGATTCAAATGTTATTGATTTAAATTCTCAATTATGTTTATACCATTGGATAACAAATTTCAAACCTACTTAAAAACAAGACAAATATTCAGGGCCATGTGTCGCCTTGGGGGTGTCCTCCGTCCAATATTTCCATTTGTTATGAGCATTTTGGATATTGCTTAGGCCTATTTCATTTTATGAATAAAAACCCTCATCCCGTATTATGAATAGCGACCCTCTACTCCTATTATGAATAGCGAACCTCATTTCATATTATGAATAGTGACCCTATTATGAATAGCGACCCTCATTTTGTATTATGAATAGCAACCCTCTACTCCTATAGCTCTTCTCCTATTATGAATAGCGACCCTCTTCTCCTATTATGAATAGCGAACCTCATTTCGTATTATGAATAGCGACCTTCTTCTCCTATTATGAATAGCGACCCTCTTCTCCTATTATGAATAGCGACCCTCTTCTCCTATTATGAATAGCGACCCTCTTCTCCTATTATGAATAGCGACCCTCTTCTCATATTATGAATAGCGACCCTCTTCTCCTATTATGAATAGCGAACCTCATTTCGTATTATGAATAGCGACCCTCTTCTCCTATTATGAATAGCGAACCTCATTTTGTATTATGAATAGCGACCCTCTTCTCCTATTATGAATAGCGACCCTCTCCTCCTATTATGAATAGCGACCCTCTTCTCCTATTATGAATAGCGAACCTCATTTCGTATTATGAATAGCGACCCTCTTCTCCTATTATGAATAGCGACCCTTATGAATAACGACCCCGATTTTGCATTATGAATAGCGACCCTCTTCTCGTATTATGAATACCGACCCTCTTCTTTGATTATGAATGGCGGTCCTTATGAATAATGAATCTTCTGAATAATGACCCTTTTCTCCAATTATGAAAAGCGGTCCTTATGAATAGCGGTCCTTATGAATAACGGACCTTATGAATAGCGGACCTTATGAATAGCGGACCTTATGAATAGCGACATTGACCCGTGAGGTTAGCTGCAATAAAACAAATGTTTTGATCATGACGAACATTGGAAAAAGAAATGGTAGATCTAGGACTATAGGGCCAGTAGGGGGTCTAAGACCCCGTTCTCACTCACTTCGTTGGAGCGCTCTGGAGCGCTCTAACTAAGACCCGCTCCTCAGGAGCGGTTCTTAGGTGAGTGAGAACGTGGACTTCTGGACCGCTCCAGAAGTCCACCTTCCGAGGTGGTCTTGAGGAGCGGGTCTTATTAAGAGCGCTCCAGAGCGCTCTAACGTGCAATGTGAACGGAAAGCGTACTTTGAGCGGAAGTGAGCTACTGACGTTGCGTGCGAAACATGTAGTACGGTACATACGGTTTGGATTCCGCGCGCGAAAAAATTGACCCGCCTACCTGAGCTGCCATAGCAACAAGACCACTTTGACTTGTGGAGCGGTTTGAGCCATAAAAACTGCTCGGAGTGTGAACGCTCGCAAACCGTTCCTCAAGACCCGTTCCTCTGGAGCGGTCTGGAGCGGTCTAACTTGGAGCGCTCTCAAAGTGAGTGAGAACGGGGTCTAATAGAAGACTCTCACAAAAGCTTAGATGAGATAGACTAGACCTACATGTAGACTAGATTCTAGATCTAGTCTACATGTTTATAAACTTGGTGGCACTCAAATTTCTTTCTAGTAATTCTTCACTTCCAAAATACAGTACATTATGGTGAAATATATATGGTAAAATATAACAAAACATATGGAAACATCTAGCCGAGTACTGCTGGGCATTGGTAACCGTTTCAAACAGAAATGATAAAAGTTTGGGTAATCATGCACTTGTGTTCCTGTTGTAATTAAGATACTAGACTAGATCTAGGCTACCGTCACTAGGTCTATTTAGAGTCTAGATATTTTGTTTTTATTAAAGGAACATGAAATGAACATGAAATTAAGGAAGAATTGGTGCTGAAATCACTTAAGAATGTTTACTACTGACTATACAGAAATAACCATCTGATTTGGGTCATTTCTTTAATAAAACTGACATTTGTTGACATTTTCTATAATCGGAGGTCTAGTGGAGCCAGACGTAGTCTCAGTGGAACAACCGACGATTAGAGAGACTGAAGTTTTCGGTCTAACTACTGACCAGCTTCTCAATATGACAATGCTTCATTCTTTTTCTTCTTTTTTCAGGCCCAGAAATCAAGGGCAGTACTGCACAGGAGAAAGAAGTAGATACAGATCATGTAATACCAACGTAGGTCTCATTCCATGCAATCACAACATATCAGTTTAATGGATATATAACTAACTTAAAAGAAATATATTATGTGTGAATCGTAGTTGTTCACTCTCAGATTAATGTTGCAGAAATGAAAAATATGCTGATAAATTTGTGAGAAGTGGGGAAGTTAAACTTAAGTAGTGATGAGTCATGGAACCCAATTCACAAAATCTTTTTTCAATAACAAATGACAAAAACAGTGACAAATCTGCTGATAACCAATCAGAAGCAAGGATTTCACTAGCTTATAACAAAAACTGTAATTTGTCACTGATGACAAGTTTGGTGAAATGGGGCCCAACTCTTCTGTGTGAAGGCCATCTGAAAAGAATTAAAACACGGCTGGTTATATCCTTCTGAATGTCATTCACAAAGATGAAAAACAAGCAAGGTCCTAGTACTGCTCCTTGTGGGATTACACCGAGTAGTCACTTTTCACTTTTGAATAGCGATAGATAGGCTGTGACAAGATTTATGCTGCACACCATACTTTGTTAGATCAGCTTTATTCATAATTCATGTAAGATTTTTCAATTTTGATGTGTCAATGACTTACATGATATGCAGAGCTGCCAACCATTCCGTTTTTGCCGGAATTACTCCGTTTTTTCCTTCTAATTAGGGTATTACGTTTTTTCTTCATAAAATCCTTCTTTTTTTTAAAATTTAATATATTTTTGTATTATTAGTCTATATATTATTATTATTATTTTTTATTTTTTTTACATACCGCATGTCAAACAACTGCCCTAAAATGGTGATTTGATCACAAATTCAATAGAAAACTAAATGTAAAACATACTTGAAAAGAAAAATATTCTCAAAAAGAATGAAATGCCGATAATACCAAAATAACCACCTCGCGCGTGGTTGTAAGTTTTGTTTTTATGAATTCCTTTTTTTGGCTTGAAATTCCTTTTTTTTGCCATCATGATTCCTTTTTTTGGTCGCACAAGGTTGGCAACTCTGGATATGTGCATATTCTTTACTCTTCTTATTATTATACCATGATTCTTGTTATTTTCCTCTAGGAATGTCCCGAAAACTCGCGAGATTTTCTTACCGTCCAATGTTCGTCCTTCAACAACGAGGTTTACCATGGTCAGTTCTATACCTGGGAGCCTTACGTGAGTCCCAACCCCGAGCCTTGTCAGCTTTCCTGTGTGTCCTCTGGTGGGAACCATCTCAGGAGGATACCCAAGGTGGTAGATGGAACGAGATGCTACTCTGAGAGATACACACCGGAGTCACTCGATATATGCATCAATGGAACATGCCATGTAAGTCAGAATCAGGGGTTAGACGTGTAATAAAAGGAAACTTTAAAATTTTCAACTACAACACCAGCTAAAAAGCTACAGTTTTGCTACATTTTGCTGACCTAAATTGCATTTATTGGATATGATTGTTAATGGACTGTATGGAATCTGTATGTTTCAGATAGAGATGTATTGATTAAAGGTAAAGACCAGTTATGGTCATGCGATTGCATTGTGAAAGAAACGTTGTGGAATCGATCAGAAAAGGTTGATCATCTAGCATCTAGCATCTGCAAGGTTCTGGAATCATCAAAATGATAAGAAATTTGGCCCATTCTTCGTAAAGTTACAAGCACTATACACAGAAAGATGTATATGGGACTACCCTATATCTCTCACAGTCCATGAGAGAAACAAATTTACCAAATATATGAATTAGTAGGCGGTTTCCCGGCAAATTTGTTATCATCATGTATTAGTCAAAACATATTCTTTCACATGATTGGTAATGAGAGCTTCCATTTCATTTTTTGAAATTGGGGCGTTTCCAATACTGGTCTTTACCTTTAACAATATAGACATGTTTTGAATAAATTCTGATATTGTTTTATCTCACAGACTGTAGGATGTGACAAGATACTAGGCTCTGAAGCCAGGGAAGACAAGTGTCGTGTGTGCGGAGGAGATGGTAGTTCATGTGAGACAGTGGGAGGTACATTCAACGGGGAGCTGGTAGCAGGAGACTATCAAGAGATCCTTACCATCCCCAGAGGGTCTGTTCACATCAGTCTACAGGAGATGGCCATTTCTAGGAATTATTTAGGTTAGTACCATCTTGTGTTGGGTTACATGTAGTTGGGGAGTTATTCTTGGGTCTAAATAGGATGCTATTTACACGTTTTTCCTGGGGAGTGTTTCACAAAGACTAAGATCGACTTTAAGTTGTACTTAATTATGGCAGGCTACTCATACGACTAGCTGCTCTCACCATTGGTCTCTCAAATGTGATCTTTAGATAATATTTTTTCCTTCCATAATGAACTATCAAAAAAGGTAAATTCTGTAGATTTGTGACCACAATTTGTACGTCCCTTGAGAGACCAATACCAGTAAATGGTGAGAGCAAACAGTGGCATGAACAGCCTGCCATAGTTAAGTCCAACTTAAAGACGATCTTAGTCTTTGTGAAACACTTGAAAGTAATCTCAGATATTTGCAATCCACTAAAGGTGTTATTAAACCAAGGAGAGTCTTAAATCATGTGGATTTGCAAGCAGATCAGATGAGCAAACCCTGAATGAAATGTATCTTTCAAATTCTACTCTTTTGTTCAAAGCAAAGTTTAACTCTTATCCTGCCATGAGACTGCTAGCGCGCTATTGTTATAGTGCCATGTGCACGCGAGCGTGCTATCGATTGAAAGCCACGTTCATGCTAGCGAGCCACCGCTACGGTGCTTCGTGCGCGCTAGCAAGCATATGTAATAACAGTTATTGTTCATGCCCATTGCACCGTGCTGAGTGCTTTTACAGCGCTATTGAAAGTACCATCGCGTGCATCAGATTATCGGCTTTGGATTACGCGTCTTTGTATACAACAGTCAGATTGGATTTTCTCGAGTAATTCAGCGATTTGTTTTTTGTAAAGATTTAAATAACACGCACTTGAACCAACCTTAAAATTAACTTGGCACTCAGGAGATTAGCACTGTGGCACAATAGGAATTAGCACTGTGGCACTGGGTGCATTGTATGGGTGGCAGCTTAAGAGTTAAAGAGTATTAAAGTGCAATTGACCTTGGACACATCTGAAAGACACAGAGCGAACATCTGCCTCAATATCGTTGTTTCTCTTTCTCTCCTTTCTGTCATTTTTCTCCCTTCTCTCTCTTTCTCCCTTCTCTCTCTTTCTCCTTCATATTATTGTATGACTGATATATGTAAAGATTTGTAAGAGGCTTTGTTTTTGTGATTTTGCTTTGTAAACTCCATGCAATTCAGCCCATGGGCTGCCATGTGTTGATTTTTTAATAAATACCGTTTCAATTCAATTCAATTTTAGAAAAAATGCACATTGTTCTAGAGATTCCAGTCACTTAAACAAAAATAGTCTACTGAAGAATTGAAACTCATTAGTAATGATCAAGGTATGTGTCACTACATACATTTACATCTACGCTTTTGATTTTCTGAGAAACATTAAATCAAATCAAAAGGGGAATTAATCTTTCAGTCTTCACAGTATTATTCAACTAAAGCAATGATTATCATTTTTCCCTTCTTTAAAAAACAACTTTGTAGCACTAAAGTCAGTGAACAATGATTACTACATCAATGCTGAATGGATTATAGATTGGCCTAAATCCTATGACGTCGCTGGATCTACATTCATCTACGAGAGACCAGACGATGCCCCAGAGACTCTAAGTGCGCTTGGACCAACCAATCAGGAACTTGTTGTCATGGTAATTACCAAATAGAACATTTCAGTTCTCATTATATTTGAAGTGGAATAGAGTAATTGAACTTGACAAATAAACTGGAGCTCATGTTGTTATATAAATATATATATATATATATGTTTTTTAAATCATAACAATTTCTCAAAATTTTCTTCTGTATTTAGGGCGGTTAAATGAAGTCTAGATTTTTTGTTCATTTTCAATTATTATCTTATATGTAGATGCTCAGTAATGTCTTATAAAGTGAATTTCTGAATAGATTTATTATTGTATGAGTGACCCATATGGTGAAGGACTTTCTTTGTATTAACTGCAAAGAAAAGGAAATATGAAAAATCATGGATTATAGAATTGATAGGAGTAGATTTGATAAAGTACTGACTTTGACATAAATTCCTGAGCTCTCTATGGTTGCGTTTATCGACCAAATTTTTGGCTAGAATCAGGTTTCTCAAACGTCTTTCAGGCAAATTTAGAAGGTGATAAACGCAAAGCCTTTTTTAAAGGGCTTTAGATATGGGCATATCTAAAGACGCAAAAAGGTGTGTTTTGAATGTGACATACAGCCAGAATCACGTTTCTGAGAGATCGATAAACGCAAAGCTGTTTTGAACCTCACATACAAATAGGAATTCCCAGGCTAGTTTCCGGTTCGGAGAAATAGCGCTGAGCAGCTGCGAAGAGACAAGGCCTTTATTGTGAGTCGTGAAGAGTTGATAAACGCGACATCCCGCAAATCACGATCGTATAGTGGGGTTCGATAGTGGGCTACGATATGTACATATCTAGTGGCAAGCCCCGATAAACGCGCCCTATGATAACATCTACTTCTGTTTGTTTCTAGTTGCTGATACAGGAGGAGAATCATGGAATCCGATATTCCTTCAACCGTCCACTTACAAGAACAAACCAGGATGACAGACAGATGGCCTTTACTTGGGAGAGGGGTGACTGGTCACAGTGCTCTGTTACATGCGCAGGAGGTAAGAACATACGGGGAGAAGTAAAGGAAATCTAGAGATTTGTAAAAGGAAGGATAGAAAAATATACTTTTCTTTTGAGAGCCAGAAGGGCATTAACTCTGTGTTAAAATATATTATTTAATGCTCTTCTGGCTCCAAATTGACGGATTGATAGATAGATATATCAATACAAAGGGAGAGAGATAGATAGATAGATATATTTATAACTAGAAAGATAGATAGAAAAATAGATGGGCGGATGGATGGGTGGGTGGATGGGTGGATGGAAGGATTGATGAATGGATGGGTGGGGGGATAGACAAAAGAAATGAAAAGAAAATAATGATGATCATTGCTTCATACTACTGACGTTGCTGCTTGTGAGATGCTCTTTGTAAGAGTAGATATGTTAAGATTACTATACAAGAGTATAATGATGTTCTTTTAACATGTCTACAGGTGTATCAATATCTGAGATGCGGTGTGTAAGGGTGGACGATGAAACCATCGTTAGTGATACATTCTGTGATCATCCGAAACCTGAAAGAAGAACCATCTCATGCAACACACAGGCTTGTCCTCCAGAGTAAGTATTATTCTCTCTCTCTCTCTCTCTCTCTTTCTCCTCTCTCTCTCCTCTCCTCTCCACTCCTCTCCTCTCCTCTCCTCTTTCTCTCCTCTCTCTCTCTCTCTCTCTCTCTCTCCCTCTATCTATAATCTCTCTTTCCCTGTCTCTTCCTCTCATTATGTTTCACTTACTCTCTTTCCCTATATTACATCACCACATGAACAATATGGTTTTTCTTTGAAATTGAAATTATTAAACATCTTCTACATGCATACAAATATTATTTTTGCTGGTAGCAATCAGGGATGCTAGTTTTCAGGCAATAGCCTGAATTCAGACCCCGGTGAGTTATTTTCAGACCATAGTTTAGGCTTCTTTGTGTACAAAATAGCTCATTCTAGGTGATTTTCAGGCCCTCTGATCAATTCTAACTGGCACCCCTGAGCAAGGAAATAAAAGAGAAATAGAAGACATGAAGAACTGAAATATAAATCATATACTGGTAACACTAATATGTGTGTAAATTTGATTTTCTGCTGGCAAGCTACCAAATGATTACCTGATATACAAAGAGAGGCAATAAGGCTATTTTAAAGATTTCTTTGTTGTTGATGCAGATGGCAGATATCTGCTTGGTCTGAGTGTACTAGGACGTGCGGTAACGGTGAGAAGACCCGGACCGTTCTGTGTACCACCAAGGTGACCCAGCATGAAGATGAAGTGGTAGATGAGTCAATGTGTGAGGAACATAAACCAGCTGAGATCATGACGTGTGGGCATAGGGAATGTCCACCTGTATGGATCACCGGACCGTGGGTGCAGGTTAGTACCTCTTTTTAGGAGGCTCCTAAGAACTCTAAGAACTCAAAACCTCTCTTCTATTAAATTTTGCAACTCGTACGATGTGCGCTTAGAAACACCTGTATTAAGCGCCTAATAAATGTTATATATTTTTATTATTATTATATGAAATCCCATGTACGCTTTTGGTAAGACCTCCAAAGCTTTTCACCAGATTTCTTCGCTCTTTGTTTATGAATACCGTAATTAACGGTGTATTAACCGCACCTTTTTGCCGCAGAAAAAATTTCAAAGTCGGGGGTGCGGCTTATACACGGTACACCAAAAAAAAGTTTTTAAAAGTTGCGATTTATGCCCCTCCACCTGGCGCTATGCCTGGCAATGTCTCCCAGCTCGGTAATCGGTGTGTTGACTCACCACTCGGAAACTAGAACAACACTCAAATTTGTCTGTCATCTTGGTTTGAAAGTAATCTTTCTGATAGATCTCAATTTGTAGTTTATAATAATAATTCCTCCAATTTTTCTTCTATTACATGGTGTACCACAAGGTTGTATCCTAGGTCCTCTACTGTTTTTTAATTTACATTACCGGTAATGATCTTACACTTTTTTTTAATCTTTTTTTTTTTAAAGGGCAAAAAAGAGGGGTGCGGTTAATACACGAGGGCGGTTTATACAACGTTTAATTACGGTAGCTACATATTTACTATTTCAAGTTGCTTGTGAAGTTTTACCTCTTCATAAACCCCAGGTACATGAATTTCTTTGTGTGATAGCCACATGTAAAACAAATGGAAAGTGAGAATTACCAGCCATTCATGTGAATCTCAGTGAGGTTGCTGTATCGGGTGCTCCTGGGCAGGCAGTAGATGGTCTGTAGCCTCATTTGGACATTCCTTTTAGACATTGACATCTATGCTCATCAGATAGCATGTAGACAGAACATCACCATGTTCGGCATCTTTATCTTTTGATACAAGTGGAACAATATGAGGACATAATTCAAAAAGTTTGATTTGAATTTCTGTTTGCTACCAGAACTAGATATTACCTATAACAGTGTTATCCATCATGTGGGCCAGCTAGTCACAAACTATAATAATAATAGTGACAGTGATGATATTTAAAGTATGGTCAGTGCTAATGAATCTTCCTATCTAATAGAATATATTTTCCCCATCTTTACTCTCTCCTTGCAGTGCAATACACGATGTGGTATGGGTCAGACGAACCGCCCTGTCAGCTGTATGGCCCAGAACGGTGTCATCCTTCGAGATAGGAACTGCCATGCCTCAGAGAGACCAAGTAGGCAAAAGCAGTGCGAGAGTCCATGTGGTACAATCCCTGCTCCACCAGACAGTAAGTACCCATTACATTCAGAGGGGTAAATGAAGAGGGGGAGGGGGCTAGATGGAGTGCAAGAGTCCCTTTGGGACTACTCCAACCCAAAGAGACCAATACTCATTAGTCTCCCATGGGTAGCTAGATGGGATGAAGGGTAGAGCATAAGAGTACATGTGATACTATACCAGCTCCACCAGACAGTAAGTACTTTTTTAGATTCACAGGGGTAATGTTACCACTCATAGGGTTAGAGAGGGGGGTAAGGATGAAAGGTGGAGTATGGTACTATACATGGCACCATACTGTCTCCATCAGACAGTGAACTTTAGAGGGGTAAATTAGTTCAAGATGGAGTGAGGAGAATGGATCCATGTAAACAAAAAAACTTTATGTTTGATGAGCTAAATGTTATCACTATATATTGTGCTTGTTCTTGAAAATGTACTGTTGAGTTACACCTTGGTGAGTTACATAACAAACTTATTAATTTCTCATTACTCCAGGTTGCCAAGATGCAAGCACAGTCACGTACTGCCCTCTTGTCAAGAAATTCAGATTCTGCAACAACGAATACTTCTGGAAAATGTGCTGCAGAACGTGTTCCAGCTGATAGGGTGGTACGTGTCATGTCAGGTGGTGAAGTCATGTGACTGATCAGGTGAAATGTACAAGGATGCAGCAAGAACTCTCATGAATTATGCAAATTTCTTCCATCCAACACTATGCAGCATTCTTTCTTTGTCTATGTATTTTGTAGGAGGGGAGGTATGTAACCAATTAGGCTTTCATTCTATTATATGTCATGTGACTATATCGGTCACCTGATTTATTGTTGGTCATGTGATGAACATGGGACAAGAATATTTGACTTAATTCTTGTTTTCTGTGCAGTGTAATATCCAACATGTAAGTTTGAGTGGGGGAAGCAGACTGTTAAGATGATGAACCTCATCTGTATTTTCTATATTTTTGTTTCAATGTTTTGGTATTTAAAAAAATATTGCAAATGAGAAGAAAAAAAACATCTGCCAGATATATGAATGCTATAACCAGCAGGTACATACTTTGCAGGTGCCTTCCAAAATGTGCAGCCCTCCTATCTTCTTATACAAAATATAGCTTGGAAGAAAGAGAATATTGTTATGACTTTCTACTGAGAATTTATCAATATATTGGATTTATCCATCCCATCAAGGTGCTTATAATGTTTATTTTTACTGATTGTTTTGCTGCACACTGGAGAAGCTCAGAAAAATATTTGTATGTATATTTTTTTGAAAATGTTTCTCTCATTGTGCAGATGTATTGAAATGAATTACATGTGAACAGCAACTAAACCATTTAAAGGCCCACTGCACTACTTGTAGCTAATTGCGCCCTCTTTATAACAAACAATGCCTAATCGGTGACCATCGGTCCCCCATGATCCTCTTTTTCTTATGTTAACTGAGAGCTGAGTTGATGAGATAACCACCTGTCCAGTGACCTTGTAGGGCAGTCTAATCCCTCCTGTAAACTATGGCAGATAAGCTTAAGTAATATTTTAATTGTAACAAAGATAATCTTCTTTTGTGAAATGAATTACTTAACTTCTTTATTTGTATATTGAATTAAGACAGGAGTAAACTATTTAAAAAGTACTTAACAGTCAGTCCGCAGCGCCCGCGAATTCGCACATATTTATACAAGTCGTATGCAAGCTATGTACGGTAAAAATGGACAATAAGCAGAAAACATTGGTACATGAAAATTACGATTGCATCAATGTTTCACTATGGATTTTTTTCATTTATGTACTAATATAAAGAAGATAGACCAAATAATCCATCTTTACAAAACATCAAGATATTTTTTTCACGTAAATTACATGCTTTAAAAAGAGCATTTAAAACGGTCTAAAAAACATAGCAACTTAACGATATGCAGCATTAAAAAAATATATGAAAACGCTGCTGCATCAAACAGTAATTTGGTTCATTGTGATGATAAATATACAAACTTTCAAACCATCACTGTTTCCTTTGTTTTATTTCTTTATAACGGTCAGGAACACGGTAAATAAAACACCATGTTCATTCCAACATTTCAACAGCGGTGACACAGACGATATGCGTAGGTCATCAGAGTATGACGTCACGTGCCCACCGGGGCATACTACGTTATATCTAGCTTTCCGTCGATTATCGATGTTCTGTGTCCGTGCGCTGTACATGAACACGCACAGAGGATAGACGGTGATTAGGGATATTCATGTATTACTCTTGGGTGTGTAACCCCCGGACGTAGAGGCTTTGTATTGCCCCACATACTTATTATTGTGTATCATACTCATGCGCTACTTAATAATAGAAGTCTACAGAGAGTACAAGTTGGATGCGGATACGTACTCAAGTACACTATAGAATACCAGCTCTAGAATGAATAGGGGATAGTGGGGAGGGTTTAAGTGTCTATATGTGCTATTTTTGGCCAGGCTTTGATATCATTTTAACAAAGAAGACACATTTTCTTTCTCAAATGTATATTTGTGAAAATACAAACTTTCGGGGGGGGGGGGGGGGGGATGCGATTGGTATCGTGATTAAAAAATGAAAATATAATTGTTCCCATCCCTGCTTATAAATTTCATGGCTGTATCGCAGGCGGTTGGTTGTAAAAGTTCTGAAATGTGTTTTTATTTTTGTAAACCATGGACTAATCAATGAGAAGAGCCTCAAACATTAATTTATTTTGGTAATCCCCAGGCATTCTTTGATGGTAATATTTTATTTGATGTTTCTTTTGTCGATTTACGTAACTCCAGTTCATGTGTATTTTTAGAAATAAAATAATTACAAAATTCTTTCCCTTATTCTCTTTTCTGTTTGATTTTGTTTTATAGTGACCCGCAAAATATATATCTGATCATTTATTTTCTGTTTTTGTTTATATGGTAATGACCATCGGATAGAAATTTTAATGTGTGGTGGGTTGAAAGGGCACAAATGAAATTAATAATATTCTAATTTTCACCTTCAAAATCATTATCACAATCATTATCACAATCATATCAAAGTCATCATCGCCATCACAATCATTAATGTCATAACGATGCCATTGTCATCACCATTACCTTCATAATTATCATTATTATCATCATTGTTATCATCATTATCATCATCATTATCATTATCATCACCATCATCATCATCATTACTGTTATTATCATCACGATCATTACTGTTATCATCATCACTTTCATCATTATCATCATCATTGTTTATACAATACTATAGTATTAATGACTGCTTTGAGAGAAATAGTTGTTTTTATACGCTCAAGGGAAGGTTAGAATTGTGCTATTGACCGAGGCGTGCCGAGGGCAATAGCCCAATTGTAACCTTCCCGAGAGCGTATAAAAACAACTATTTCTCGAATATTAAAGCAGTCATTAATACTTTTATATGCCAAAAACAAAAGAGTCAACTAATGACACCACCTTGGCCTTTCTCTAGTTTATCTGCACGGTTGTTTTTTATGAGTGTATCTTTGAGAGTAGACTAGATCTAGATTCTAGTCTAAGCAAGATATTTTTACAATTTTGGGGGTGGGCCGGCCCTGTGGGGAATATGGAGAAGAACCTGCGCTTTCATATGACACCTCACTTATTGAGTATCACCTTCAGGATCACAACACAGATTATAAAGGTTTGAATCTCGAATTGAAAAAAAAACTTGACCTTTTTTGCATGGTCGCGGAATGCACGTAGACTGCATAGAGACTGCATTGCGTACAATCTCTATGGGAATAATTTTAACACACAACATCGGGTGCGCGATCAGACACCCTGACAACTAGATCTATTTTCGTCTAGAGTCTATATCTTTTTCAGCAACTAAACGAACATGTTTATGGATAATTTCACGTACCCTTTTGGTTGTTCTTGCTGTCAGCGAGTCTTGCATTTGAGAAGTTGAAATCTTGGGAGAGATTCTTGAGCCATTTTTGTCTTGTTTGGAATTGTCTTGTCTTGTATGAAAATACCGACCAATTCTTCGCACACGTACGGTATCCTCGATCGCTCAAACCATTTTTTAACATGTAAACCTATGGGGTAACCATGGAGACTGACCTATTTTCCCAATAACCATGGTTATTGGGATTTTAGAACTGTTTTAACCATGGTTACTGGGAATTTTCGGGAACAGTTAAAGTTTATGAATGCAATTTCGACCAATCAGATTGCTGGATTACTTAAGAGAGGTATATAAAATGTATTACTACATGTACATGTAGTTTCCAGTTTGGATATTCATCATGCTATTATGTTCTTATCATTTAATTTCTTCTGTACTTACTTCATGATTCTTATTTTTATTTTCATAGTGCTTAGAGACTTAATTGTTAGTTGCGCTATATAAAAACTGAGTATTATCATCACCATTACTAGATCACCAAATGAAATCACAAATACAGTCAATAAAGTATGTTTTGATGGTTGTTCATACTATATAAGTGACATTTAATTTTGACGCAAAAACAAAACAGTAGAAAATGTCTACATGAAGGAAAAATGAGAATATTACAAAACATTGCAGGGTGAAAAGTTGCATAGAAATACTTGAACATGTGATCCAACACACACCATGAATAAATCCTTTCATCCCCTACAAAGGCCACAATATGAGAAACAGAACGCAGCACAAGATAAACAAATGAAAAGACAAAGTATAATTTACTACAAACACTATAATCATTTACTTGGTGAATCTACATACCATCCATATCATACACCACCCACGAGATGCAAGTTACTGCAACTATGGCAGATTCCAAAACTTGCGGCTCTATCACATAAGTGATCGAAAAATGAGGCTTATAGAATACTAAAAGGGGATTCAGCTGTAAGACTGATGAAAATGTAACAAAAACAAGTTGACTACAAAACCAACTGACTACATAGCTGATTCATCAACACAATGCGATTCCTACACATGAATATAGCATGATAATAGAATACAAGGCCGGATTTTGGTTTTCGTTTATCAAATTATTGATACACGACAAGAATACTGTTTAGTATTGTAACAAAAAATACAAGTAGAATAGAAATTCTCTGCAGCATTTTAATAAAGGCTGTAAATGTGATGATTAAAAAAAATAGATGTAACAAAAAATAGTTATCTCTACATTACTCAACCATGTTTATAACAAATTTAAACTTCAGAAATAACCCGCCAACAATGAATACATTTTACAATGATTTCAAAAGGAAATACTTAATGAAGATGAGATTGAATTATGCATTGTTTAAATGAAAAGTACCGGTACAAAGAAACTGTGTTTTATCACCAATTGAATAGTATTTCTTCACCTGATCAGTCACATGACCTCACCACCTGACATGACACCCACCCTATCAGTGTTATCCAGAGATGAATAAATCATATAGTTTGTCACAAATAGAGGGAATTTACAAAATAAGTTTCCCTGTATAATGAGTGAGCAGAGTAGCTGTGTGGGTATTTAGATCTTTTTTTATTTAGTTTCTTGATATTACACACGATATTGGCTGCTTAGTGCCAGAATGGCATTAACTTGTATACTTTACACAGAGTTAACACCTTTCTGGTTGTCAACCAATGATATCTTATATGTTTAGACTGATCATAAGGCACTAAGATCATACGGTTGAAGTATAATAAGTGTTTGAGGGTCTTGCACAATCTGCAAGAAAAAACTAACACTGCTTATTATTACAAACTTTATTAAAGTTGACATGATGTAGTCGGAACAGGAATTAAAAATGTTGAATGCTACCTTTGAATCTGGATAAAATTGTTGTTGTTTCATGTTTGGTTAAAGCATGTCATTTTCAATATCAAGATAATCTAGCATCTGGTACTAGGTTATGATCTAGAGCTTAACTTCATGAAGACATTATGAAGATGGTAATTTGATAAAATTGGACTCATCTTTTTATTATAATACCTCTGATACCTTCTGTCTTACTTGTTAGTAGCTTAAACAGCATGTAAGACAGTTGAAAACATTTAGCTTTACAATACAGCAGCCATTATAGCACAAATAACATCATCATCAATGAAAAGCAAATTCTTCTCATGTTTTGCATATCAATAAATAACATATAAAAAACAGTGACTTCTCTTTTCCCCCAAATGTTAACTTCCTCGTATGGAGCATCACCCTTCATACACCCTATAGCTATATCACATATTATATATAGATAATTTTGTTATATATTTATATATTCATATATTTTTATTTGGAGGTGTGTACACATTGATGCAAAATGCTGTTTTATACAAATATTATATACAGATTTTATGTACAGCTTAGGTTAATAAATGCTTTTTGTATCACATAATCTCAGTTTCATTAAATGGCCAATCACATTCCATCATTAAGGATAAAGATTATTGATCCCCCCAAAAGTGATTAACATTTTTTCAGCAGCTAATCCCCTATATTAAACATCTACATTCTCATCTTTCAAATTATAGTTGAGCAATAATCATTTGTAATTGTAAAATTATTAAGTTCTAATACAATATTTAAACAAAGAATATGCTGAACAAATGTTGTTTTAGGGATATATTTAATTAATTATAAATATAAGAAACTATGAATTCAAATGATACACTAAATCAATTTAGAAATTAGCAATGCTGGTATGAAAATACAATTAAACAATAGCAAATAGTACTCAAATTCATCATAGACATGTATGTTTTGCATGTTGTCAATACATTTAAAACTGTGTGACTTTCGCAACGAACATGCAATATTTTTTAAATATTTGATCAATATAAGATGCTGATAGTAAGAATTTTGTGGGACGTCCTTTTCTAACTCGACTTTGAAACCAGTATACATTATTTATAGATCCTCTTTTATCCATTGCTATCATAATGCAGTGTCTTCATTAAAAACAAGCCCCAAAACAATATCTTGAGCACCAAATTGTATAAAATACTGAAACATCCAACAATTTCCTCAATCCCCTCACACACACCTACACGTATTTGAACAAGTAAACATAATTAGAAGCATCAAATCTCTATTGTTTATTTAATAAGTGTGATGTCATTAGAGGCCCCTGGTATGTAATAAGTTCATGTGTATAATCTATTACTTATGGCTCTTCAGTTACACATAGTTGTAAAAAGGCATAGTATTCCTACCTTGATAAGGAGAGAATATCTATAACATCATATTCGTATCACTGAATGATTCCATTTATGTGTCTGTAGACAAAAGTGAGGGTGTTACACTCTATTGAAAGTGATATAAGTGAACTGCCCTATGGCTCTCAACATGCATGGACTGAATAGTGAAAGCAGAGAGTAAGCTATTAATGTAAACAACAAACAGCAGTGGACCTAATGTTGAGCCCTGTGGTACCCCAATCTCTGAATCTCTGGTATTCTCATATCTGTGTTATATTACCTTCTATCAGAAACCTTAATATGTTAAGACTGATTTAAAAGGGCTTCCGAAACTCATTACCGATTCATTCAATTATAAAGCATGATGGATCGTAACTGATAAAACACAAAGAACTCTTTATTTCTTCTGTAATTCACAAACATTCCTATTCAGAAGAAATATCTGCCCAAGTAATGCCTTATTATCTAACAAAATCTTTTCACTATTCTAGATCACACACAGCACAAACTTTCACATTAAGTACTTTTTAAATAGTTTACTCCTGTCTAAATTCAATATACAAATAAAGAAGTAAAGTAATTCATTTTACAAAAGAAGATTATCTTTGTTACAATTGAAATATTATTTAAATGGTTTAGTTGCTGTACACATGTAATTCATTTCAATACATCTGCACAATAAGAGAAACATTTTCAAAAAGTATACATGAAAATATTTTTCTGAGCTTCTCCAGTGTGCAGCAAAACAATCAGTAAAAAATAAACATTATAAGCACCTTGATGGGATGGATAAATCCAATATATTGATAAATTCTCAATAGAAAGTCGTAACATAATTCTCTTTCTTTCAAGCTCTATTTTGTATAAGGAGATAGGAGGGCTGTGCATTTTGGAAGGCACCTGCATAGTATGTACCTGCTCATTATCATTCATATATCTGGCAGATGTTTTTTTTCTTTCATTTGCAATATTTTTTTAAAATACCAAAACATCGATACAAAAATATAGAAAATACAGATGCCGTTCATCATCTTAACAGTCTGCTTTCCCCCCTCAAACTTACATGTTGCATATTACACTGCACAGAAAACAAGAAGTCAAATATTCTTGTCTCATGTTCATCACATGACCAACAATAAATCAGGTGACCGACCAAAATGATATAGTCACATGACATATAATAGAATGAAAGCCTAATTGGTTACATACCTCCCCTCTGACAAAATACATAGACAAAGAATGCTGCATAGTGTTGGATGGAAGAAATTTGCATAATTCATGATAGTTCTTGCTGCATCCTTCTACATGTCACCTGATCAGTCACATGACTTCACCACCTGACATGACACCCACCCTATCAGCTGGAACACGTTCTGCAGCACATTTTGCGGAAGTATTCGTTGTTGCAGAATCTGAATTTCTTGACAAGAGGGCAGTATGTGACTGAGCTTGCATCTTGGCAACCTGGAGTAATGAAAAATGAATAAGTTTGTTATGTAACTCACCAAGGTGTATTAAACTCTACAGTATCGAATGTACATGCAAATCTATGATAAATAACAAAAAGACAATCAGACTTGGCAAATATTTAATGTAAATAGATTTGATTCCATGAATTAAGGATTGGGGGTACCAGGCTCAGAATTTCTCTCTTTTATGGTTGAAAATATGTACATGTAGATAGTGATACTATTTAGCTCACCAAACCCTCATCCTATCTTGTACCAATTAACCCCTCTCAAGTGTACTGTCTGGTGGAGACGGTATGGTGCCACGCAGAACTTACCCCTACCTTTCATCCTTATCCCCCCTCTCTAACCCTATGAGGGGTAACATCTAAAAAGTACTTACTGTCTGGTAAAGCTGGTATAGTATCACATGGACTCGTATGCTCAACCCTTCATCCCATCTAGCTACCCATTGGAGTCTAATGTGTATTGGTCTCTTTGGGTTGGAGTAGTACCAAAGGGACTCTTGCACTCCTATCTTTCAGCCCCATCTAGCCCCCCCCCCCCCTCTTCATTTACCCCTCTACAACTTTACATTACCCCTTTGAATCTAACGAGTACTTAATGTCCTATGGTGCTGGTATCGTACCACATGTACTCTTATGCTCTACCCTTCATCCCATCTAGCTACCCATTTCAGTCTAATGATTCTTGGTCTCTATGGGTTGGAGTAGTACGATAGGGACTCTCACACTCTATCTTTCAACCTCATCTAGCCCCCGGCCCTCTTCATTTACCCCTCTGGAACTTTACATTACCCCTCTGAATCTAATGAGTAATTAATGTCATATAGTGCTGGGATCGTACCACATGTACTCTTATGCTCTACCCTTCATCCCATCTGGCTACCCATTGGAGTCTAATGATTCTTGGTCTCTTTGGGCTGGAGTAGTACCAAAGGGACTCTTGCCCTCCATCTAGCCTCCCCCCCCCCCCACCCTCTTCATTTACCCCTCTGAGGGCGCGTTCATGCTTGATTTTGAAGGTAGAATGAGCAATCTGAAACGCTCATCGTAAACGCTCATCATGATCGCAGTTCCACGGTGTACTGTTCATGCTTACTTCTCTGGCTCATCCAGGCAATTCTCCTTGTGTGGCCTTAATTGGTCTTCCAGCTGGATTCGCAAACCTTCACTGTGCATGCTACGTAGACCCACGAGAGATCAGTGCGTTGACCCCATTTAAACGCGTTTACAAATTGTAAACGCATCTTTTTGTGAGTTTACGATCAGTGATCGTGATCGCCGTTTTTCGGTGATTCTACAAAAGTAAGCATGGACGCTGTTGTGTTTGTAAGACTGTGCTAACAGTCAACGTCGAGGGCTCAATCCCCTTTATGTACACATGATCACAATATGATCGGACATCTTGGAATAGATTAAATCATCTCAACTTCTAAATTCATTGTATCTAGTTTTATGTCTCTGCATGAGTTCCTAAATACTACATCTGGCGACGAGAATGGCTGGAATAGGTCTTGTAGCACCTAACCCATTCCTAGCAACCCCAGGAGAACCTCCTGTGCCTTGGTCACGATGGATTTTGAGCTTCCAAACGTATTTGACTGCAAGCGGGTTGGACACAGCGGAGATACCCGACTTCCGCCGCCGCGCAATCCTAATCCACTGTTTGGGCGCAGAGGGGCAGCGGATCTTCGGACAGCTGGAAGTGTCTACTACCGGTACGTACGATAAAGCTGTTGATGAACTTGAGAAATATTTTGGGCCAAAAACAAGTGTGATGATTGAACGATATCGTTTCCGACAGAGAGTACAAGGTCATGGGGAGCCAGTAAAACAATATGTGGCAGCCATAACCGAACTGGCATCCAAGTGCAAGTTTGGCACCTTAAACGATGAACTGGTTAGAGATCAACTAATCGAAAAGACGTCTATTCCCCGTATTAGAGAACGTCTGTTAATGGAGGATGACGGTCTGACACTTAAGAAGGCGCTCGATCTAGCGATCCAGATCGAAGCCGCAATGCTGGACGCCAAGCTCCTCAAACAACACAATGTGACTGTGAGTGCCAGTACAGGACATAGTCATACTGCACATCAGGCAACTCCAGTACAGAACATCAAACGACCATATCATAACAAAGCTCGCTCTAACCATGCTAACTCGAAGTCGTGTTCGAACTGCGGACGGACACACCCTCTGAAAGCGTGTCCAGCGTTTGGAAAACGTTGCAATTCGTGCTCGAAGATGAACCATTTCTCTGCAGATGCAGATCTACCAAGAAAAGTGCATCTTCAGTTCGACACGTTGATGAACCAATAGAGGGCGACAAAGCAAGCAGCGTGTTCACACTCTCAGACCGGATTTCTTCAGCAAATTCAGGTCAGTTCAAAGAATGTGAAGTGCAGATTGCTGGTACTAACCTCTCTTTGATGATTGATGTGGGGGCCAAAGTGTCAATTCTTAGTGATAAACTGTATCATCGACATTTCTCACATTGTAGCATGTCATCGACATCGAGCAAGCTCATAGCATATGGTGAACCACCTACACTGATTTCCGTTCTGGGCACGGTTGAGCTTCCTGTCGGGTACAAGGATGTACATCTCGACAGCTTTACGTTCTACATAGCGAAGGGCGAGAGCCTTATGGGAGTCAATCTGTTCGACGCCCTAGGATTTCAGATGAACGACCACACTGGTGAACGAATTCGGCTCATAGACAATGCGTATAGAGAACGCTATGCTGCACTTTTCAACGAGTTTGGTAAATGCAAAGGATATTGCCATGCACCAAGGGTGGATTCCTCAGTCCCACCTACTGCACAGAGTCTCCGTCGACTTCCGTTAGCTGTCAGGGATGAAGTCTCAAAGGAACTTCATAGGCTTGAATCCGATGGCATCATCGAGCGCATCGATTCATCCCCGTGGGTGTCTAATCTGGTCATCGCACGCCGTAAGAATGGAGATCTTAGACTTTGTGTAGATTTGAGGGCAGTCAACAAGGCAATCATTCCGGATAAGTATCCTCTTCCTACTATGAATGAACTTTCAGCTTCATTCCACGGAGCTAAAGTTTTCTCTAAACTAGACATGAGACGTAGCTATCTCCAGGTTCCGCTAGCAGAGCAGAGCCGCCATCTCACTGCATTCAACACACACATAGGCATGTTTCAGTATCGCCATATGCCCTATGGACTGAACTCAGCACCTAGCGCATTCCAGAAAATCGTTTCTTCAGTTCTAGCTGGAATCGAGGGCACGTTGAATCTCCTTGATGATGTGGTAGTCTTCGGAGAGGACAAGGCTCAGCACGATCAACGATTAGCAGAAGTCATGACGCGCCTCGCCAAGCATAACTTGACGCTTAACGAGGCCAAGTGCACGTTCGCTGCTTCGGACATTGATTTTCTGGGATATCATGTCACTGCAGATGGTCTGACGCCTACACTCGACTACGTTGCAGCTATCTGAACACTCCCAGCCCCAACGAATGTGAAGGAGCTAGCCTCATTCTTGGGAACAACGAACTTCTACCGCAAATTTGTGCCACAATACGCAGCAATCGCAGAACCTCTGCAGAAGCTTCTCCGGAAGGACGCGCTTTGGGAATGGCACACCGCACAAGAGACCGCATTCAACACGCTCAAAGGAAGAATCGCAGAGCCGCCAGTTCTCGCTCACTTCACTCCAAGCGCTGAAACGTACGTGACTACAGACGCGTCAGCGTTCGCTATCGGAGCAGTGTTATCGCAAACGATCGACGGCAGTGTACGTCCGGTCGCATTCGCATCTCGAGCGTTGTCGGACACAGAGCGAAAGTATTCTACAGGAGAACGCGAAGCTCTCGCATGCATCTATGCCTGCGAACACTGGCATATGTACCTCTACGGTCGCAAGTTCACACTTCGTACTGACCATCAAGCCTTAACAACCTTGTTGAGCACTTCAGGATCTGGACACCGCCCTCTCCGCATCTACAGATGGTCAGATCGACTGCACCAATATGATTTCAAGGTCGAATATCTCGCGGGTTCACACAACCGAGTAGCAGATATGCTTAGCCGTACACCGAACGCGAATAGCAATCGCGATAGCCATGCAAGAAGCGACATCGAAGACGACGTCGAAGACTACGTTCTTATGGTGATCTCTCACGTGACCGCAAAGCTTGTGACGCGTGAGCAGCTGAAAACAGAGTCAGCCGCAGATGCAACTCTACAGAAGGTCTGTCATTATCTCCAAACAGCATGGCCTAGAGAGATTTCCGAAGACCTCGTTCCATATCATCGTGTTCGCAATGAGCTAGCTATCTTCGACGACACGTGTATCGCCCGTGGCACCCGAGCGGTAATCCCGAAATCGCTTCAACATCGTGTGTTACAAACCGCACATGAAAGTCATCCAGGTGTGGTGAAGATGAAGCAACGATGTCGCGAAGCAATCTGGTGGCCAGCGATCGATCGACGCGTAGAAGATCTCGTCAGATCTTGTGAAGCGTGTACTCTCAGCGAGAAAACTCAACCGCGGCCAGCACCACTGCAGCCGACCCCATGGCCGAAGAAGCCATGGCAGCAACTTCAAGTCGACATCTTTGGGGAAGTCCAAGCCGCTCCTCAAAGTCAGCGATTTTTGTTAGTTGTACACGACCTCCATAGCAAGTGGCCTGAGATAGCAGCAACAAGCTCAGTCACTACGACATCAGTCATTAGCATCTTGGAGAAGATGTTTACCAAGTGGGGTCTTCCAGAATCTATCACCACGGACAATGGACCACAGTTCACGTCTGAACAGTTCGAAGAATTCCTAGCCGTTAATGGAATTCAACATCGCCTCACAACTCGCTATAACCCTCAAAGCAATGGCGGCGTAGAGCGTTTCAACCGGGTAATCAAGGAGAGCTTGAAAGCGAATCTCGCAGATGGAATGACCTTCGATAAGGCCATCCAGACCCTACTACGCACGTATCGCTCAACACCTCATTCGCTAACCGGAAAGACTCCAGCAGAGTTAATGTTGGGACGGAACCTCCGTATGCCATTCAACATCCTGAAACCACCGGTTTCAGAGCCTGCAAGCACACAGGCTAAAGCGAGAGAGATTGAGAGGAAACAGCAAAGCATGAAAGCGTACACTGACAAATGCAGACGAGCAATCACACCGAAATTCGCTATCGGTGACTGGGTTCGTGTAAAGCGTCCAAATCGCAAGCACAAGCTAGCTTCGGGGGTATCGAAACCCAAACAGATCGTGAAGAAGCTCGGCTCGAATGCATTTGTACTAGATGACGGAATGCGATGGAACACCAGACGCCTTATCGCGAGCAAGCCAGGCAACATGAATGAAAGCGATTGGGAAGACACCTTTCCATTCACTACAAGCACTGAAGATCAAGAGCAACAGCGAGCAGAACCGCGAACTGTTCGTCGTTCTCAGCGTCTAAGGAGACGACCTGGATATCTACGAGATTACAGATCTTAAATCCTTAGAGCCGACAAGTATTGAGCATAGAAATTAAAAAACTGGAACGTTTAAGTTTTGGACTCATATGAAACAATTGCTCAATATAGGTTAATAAAATTTCAGGCTTGTTGTTAATAAACAAGTTTTATTTTCTGGACTCATAAACTTTTGAACTCATATCTGGACTTAGTTATATAACATTATTCATCTCTTTAAAGGAGGGAAATATGTTGTGTTTGTAAGACTGTGCTAACAGTCAACGTCGAGGGCTCAATCCCCTTTATGTACACATGATCACAATATGATCGGACATCTTGGAATAGATTAAATCATCTCAACTTCTAAATTCATTGTATCTAGTTTTATGTCTCTGAGTTCCTAAATACTACAGACGCAACCGTGTTTTAAACTAAACGCGTAACAGATGCCTGATTCTGGCCAGAAAAAGTGAAGCATGAACACGCCCTTAATGTAATGAGTACCGGTACTTACTTTCTGGTGGTGCTGGTATTGTACCACATGGACTCTCGCACTGCTTTTGCCTACTCGGCCTCTCCGAAGCATGGCAGTTCTGATCTCGAAGGATGACACCGTTCTGAGCCATACAGCTGACAGGACGGTTCGTCTGACCCATTCCACATCGTGTATTGCACTGCAAGGAGAGAGAATTAGATAGTAAGATTCATATTAGCACTGACCATACTTTAAATATCCTTATCATCATCACTGTCAATGTCATCAGTGTCACTATTATCATCATCATGACTATCATCATAACATAATTCATATCATCACCATCAAGAACCCATTATTATTATTATTATCATCATCATCATCATCATCATCATCATCATCATCATCATCATCATCATCATCGTCCCATCATCATCATCATCATCATCACTATCTCATCATCATCATCATCATCATCATCATCATCATCATCATCCCATCATCATCATCATCATCATCATCATCATCATCCCATCATCATCATCATCATCATAATCCCATCATCATCATCATCATCATCATCATCCCATCATCGTCATCATCCCATCATCATCATCATCCCATCATCATCATCATCATCATCCCATCATCATCATCATCATCATCATCATCATCATCATCATCATCCCATCATCATCATCATCATCATAATCATCATCATCCCATCATCATCATCATCATAATCATCATCATCATCATCATCATCATCCCATCATCATCATCATCATCATCATCATCATCATAATCATCATCGTCATCATCATAATTATCAAGATTGTCATAGTTCTTATCACCACCATCATATTAATCACTAATCATCAACAACAACATCATCATCATCATCATCATCATCATCATCATCATCATCATCAACATCATACCATCATCATCATCATCATCATCATAATCATCATCATCATCATCATCATCATAATTATCAGGATTGTCATAGTTCTTATCACCACCACCACCATCATATTAATCACTAATCATCAACAACATCTTTCTCATCATCATCATCATCATCATCATCACCATACAAGTTCACTTACCTCACTCCAATCTCCAGCAATCCACCTAGGTGGAGGACAATCTCCTAGGTTACAAGGCATCCTGTAGACCGGCATGTCTGCTTTGTTACACATGATGTGTGAGTAGGTCTGTCTACGATCGCTGCTCATACACTGAACATGACGCTGTTTATGGCCCGGCCCACATGATGGATAACACTGTGAAAACAAAGCAGGTCAAGACGATGCAATTTTGATAACAATTTACTTCTAAAAATCATTTTAAAGGTAATATCTATAGTTCTGGTAGCAAATAGAAATTCAAATCAAACTGTTTGAATAATGTCCGCATATTGTTCCACTTGTATCAAAAGATAAAGATGCTTAACATGGTGATGCTCTGTCAACACGCTATCTGATTAGCATAGATGTCAATGTCTAAAAGGAATGAAGCTACAAATCATCTACTGTCTGCCATTGAGCACCCCAAACAGCAACCTCACAGAGATTCACATGAATGGCTGGTAATTCTCTCTTTCCATTTTTTTTACATGTGGCCATCACATAAAGAAATTAATGTACACATGAAGAGGTAAAACTTCACAAGCAACTTGAAATAGTAAGTATCTTGCTATTTATAACAATAAATTAAAGGAATCTGGTGAAAGGTTTTGGTGGTCTGACTAAAAGCGTACATGGGATTTCATATCATATCAGGGGGGTGTTTCATAAAGCTGTGCGTAAAGTTACGAATGACTTTACACATGATTTCAATATGAATAGCCAAATGAGATGCCCAAAGTTTTTCCTGACATTTTAAGTGTGACTGTATTTCCCATAATCTCATTTAAATCGTAGCCAAAAATACATTTTGCATTAAATGTTTTGTTAATAATGATAAGATTAATCTACATCTGCATATTTCAACTTTAGCTCACGCAACTAAATGGATTTGAGAATCCCATTTAGCTCTTCATATTCAAGTCATTCGTAAAGTCATGCATAACTTTACGCACTGCTTTATGAAACACCCCCCTGATGAGTTCAAAATTTAATAGAAGTGCAGTTTTTATTACTTGGATTGGAGCTTCCTAACAAGAGTACTAACCTGCGCCCATGGTCCGGTGATCCATACCGGTGGACATTCCCTATGCCCACACGTCATGATCTCAGCTGGTTTATGTTCCTCACACATTGACTCATCTACCACTTCATCTTCATGCTGGGTCACCTTGGTGGTACACAGAACGGTCCGGGTCTTCTCACCGTTACCGCACGTCCTAGTACACTCAGACCAAGCAGATATCTGCCATCTGCATCAACAACAAAGAAATCATTAAAATAGCATCATTGCCTCTCTTTGTATCAGGTAATCACTTGGTAGTTTACCAGCAGAAAGTCAAATTTACATACATATCATATTATATTTCAGTTCTTCATGTCTTCTATTTCTCTTTTATTTCCTGGCTCAGGGAATGCCAGTAAGAATTGATCAGAGGGCCTGAAAATCACCTAGAATGAGCTATTTTGTACACAAAGAAGCCTATGGTATGAAAATAACTCGCCAGGGCCTGAATTCAGGCTATTGCCTGAAAACTAGCATCCCTGATTGCTACCAGCAAAAATTATATTTGTATGCATGTAGAAGATGTTTAATGATTATGATTTCAATTTCAAAGAAAAAGCATAATTCTCGCTACCCCAAATAGCGATTCTGCCGAGATCCGGGGAAAATCCTGAAAACGCGCATTGCATTATGGGATAGCTTTTCGACATTACAGCTTCCTGTGCAGGCGGCGCGATAGCGCAAACGTAAAACGCCGTCGCCACACAACGTGTATGCACCGAATATGTCGTCTGCTCGGTCTTGTTTTTTTTTCGCAAATATTTCAACATTTATTTGAACATTTCATTCGTTGTTTTTTGCGTCTTTTGACATCAGTGACGATGGTTTTCTTTTGTGAGGCTGCACAGTGCTGGGCTCATGATTCCAAGCGTAAGAACCCTGAAAAATGGGGGTGGATGAAGGCCGTGACTTTGGTGAAATTTCCCACCGAAGCTGGAACACGAGCGACATGGCTGCGCTTGATTCGCCGCAAGGACAAAGTGAATTTGACCAAAAAATCGCGGCTTTGTTTGAGACATTTCGATAAGGAGCAGATTGATCCAGATGGTTATGCCAAAGGCTATCCCAAATACTTTTTCTGGAATAATTTTGGTCTCATTGGAGAACACAGGCGCTAGCGCCAGCGGGATGGGACTCTATACCGGAAGTTGTAGTGACGACCCGAGAGAGTGAAAATTACCTCGTCTCGCGAATTTCGAGATTTTCGTACCTATTTAGGGTAGCGAGAATTGTTCATGTGGTTATGTAATATAGGGAAAGAGAGTAAGTGGACATAATGAGAGGAAGAGACAGGGAAAGAGAGAGATAGAGGGAGAGAGAGAGAGAGAGAGAGAGAGAGAGAGAGAGAGAAGAGAGAGGAGAGAGAGAGAGATAACAAGAGAGACAGAGAGGGAGAGAGAATAATACTTACTCTGGAGGACAAGCCTGTGTGTTGCATGAGATGGTTCTTCTTTCAGGTTTCGGATGATCACAGAATGTATCACTAACAATAGTTTCATCGTCTACCCTCACACACCGCATCTCAGATATTGATACACCTGTAGACAAGTTAAAGAACATATACTCTTGTATAGGAATCACAACATTTCTACTCTTACAAAGAGCATCTCACAGGCAGCAACGTCAGTAGTAAGCAATGATCATCATTATTTTCTTTTAATTTCTTTTGTCTATCCATCCATCAATCCTTCCATCCACCCATCCATCCATCCACCCACCCATCCATCCGCCCATCTATTTTTCTATCTATCTTTTTATTTATAAATATATCTATCTATCTCTCTCTCTCTCTCTTTGTATTTATATATCTATCTATCCATCCATCAATTTGGAACCAGAAGAGCATTAAATAATACATTTTAACACAGAGTTAATGCCCTTCTGGCTCTCAGCAGACGAGTATATCTTTCTATCTTTCCTTTTACAAATCTCTAGATTTCTTTTCCCCCTATATTCTTACCTCCTGCGCAGGTAACGGAGCACTGTGACCAGTCACCCCTCTCCCAAGTAAAGGCCATCTGTCTGTCACCCTGGTTTGTTCTCGTCACTGGACGGTTGAAGGAATATCGGATTCCATGATTCTCCTCCTGAACGAGCAACTAGAAATCAAATGAAAGTAGATTTTATTATCATTAATTACTTAGAATTATACAAATACAAATCTTTGTAGCAACATTCTGAGTGCAACAGATGGCCGCCAGCGAAGGAGATAGCAAACTTAATCACTGTAACCGTAATTGTCCCTCCGCCCATAGAGAACTTGGGATCTAATGTCAAACGTCTGTACTCTATCTAATCTACTCCTATCCAATCCAATCCACGATTTTTTGTATTTCCTTTTCTTTGCAGTTACAAAGAAAGTATTTCACAATAAGGGTCACTCATATAATAACAAATCTATTCAGAAGTTCACTTTTTAAGACATTACTGAGCATCTACATATAAAATAATGATTGAAAATGAACAAAAAATCTAAACTTCATTTAACCGCCCTAAATACAGAAGAAAATTTTAAGAAATTGTTATGATTTAAAAAATATATACATATATATAACAACATGAGCTCAAGTTTATTTGTCAAGTTCAATTACTCTATTCCACTTCAAATATAATGAGAACTGAAATGCTCTATTTGGTAATGACCATGACAACAAGTTCTTGATTGGTTGGTCCAAGCGCACTGAGAGTCTCAGGGGCATCGTCTGGCCTCTCGTAGATGAATGTAGATCCAGCGACGTCATAGGATTTAGGCCAATCAATCATCCATTCAGCATTGATGTAGTAATCATTGTTCACTGACTTTAGTGCTACAAAGTTGTTTTTTTAAAGAGGGGAAAAAATATAATCATTACTTTAGTTGAATAATACTGTGAAGACTTAAAGATTACTTCTCCCTTAGATTTAATTTAATGTTTCTCAGTAAATCAAGAGCATAGATGTATATTTATGTAGATACACATACCTTGGCCATTACTAATGAGTTTCAATTCTTTAGTAAACCATTTTCATAAAGTGACTGGAATCTCTAGAACAATGTGCATTTTTATAAATTGAATTGAAAATATCTGAGGTTACTTTCAAGACACACCAGGACAAACAAGTAAATAACATCCTATTTAGACCCAAGAATAACTCCCCAACTACAGTCAAACCTGTCCATAGCGACCGCCCAACTGAAGCATAAAAAGTGGTCTTTGTGGAAAGGTGGTCTTTGTAGACAGGTTCATTTAGTACACGTTTCAATTAGAAAACGTTTTCAAGGGAAACAATAAATGTGGTCTTTGTAGACAGGTGGTCACTGAAGCAGGTTTGACAGTACATGTATAAACCAACACAAGAACAAGATGGTACTAACCTAAATAATTCCTAGAAATGGCCATCTCCTGTAGACTGATGTGAACAGACCCTCTGGGGATGGTAAGGATCTCTTGATAGTCTCCTGCTACCAGCTCCCCGTTGAATGTACCTCCCACTGTCTCACATGAACTACCATCTCCTCCGCACACACGACACTTGTCTTCCCTGGCTTCAGAGCCTAGTATCTTGTCACACCCTACAGTCTGTGGGATAAAACAATATCAGAATATATTCCAAACATGTCAATAATGTTAATCAATACATCTCTATAATAATAATAATAATATTCCATGTTTATATAGCCCTCAATACATCGATCCAACGATGTGCTTAAGCGCTTTATAGATATCGGATTCAGGCTTACCCGCACACAGTGTATGCACATTTTCCACTCCCTGGGAAACATTCCAGCCAGTCGCCATTTCTACATAGTCCATTAACAATCATATCCAAATAATAGCACTTTAGGTCAGCCAAATGTAGCAAAACTACAGCTTTCTAGCCGGTGTTGTAGTTGAAAACTGTAAAGTTTCCTTTTATTACACGTCTAACCCATGATTCTGACTTACATGGCATTTTCCATTGATGCATATATCGAGTGACTCTGGTTTGTATCTCTCCGAGTAGCATCTCGTTCCATCTACCACCTTGGGTATCCTCCTAAGATGGTTCCCACCGGAGGACACACAGGAGAGCTGACAGGGCTCAGGGTTGGGACTCACGTAAGGCTCCCAGGTATAGAATTGACCATGGTAAACCTCGTTATTGAAGGACGAACATTGGACGGTAAGAAAATCTCTCGAGTTTTCGGGACATTCCTAGAGGAAAATAACAAGAATCATGGTAATAATAATAAAAAGAGTACATATCATGTAAGTCATTGTTACATCAAAATTGGTCAATCTTACATGAATTATGAATAAAGCTGATCTAACAAAATATGGAGTGCAGCATAAATCTTGTCACAGCCTATCTATCGCTATTCAAAAGTGAAAAGTGACTACTCAGTGTCATTCCACAAGGAGCACTACTAGGACCTCGGTTGTTTTTCATCTTTGTGAATGACATTCAAAAGGATGTAACCAGCCATGTTTTAATTCTTTTCAGATGGCCATCACAAAGAAGAGTTGGGCCCCATTTCACGAAAATTGTCATCAGTGACAAATGAAAGTTTTTGTTATAAGCTAGTGAAATCCTTGCTTCTGATTGGTTATCAGCAGATTTGTCACTGGTTTTGTCATTTGCCATTGAAAACAGGTTTTGTGAAATGGGTTCCATGCAGGACTGATCACTACTTGAGTTTAACTTCCCCACTTCTCATTAATTTATCAGCACATTTTTCATTTCTGCATCAGTAATTTGAGAGCTAACAACTGTGATCCACTCACGGTCCATTTCTTTCAAGTTAGTTAATTCCATTAAAAACTGATAAGTTGTCAGTGATTGCATAGAATGAGACTTACATTGGTATTACATGATCTGTATCTACTTCTCTCTCCTGTGCAGTACTGGCCTCGATTTCTGGGCCTGAAAGAAGAAGAAAAAGAAGAAAGCATTGTCATATTGAGAAGCTGATCAGTAGAACCCATTCTTAAGTGATTTTCAGCACCAATTCTTCCTTAACTTCATGTTCTTTAGTATCTATAGTATCTTAATCCCAACAGGAACACAAGTGATTACCCACACTGTTATCATTTCTGTTTGAACCTGTTACCAATGCCCAGTACTCAACTAAATGTTTCCTTATGTTTGGGTATATTTTTACCATATAATTCACCATAATGTACTGTATTTTGGAAGGGGAGAATTACTAGTAAAAACTTAGTTAGAGGGCAACCAAGTTTATTAACATGTATCATGTCTAAGATTTTGTGAGAGTCTTTCATTACCATTTCTTTTTCCAATGTTCATTTTAATCAAAACATTTGTTTTAGTGCAGCTAACCTCACAATTCATCCAATTTGAATTTTAAGAGGACAAACCTTTTAGTTTTATAATCTAAAATGTTTTATACAATTGAAACTTGGGCTGTTTGATCTGCAGATGGTACTTAAACAATAATCCCTTTGCCTACTAGAACCAGGTGAAACCTATATTAAAGCCCTATGGCAATTAGAGGATTTAGTATTCCTTGGGTTAAATAAACTGAAACTCAAGGATAAGGTATGAAGGTATGACTCACTCTGGGTTATTGCACTGTCTCTCTGAGTTTGAGACACCCCCACCACAGGTCCTGGAACACTCTGACCATGAAGACCAGGTCCCCCATGAACCATCTACTGCTTGAGGTCTAGTCCCATACTCTACACAGTCACCTAGATAGCACCACTGTAACAACAAATGAGGAACAGATAAAAATAAGAACACTCTGACCATGAAGACCAGGTCCTACTGCTTGAGGTCTATTCCCATATTCTACATCTCCTAGATAGCACCACGGTAACAAGATATGATAGTGGTGGTTATTTTACTTGACAGCTAAGAAAGCAATAAATGCTTGTTAGTAAGCAACCAGAAGACCGACGGCTTAAGGTCCTCTCTGAGGGACCTGGTAATGAGGGTTAATGCCTTACCAAAGGGCACTAGCGCATCGACTTGTTTTCGAAACCCGGGTCACCGGACAACGAGACCAATGCTCTACCGACTGAGCTATCGCGCCTCATCTATGAGAAACCTCTGACCATAAAGACCAAGTCTCATCGCTTGAGGTCTTGCCTCATGCATGTTATTTACCATCTCCAAAATGTAGAAACATGTAGCAACACTAAAACAAAATGAGCGAGGATCATTGCTTGTCTTTCAAAAATTGTGACAACTTCCATTTTTAACCCTGTCAAAGATTTTAAAGCTCCATCGCACTAGTTTGGCCAAGAGGGATTAGACCTCCCTGCATGGTCACTGACAGGTGGTTATCTAATCAAATCAGCTCTCAATTGACATAAGAAAAAGGGCGTCATGGGGGACTAATGGTCACCGATTAGACATTATTTGCTATATAGAGGGCGCAGGTAGCTATAAGTAGTGCAGTGGGGCTTTAAACATAGCCCATACTTGTGCCTCCTCCCATCCTATAAATCCTGGATCTCATCTTATAAACTGTTGCAAATTGATCACAACTTGATATAAATTCTGTACTAAAGAAAATAATAGGATTTGTAAGTTTGCGATTGGATGAAAGACTTCAGATCAATTCAAATCAATGAGTCAGTGAGGGCCCTGGATTTTCTGAACTATATTCATACTTTTTGTTTGTTTGGGGGGGGGGGGGGCTCTTTTTTTTTCTCATCATTTATTAATTGAATAATACATACATAAGAAACACATAATTACATTGATTACAAAGAAAAACACATGAGTTATACTTATATCACAAAATGAATTATACTTTTTTATATTCCTACTTACTCCTTCAGATATAATAGATGTTTGACATCGAGTTCCTTCCGCAGCAGGAGTTCCTGTTCTCCAACAAGCCCTTGTGTTTGGCTTCTGACAAGCCAGCTCCCGACATATATTCTAGCAAGGGTTAAAGAAATTTCAAAATGATATGATTGATACGAGTATTTGTAATAGATTATCAAAGTTTAATTGGCATCATCAATGACCATTGAAGTACAGGACTTTCTTTGAAACTGTAAGATTTTACTTATCCAGCAAAGTCTCAAATATATTGTTATAGAATTAACAACATTACAACAACAGCAACAATGATGAAAAAGAGAAAAGTGTATAGAATATTATGATAATGCCATAAAACTTGAAACAAGCTTATCTTGTTTTAAATTACACCGACAAACTTTGTACGAATACACCCACACACAAAAATTATCTGGACTGTGATACTGAATACCAGCTAGATTAGACGACTCTAACATTTATACTATACAAAGTAAACATAGAATCCTGCATATAAAATTATCAAAATGTATTCAAATATCTGAATGGTTATGACTAATATGTTAAACGAGTCAGGAAGTGGGTAGTTATATAGTGGTTTAGGGTCTCCTGTTATTCAATGGAATGCACATATACACATAGTTATCAATGAGATCTATGACACCCAATACTCTGCCAACGTATCATGCAAATATCACATTTCAAAACAACGTTATTTATAAATCCTTTTTCATTATGCCTAATCTAATGATAAAAATAGCTCAAATCTCAATTGGCACTTGATAGAATATTACCAGTTAGCCTATGAGTAGCATTATTATGTGATGGACTTGATGCAGTATACATCCTTCCCAAACCATTCTAGTTTATTATAAGAATTATTGCCTTCCAATTATTTTGCTGCTTGGAACACAGTAGTGGAAAAGCAGAGAACTTTTGTGACATTAAGCTTTCAAAAATAGTTAATGATTGCCACTATTTTCAGGACAAAAACTTTCACGTATTGCAATATTCAGTGTTTTATCATTAGAGATTCAATCATCTCATGGCATGAAATTTTCATGAAAATGAACCAGTCATGAGAGTTGCACACATATATCATGCACATGGAAGTTCTGGGCCCTGCTGTAACTCAAATATTTGCATTCAATTGCAAATGATAATGACCAATCAACATCATCGATGCTTGCAAATATTGTTCAAAAGGCCGACCATTAACCAATCAGAATCGTCGTTTTAAATTATTTTGATGACAAACTTTTATGTTGCGGGCCCCTGGTTAATAGTACTGGGAAGATCTGCATGAATCAGACTGTATATACTCACATTGGTATTGCATGCCTTGGCACCCTGGCCATACTGGAGCTGACACTGCTGATTGCCATCCACCAGTTCACCAGGCATGGCTGTAGGTAACCAGTAGTCTGCCAGCTGAGGAACATCATCAAGACAGATTGCCTTCCCTGACCTACAGGAGAGAACAGGTAGAGACAGAGCGTGAGAGGGAGAGAGTTAATCAGAACTTTTAACCCTTACAATCACATACATAATAACATGGACTGTTCTGCTTTATAAAGACAACCAAGTTTCACATAGAGAAAGCATTTCGATGGCATGGGTTTGAATCCCACCGCTGCCACCAGTGTAAACAAATAGTAATGTAAAAAATACAAGTAGGGAATGAGTCTAATTTCAACTCTTACAGGTCAAACCTACATTAGTACATGGCCACCACTTTAAAAGGACCACCTGTCTATAGTGGCTATGTGTCTTGTCTGCCTCATAAAAAAATGTTTGTTAAAGAACCTGCATATAAAGATCACCTGTCTTCACTTGAGGGGTAACTTTCTCTTGAAAGTGGCCTCAATAGACAGGGTTGGCTGAATGTTATGATATTCATACATATAACCTGCTTATATAGGGCCAGAAGGGTGTTAACTCGGAGTAAAAAGAAATGACTCAATGCCCTTCTGGCTCTCAGTAGACGATAGACCAAAAGCTCCTCAGCCAAATACATGCAGGTATACACAGAAGTTTCACTTTAGAACGGACTATCATTTCCCAAATACCTACGTGTACTGTAAATGCTCAAGATATATTTCTGTAATGATTTGGCACAACTATCAGGTAAAATAATACATTTTTCAGAAAAGTTCATCCTCGATTATTAAAAATGAATGCTAGAAATTATTATTTTCACTTTTCTCCTTGCATTTTTGGCAGCATTCTACCTTTTTTGTGGGTGGTCCGTTGTTTTACGAAGAACTCGACAATGTCAGCTGTTTCACACTAACCAGTACATCTCCAAGCTGAAAAACTGGTCATATTTTGTACCATACTTCAAACAAGATTCCATATACAACCTTGATATATGCACACCGAGTCAACAAATAGAGCCATGATAGATTGGCTAGTGAATGGATGAGTCTCTCAATTATCCCCCATCCTTGTACTTAGGAAACTAATAAATCAAAAAATTGACCCTACAAGTCCTCTGAAGGATATTGTTCCGGTTTGATAAATGAATCAAAAGTGGCCCTTTTAAAAAGCTTTAAATGTCATAAAACTAAATGGCTTATACCACCTAAAGAGCAGCAAATCTCTTGGAAATAGACAGTAATCCAATGTTCATCAACTAGCTAGCTCGCAACTCAGATGGAACAAAAGTTATTTCCTCTCTCACAGTATTTTTTCTAGAAACTCAAGTACCGGTAGGTTTAAAATCAAGGAATGGCAGGTCACCCACCCAACTGTTCTAGAACAGGAACAAACTGCATTACATACATGAGCTCAAAGGGTTATACCTGCCTTGTCCAATTGAAGAAAAATGGGGGAGGGCAGGGTGTGGAGGTTTTGAATGTATATCAAGAAAATATATTTAACCCCCTGATTACTGAATTTGTTTCATTCCCATAGACTTAACACATGGACCACCTGATTCCTGCACACAATGGGTTGTTTGGAAAGTAGAGAAAGAATTTGGATATTGATGGATTCCTACAAATTTACTGACAAAAACTGCTTCTAGTGAAACCTTCAGAGGTGACACTCGACTCCTTCGCAGTAAAAAAAATACACGGGAGCTCGGGGCAAATTAGCCCCTCAAAATGCCCAAAAGAGCCCCAAAAATTTGCATAGAGTTCAATGCAAAACAAATTAAAGAGTGTTATTTTCATGCAACCAAGCTTAAAAAGTAGCCCCCCAAAATTGTTTAAGTATGTTTTCCCCTGCTCCTTCGAAACAGATTAGGGTTTAGTAATTACCATCAATGTTGTAGCTTTAGACTTGCATATTTACATCTCCAGGAATGATCCTGTTTCTAATATCCAAACTCACAGGTCTCGTAAACATCATACAGCTATCAAGCACAATACATATTTGGTAGCCAAGTATATTTTTAAATAGAAACATGAACCATGCTTATGTCAGGATCAAGCATGTATTCTTGTGGTTTATCCAGGTGGATGTTTTTGCAAACTCGTTGCTCAAAATAGCATCACAGCCCCCACTTTTAGCACACAATCTTAGATGGAATGTCATAGGGTCACGAGACTGTGTGAACATCAATAACTCTACTGCTTCAACAAAGAATTTAATCTTAATTTTATAAATAATTTGAGAGAAGTTTACAAACAAATTTGGGTTCGATTGGATGTCAGCCAATTTTTTTCCTTCTCACGAATCCTCAAATTCGAAATTCAATCTTAAGATGATATCCATACGTTTATTCAAAAGTTTTGACAATTCATCAGTAAAGATTAAAACATGATGAATTATTTCAAGGAGAGAACGTGGGTAGTACAGGCTGCATTCATTTATATTTACTGTCAAACAGCAAAACTATTGAAAATATATCCCAGGTACAAAATACAAAGACATAAACAAAATACTAGGTTAATTAAAAAAAGAAAACAAACAAAATTTCTGCTTGCTTGTTTTTATGAGAAGTAACTTTTTGGAGTCTCTTTTGTGAACCTGCCTAATATTTCATATCTATTTGAAGGTCATTTTTTTCCCTTGGGGGCAAGTTATCTGGTACATCTACCGAAAATACAGACTGACCGGTGATGAAACTGACCGATAAAAGTGGTCAGAGCAGATGGTTATATACAGCCTGGTCAACTCGACCTCATCTATCTTGTAACATTTGACCTTCCCTCTACTGTCATACAAGCCTTGTTGATATGTTGACATCTTTTCATATTATTTTCATTGCTTTTCTTGTCCTATCCTTGCTTGGGGTCATCCTCACATCAAACCTTCTGTATATGTTTTTGTAATTCAATTCCTTTCAAACTTGTACTGACCCAAATTTATAGGTTCATGCAAGTCATTATGGAAAAGTATCACAATAATGGTGAAATAAAATATATTTTGTGATTGTCTCTTAGAAGTTGTATCTTTTATCATTAATATATTTATATTAAAAGAAATGTAAATATTTTTAGAGCAATGTGACAACTAAACGCATATGTCATCCCACATTTCAAATATGAAATTTACATATACTATGAAAACATATTGTTGTGAGCTTGTCCAAGTCTCATTTTCAAATGTGACCCCCCCCCCCCCCCCCCCCCCCACCACCCATTTCAAGTGTTGACCCACAAAAGCCATTTCTACTCTTGGAGAAATACAGGCCTAGACAGGATCTTTATATCTTTTAAAGTATTTTGATTCTCTTCAGAACACAGAGATGAACATTCTTGTCATGACTTGGTAGCAATTATGTCTACACAGGGACAGCAATGATGAATCTATGCCTATACTTAGACAGCTGCTATCTCAACCTGTATGACACTCGTTTTATAGAGTCTTGGGGGAAACTTGCTCTCCATGGCATGATAGAAAGAGGGGGAGAGGGAGAGGGAGAGAGAGATAATAGAGAGAGAGGGGTAGAGGAGGGGAGAGACGGAGGGAGGAAAAAAGAAATAGCAAAAAATAGATGGAGAAAGAGAGAGAGAGAGAGAGAGAGACAGAAAGACAGATAGAGGTCGCAATACAAAGTGCACTTTAAGAATGACATGATATATTAGAAAGAGATTAATAATGAGTCAGAGAAAGAGAGACAAAGTCACAAATACACATGACTGTTAGAGCAGGCAGGGAGGAAGAGAGAAAAAGAGACAAGAGCCTGAGAAAACTGAAAGAGGGAGCGTGAAAGCAAGAGATGAGAATGTTTGTTCACAAGTCTGAGACAAAATGCTCTCAAAGGCATAGTAAAGCAGTGCAAGATGAGAATTTCATTTCTATTGTTTGCAAACTATAGACAGTGCCCCAGATTTATATGACTCTGACCAAGGTTTATCTCTTACTTCGCTGAAGAGTCAGTTACAAGATTTTATATGATTTTGACCACACCCAATGTCTAGTAATATCTTTTGTCTCCTCTTATGCAGAAAGCTTGTAACTGAAGCTAACACCACCTTTTCTACATCCTTACAATCCACATTATATCCAACAAACGAACCTGTGTCATTTGCATCTGACTCGGTTTGCTAGATATTTATTTGGGTGAAAATACACATGTATTCTGGTCATTTATCCCTCCTGAAGAAAATACAAGCTGTTCAAAATCAAGCCTCAAGCAAGCAGAATTATGGAATTTCGCAGGAGATACTAGGCCTGTCATCATCAGCTAGAGATTGCCAAATATCCTGTTATTTTAACTATCCTGATCGCAAATTATCCAGTGAATTTGCGTCTTCATCAGCCCGTAGTTGCAATTTCAAGTTTCAAGTTTCGAGGTAGAGCCTCGAGCTGATGAAGACGTGATTTGTAACTTCGAAATTATTTCCCAAATTAGAAATAGCAGGCTATTTGGCAATCTGGAGCTGAAGAAAACATACCTACTGTGAATCTATACTGAGATATTTGACAAGATCTTATCTGCACCAGCTACTCCAAGTTCTCTCTGAAAATTCTGGGTCATTTGTATATGGGTAGATGTGAATCGTGTGAAGAGGACGTGTGGAGTGACCAGCAGGGAAACAGAGAGAAGAGGGCATGAATATAGGTCACTTGACCACCTGATCGCTCATCAACAATGACCTCTGACCTCAGACTGACACAGGTCAATTGGTGCTGAATCAACTTTTCACAGGCTATGACAGCACCATTCAGTATCTACCTTACGGTGATAATAACTTGATTCATTTAGAAGACATAAGACATTTACAAAGCTCCTCATTACATCAGCAGAACCTTGTGTTGCGTAAATTAAAATATCCGATTTGCATCAAACGTTTTTCTGCATAACCATTGCTTTGGAACTATAATCTTTCGCAAAGATTGTAGTAGTTCGGTGAAAATGATGTTTCAATGGTTGCATGCTTTAACATCAGATATTGCAAAACTATGTTCAAACAGGGCTCTAAGGGCAAACCACTTGAGCTAATGGACAGATCGCTCTGCCAAAGATAATGTGCCTTTTATTTCTCTTTGACATTGATGGTTCTTTTCAGAACTCACCCGAGAAAGAATATATTAACAGTTCTCTTAAAGGTACTATGTCCCATTTGCAGGCCAAAAAAATGAAAAAGTTAAATTCCAACTACATTTGAAAGATAATACTAATTTAGAACTTCCCTAAAAAAGTTGGGGCTTGAAAATGTCTTCAAGTCGGAAAATAACGACTATTAGTTGTCAAATCGACTTTAGGGCTATAGAGCCCAAAAGTAATAGTCTTGATTTTCAGACAATTGTACTGAATGGTCATACGTTTTATGCTGCGCAAAGATTCAATCAGTTTAATCTTGGCCATCACAAGAAGTGGGTTATTGATGTAGACAAATGCTCATGTACCCTTTACAACTCTTTTCATGTATGTTATTACCAAAGAAGAAAAAAAGCCAGTCAGTCACTCAATAGTGTCTGACAGTGAAGTCTAGCAGATAAACTGATTTCCTTGCATAATTTGAATATGAGGACACTGCTAACGTTTAAATTTCACAGATAGGACATACATGACATATTCATAATTCCTGCAAAGTTCTACAGCATTTGAGGTTGGCTGCAAAAGGGACATAGTACCTTTAAAGCCCACTGCACTACTTATAGCTACCTTTGCCCTCTATATGGCAAACAATGCCTAATTGGTGCCTGTTAATGGTCCCATGATCCCCTTTTTCTTATGTTAATTGAGAGCTAATATGATGAAACGACAATATGTCAGTGACCTTGCAGGGAGGTATAATCCCCCCTGGCCAAACTAGTGCAGACGGCCTTTAAATACTATACTACATGGTCCTTCTGCAAAACCTTTCCAATCATTTTAAGGATATGAAGATCTACTTACTCAATGTAAGATGTGATGTAATGAGCGCTGCATTCAGACCAGGAGTATGGATCGCTGTTCTCTGTGATCTGATCTGCCATGATACCTCCCATTGATCCACAGGCATTCCCATCTCCATCATGCTTCATACCAAAACTAGATCAGAGAAAAGACAAAAATAACTGTAATTAGAATTGTTTCAGTATGTCCTAAAGGCTTATAACAGCCATAAGGAGTTAATTTTCTGGCTAAATGTATTTTGTGAAACTCAAGATTCCAGGCTTTCAAATTTGATCTGTGATCTGATCAGTCATTATATTTCCTCTTGATCCACAAGTGTTCCCATCTCCATCATGCTTCATACCCTAGCTATAGCACAGAGAGATAACAGGTTGATTTGTTCAAGTAATTATGACTCAAAAGACTAAAAAAACACCTATCAACCTGTTGCAAATCTCAAAACAATATTGAGCCAATGAAGACAAAAAAAATGTGACATCTATTTAAACAATTATTATTGCTTCTTCATGAAAGTTTAACAGCAAGTGTTATATATCACTCAGAAGCTTGGCATCTCTCGTTCACACAAATACATACCTCCATGAAGACAGAAACTTAATTTTGGTGACTTACTGGTGGTCTTGACAAGCGATCACAAATACAAACATCATCAACATTTTTGTCTCTTGTTTTGTTTGCTCAAAAAACAGATAACACCAGACTGTTTAAAATACTTGTGGCCAATCACATATGTGCTAAATAGTTGCTAGCCTAGATGCTATAGCCTATACAACAAGTAGCTACAACTACAGGGGAAAAAAAAAATTGTTTTTCGGGGGCTACTTTTCAAGCATGCCTGCATAAAAATAATTAACACTCTAAAATTTGTTTTGCATTGAACTCTATGCAAATTTATGGGGGCTCTTTTCTGATTTTCGGTGGCTCTTTTGGGCATTTCGGGGGCAAATTCGCCCTGAGCCCCTGTGTATTTTTTCACTGTACAACTACGTGTGATACTCACTTGTGACCTATCTCGTGTGCTATAGTAAATGCTGTAGCTAGTCCTGTATCTTCATTGATGTTACAGCTCTGGTCTGGTCTACACATCACACCTACAGGAGCAAGACCTAAGTTAGGAATAAAATAAAAAGAGACTATTAAATAACATAATCAGAAGGTAATAAGTGCTAGAATATAAACAGATGTAATAAAGTTTTAGATCAAGTATAATATCCTCTATTTATAGAGCCAGAAGGGCATATACTCTGTGTTAAATTATATGACTTAATGTCCTTATTGGTCCAAACAGACAATGTGTATGTTGATCGGTAAACATAAAATTGTCTGTTTGGATCGAGCTACGTACAGATGTGTGAACTTTATGTCAAAGTATATATGAGTTAACACTCATGTGGCTCCAAAAAAAGAAGAAATTATATATTTTATACCCCATAGAGATGTTCAAATGTTGGAAGTTCTGAAAAAGAACTCGCTATCCATTGTTTTTTTATAAAATTTTGCTCAGATTGGCAAGGGGTTCCTAGAATATGTTATCTATGCCATATAAATGAACCTGTCAAAAGCTGTTTTAATGGTGAAGTTATCAATTTGGCTTTGTAGTACAATGTAGAACGTTACAAATAATTTTACACATGCTCATTCTTTGATGGGGTTGGGCAATATATGCTTCATGCATCACCAGGGAAACGTTACTGTAACATTGAATTATATATCATCTGTTTGGAGCCAGAAGGTTGTTAGCTTGTATACTTTAACACAAGAACTAATGCCCTTTTGGCTCTCTACAGACGATATGATCCCCACTTGATCCCACAAAACTAGAAATAAAAGTTGTTGGTGAGCATGGGTGTGTAATTTGATACGAACCCAGTAAGAGCTAGAGCCAACCAACGATCAGGAATAATTGTAATTTGAGTTTCCTCTATATTTCCCATAGTGATTATTTCTCATTAGAGGTCCATTATATCAATTAGGTGTAGAGGTCACGTAAAATGTGTGATGATGGAACAGAAGGAATGTAATGGCTTGTTCAGACTGGAGAAAATTCATATGAAAATCGTATAAAGAAACGTCATGTGAAGATTCATTGTATTTCGAAAGGGGCGTAGACTAGATAACAACCTCATTTAAAGAAACTGGTTTTAATGAGGTTAATTAAGAGGACAGCTGGCCAATAAAGAGTGAGTGCTCATGATGTTCGGACTAGAATGGCTGGCATCCTGATTAGAATCTCAAAAATGAGTTTTTGATCAAACGATGCTTAAACATGCATTCACTAAATGACATTTCATTATAAATAGTTCAGACTGATAAAAAAGGTGATTACTTATTGTATAGCTACACAGTTCTTGTATACCTGTAGCTACAGTATACAAGGAATTCTGCTAGTCTGAATAGGGGGTAAGATTATAGGAAATCAGGAGAGTGCCAATACTGAGGAGTGTTTTTTAATGTAGAGAATTTACATTGAAGGAAATGGTCCAATATCAGTGAATTAAAGAGCATAACACCCATCCATACTGCCATATTATTATACGATGACTCATTTGACTGATTCATCAACCTATAGATCTGAATCTGATTTTATGATTTATCAGAGCATGCTTGGTCACTGTTTAATGACAGGTTGGTCTGTGATGATTTGACAGGACATTATTATATATATTCCCTATGGTTATATTCTGGTTAGATTCCTTTTGTTAAATGTGTTGGTCAAACAGTTTTTGAGCGTCAAGGACGCCTGGCTGGAATGCTCCCCAGGGAGTGGAGATTGTGCACACAGTGTGTGCGGGCAAACACTGAATTCAATGACCGGGGTAATAGTATATTTGTAAAGCGCTTAGAGACATTGTATTAAGCGCTATTAAAGCTAAATATTATTATTATTGTTAGACCCAGGTTTAGGTTAGCAACTATTGAACTAATTAAGATGTACACCTACAAACACATACACACAAATACACAAAGAAGCTTTACTAAGACAATTCAGGATTTTGAATAAGCTGTACTTAATTAAGCACATGATGTTTTCAAGTCCAACTTGATATACTTGGCTTGAAGATGAGAAAGAACAAATTGAGAGAGTCCTGTTTTCCCAGAACAAATACCGCTGAGCATACCTGTTTCCATTCATTAACCAAAAGATACTTGTTTACAACTACTTAACTAATTTGTTTTGATACCAATCTATTTATATCTTGCCTTCAAATCTATATACTACACAAATTTCTCCTTTAGAAATGACTTTAGGGGAACAAACTTAGTTCAAGCATTCAAGCAGCATCACTCTTGGAACAAGTAAATTCAGATAGGAGAAAATAGAAGTAAAATATAAAATTTGTTTCTTTACTGGTTCATTTGGTGTGAATTTAGTGGTCAATGTGTAAGTCATGACTTCTTTTGGGAGCTGATACAGAACTCATCTTATGACGAATTACGGGACTAACAAGAGCTATATGTTCCTGAAGTAGTACTTTATTAGGAATGTCATAGCAATGTTGCTAAATTGAAGGGAAATTGCTCACCAATTGTGCCGCAAGGCTGGTTGAATCTCATGCAAAGATCGTATCTGTGAAATAAAGAGAAAGGAGACACAGGTTATTTAAAACACCAAGGAGAGAAGAAACTTGATGAGAGTCGGAACTCATGCTTAATCAGTTGTGATGAAAGATAAGAGAATCCTTTGATCCCCATCCTATGTTGTAATCTATTTCATTAGTTCATCTATTACATCATTGACTTACTCGTCAATTTATTCACTAATCTCATTTTAATTCTATTTGCAGTCAGATGGTCATTTAATTTATCTGTTTAATTGATTCATTAACTTGTTAATCAAGTCATTCATTGTTCATTGAATTCATTAATTACTTCATTTACTTGTTCCTCTACTCTGAATAATTCAATTATTTGTTGAGTAACTGGTCAATTTATCTATTTGTATATATCCTTTCTTACAACACAAGCTTGATCATATCTCAAAGTACTGAATATATTTCTTCTTTGTTTCCTAGTCCAAGGTGCTCAAGAGAATATAACTGAATATAACTGCATATTTCATAACCTTTAACACATTAAACCTCAAACATGTCTAGTATTTATCACAGGATCAAGATATTCGATTTCACAAAAAGAAAGTTTACAAACTAAGTCACAGTTCATCCTCCAAACAGAGGAGAAGAAAGAATGACATACTAGTCTTCTTATAGAACAAACAGATAACACTGCAAATAATACAAAAAATAGTAACAATGGTGTGAAATTTATGAAGTGCTTTCACCCAGATATTAAGCTCTTTGAGATGCTATCCCTGGGTCAGGGATGGCATCTCAAAATATAATGATCATGCAGCGTCAGGTTGAGTTCAATGAATGCATGTAGTTACAACTTCAATATCATTTAAATCTAAGGATTTACCCCCTCTATCTCTTAAAAACATAAACAATCCTTTCAAACAATGAATAAAATGCTGAGTCAATCAAATAAACAAAGTATTTCACTCTTAACTTTAAGGCCCGAATTCACAAAGCAAGGTTTGAGCTCAGACCAAGGTTTGAGCTCAAACCTCCTTTTGTTTCGCCAAACCTCCTTTTGTTATTTACAAACCTGGTTTATAAATAACAAAAGGAGGTTTGGCGAAACAAAAGGAGGTTTGAGCTCAAACCTTGGTCTGAGCTCAAACCTTGCTTTGTGAATTCGGGCCTTTATGTTTTAAATCTATCAACACAGCTAGCATTATCATACCGACATGTAACTTTCTTTCAAATACTGAAAACTTGCAACAGATACAAAGCAATTGGGGGGGGGGGGGGATGGGTGTACCTCCATTTTATGAAGTAAAATATCTATAAGGAGAAAATTGGGTAAGGATCATAAGAGAAACATATGGTGAGGGGATAAAAACTGGGGATAAAATGCTTTTGACTTGATCTAATCCTCAAGAAGAAGAATTTAGAGTGCAGAACAAGTGCTTCCATCTGTTCTCAGTACACACACTCTCTCTCTCCAACCATTCAACATGCTTCTAACATTCATGTGGTATAGCTTTCACTAGTATGTACTTCTGATGAGAATATAGGCCTACCAGAATATCATCAGGATGAACCCAGACACCAGCTGTGGCACACTCTTCACTGTCTACATCATGGATTCAAATCTACACTGAGATAATATTGTTTACATGGCCCCACACATGTAATGATACATTAATAATAAGAGAAGAACAACATAACAGTTGACGAGTCAAGTCTAGACAGTCCCAAAGTATAAGTATTGGGCAATAAAACCAGTCAAAGACAAAGCAACAACATCAACAACAACCTAGACAATCCATAGTGGGGTTGACACTAGGGAAGAATAATATGAGAGATGGCATCTTTTACTCTCATCTTCTCATCTATCTTGCCTGGCCTCTTGCTAGTGTGATGGCTTCATACTATTGTTTCAATCCTATTTTATCTCCCCCAATATGATGATGACTAGCACATGTCCTCCGGCCCATTTACTACCAGTTACCATGGTAATGGAGCATGGCAAGTGCCCCCTATTTGTAGAGATGCGTGATGGAGTAATAACAAGATGGTGGGTCGTGTTGTGAACTGACTGAACCTGTCCTACATTTGTATTAACGTCACCTCCACCCCTCCCCACCCCCCTCATAAATACAAAAAATAAGGCAACAATTACATTTTGGAAAGAGTGAACTAAATTGAAAGGAACAGAACCTTTAGCAATAGTTCTAAGAAAATGTCTGCCTAAAAGATGGTCATAAGGGAGTTCTGGGCGGAGACCATGGTATAGATTTTCTATGAAAGTGCTCCTCAAGTTACGACATGATTTAGGATTATTGATACAGCTCTCGATTACAAACTTTATTATTCCTTAAAAAAACTTCCACATTCTGTTTCCTACTCTCTATGCCAAATCAATCAACGATTCAAATATCTTCATGTGAAAATATGAAAGAGTTCTTTTAAAGTGGGGAACATATTAGAAGATGAAGTGGGTGTCTTGTAGAGTAATACAATGAAACAGGAGGGGGACCACGTTGTTTAACAACTAGGACCGATTGAAAAATCACCTAAATCTATCTTCCTCAATTTTTTAAATATATCTAACTTGTTAAATACTCAGAATAAATTGGTACATGTAAATGCATTTGCACAAGGCTATACATGATACATCTCTTCAAAAATTGTTTTACCAACAACAGTATTCATATTTTGATACTAAATAAATAAACTAAAAATGGGAGTGAAATTCTTTCTGTCTACCATCCAAGATTGCATAAACACAATCATCATATTTCTCTTTTCTACAAACAAACAAGATTGTATATTTGGTATCAATCACAACCCCTTAATCTAGACACTTTGTCAGGGATATCCACCAAATATCCTCCGCCGTCTGAAAAACAGATTTCTGCTTCGTATCGGTTTCTATAAACTCCTCTAGAAGCTGGCATAAAGCTAGCATGATGATCGAGGGATATAGCCAGGGTAGGTAATGTCTGAACAAACAGCCTGGCTTACAAGACTGGATGTCAGGTTGACAAGTGGTTTCACTCTGATCCAGAGAGGGCTATACACCTGTATCCTACAGATTAGTCATGATGCGTTCATACTTGATCTTGATCTTCAGAAAGCAACACACCTGTGAAAATGTACCACAGAATAGCCTGTGTTCATACTTGATCTTGATCAGAAAGCAACACACATGTAAACATGTACCACAGAATAGCCTGTGTTCATACTTGATCTCGATCAGAAAGCAATTACACACCTGTATACATGTACCACAGAACAGCCTGTGTTCACATTTGATCCAGCGAGAGCTATATACACCTGAATTCTACAGATTAGTCAGTGTGGGCGTTCACACTTACACTCGATAGAAAGCTATGCGACTATACACTTGTATTCTAATGATTAGTGAAGGATTAATATTTGAAAATCATATTTTGAATATATAGTATATCCACATGGAGCCCCTAATGTACATAAAAAAATATTAGTTAGTGATTGGTACACCTACAACAGGTTGGTACAGTAGAGGAACCTACATGGATGTCTGTATGAGCTGTACAGCCGTCACCAGGCTAATGACAGGTGTGACAAACACTTGGCAAAGACCGGAACCCATCGCTTCCTATCTCCTGTTTTGAATCTTCTTCTGCCTCACATCCTAATGAACAGGCAAGTGGTTACCCCAACAGATTGAATGAGTGTATCACAGCATGAATGTAACCACAAACACATGGTCAAGAACATTCATTAAATCATGTACAACTGTCAGGTTTACTGACTGAGTGCTAGCGTTGCTCATGTTTTAAATTGGCAGTAGGTTTGTTACATCATTATTTTGGCTAACTTTGGTTTTCTAAGCCTTTTGTATAATCTGGAGCTAAATGAATCTTGAATCTGTCAGTTTATATTTTGCCAACATGATTTTGGGTAAAAACTCCAAGAAAATGTGTTAACCCATGCAGTTTATTTTTCTATTCCTTGTGAAAAGAAAATTATAATAGTAATTTTCAACAGAAACCAATTCATTGAACTCCTATGCACATCATATAATCCAAACTTTATGGGCAGTTATGCCTCTCATATAATTGCCCATAAATATTTGTTTGAACTGTTTAAAAGAGAAATATTTTGAATGTAATCTTGCACTCAATGCTCTACAATGATATTATCTGTTCAGAGCCAGAAAGGTGTTGCATCTGTTTTAAAGTAGGCCTATAGATATGAGTTAATGCCTTTCTGGCGCCAAACAAATATGGACTGTAATATCTATTTAAGTACATTGCAACAAAGTATCTAAATGCAAACAAATCTTTGAATAACACTGGATAAAAATCAAATGGAATATAAAGCTCATGTATCTACTTTGGATATCTGAGCTGAAACCGGTATTGGCTGCAGATTGAAAATAATACTAGGTGATGGGGTTCCCTGTAAACAGGAAATGCAAAACACTACGCCTTAATGGGGTTGGAAAAGTGCTTGGATGTCAATGAAATGGTCTTTCATTGGGAGTAACAGGTGCACAGGGGGGATAATTTAGGAATAAGGGGACAAGAGGGGGTAGTAACATTATGGAGTCTAGGCAATGTGTCACAGTAGGTTTACTAGATGGATAACAAATAAATATGTGGAAAGGGTTAAAATAAGAAATTCCACTTTTCACCTAATTTCGATCGAGTTACTTGCAACAATTTCTTGTCACGTTCGTGGATTTGAAATAGGATTGTATTTTGCCTGAAGAAATATGAGTAAAGTGCATCAAAAGTTCAATTATATTTCATAAAGACTAAAGAGTATGGTTACTTTATGATATACCTGTGTGGTAATACCCAAACTACCCCAGAATTTGGACCGTTTTGCACAAATTTATTGAAGAAAAAAACATGTTGGACATTTAAAGCAAATTATTAATCTATTGAGTTAAAGGTGACATTATGTTGGCTTATGAATATTTCCCATATCCATTTGGTAAAAAAGTAGGATTATTATTATCAAATTACCCTTTAATTTTTTTTTTAGACATATAGTTGTTTATCTTAACAATTTGCTAGATTGTAGAAGTATATAGTATAGACTGGGCTAAATTTACATCAGCTGATTCAAAATATGAAATGGTTCTTTTGAAGAGTCAGAGCATCCATCATTGTAAAGGGGAAGGAAGAAAGAGTTGATGACCTGATAGGGAGTGGGTTGGCAGGGGGAGGTCAAGAATCAAACATGGGGTATACAGGGTAAAGAAGGAAAGACATGACAGGAATAGATGAAGAGTATAGAGCAGATGTTTCTGAGGAAAAGTGAGAGAGATAGAGAGAAAGAGAGCACAAGTAATGTTGAAAAGAGAATTATAAATTGATGGCAAACATATAGAAAGGAGACAAGGAAAGACAAACATATTAGTAAAAAGGAATGAAGCAGGAAAGAAGCCCCAATCAATGTGAGTCTTCAATAAGGAGATACTACAGGTATGTCAACGAATATGTAATCCAGAGAGAGAGAGAGAGAGAGAGAGAGAGAGGAGGGGTGGGGGAGAGAGAATGTAACAAAACTAGATAAGCTAAAGGAAATCAACAAATCATTGAAATTAATGAAGTAAATTACAGTTAAAGAAATACAAACTGGATATTGTTACAATTTGAATAAAAGTTATTTTACAAATATTAGCCTGCATTGCATTCATTTTAGTCTATCCCAACGTGATGCACCTCAAAGGGGCGGGGTTCTAAACTAGCCATGTGGGAAGGGAACAGGAAGGGGGTAAAACCACAGTGTTGGGGGTGAAAAGTTTCTAGAAGAGGGGAAGCCACAGAGTGATTGGTTTACACCAGTATACACTGAGTAGCTTAAGGCATACCAGGCCAGCATGCAACATTCATGCTATGATCCAACTTGATATATTTGTCAAGATGACAGCTATAATCATTCTCTACCCATGTGTCATGTAGAATTATAACCATATGCGTGCCTGAATATAATGTGCACTGACTGTACATACATTTTGCAAGCTGTTTGTAAGTTTTTTCTTAACATATTTGTGATCCATGGATATACATATCATGATCCTCATAGGTACAACAGGATGAAATATATACTTTATGACATATAAATTAATAAGCTCATAGTTTGAGATGGAGCTCTGTTTAACTAGAGGCAAAATAAAATTATTTACAAAAAATAGTAGCACTTCACCAGTTGCCAATAAAACCAATGGACAAAACCAATGATTTTGTCTCAATGAATATATAAAGGAATAACATAAAAAAATTCCTACCCAATCATATAAATATAGACCGCGTTTTAATTGTGGTACACTTTAAATTCCCACTGCTTGACCCCTCCCTCTCTCCTGTCTACATCTCAAATTATTGTTGCCAAATGCTCTCTGTAGCTCACAGAGCAATAGGAAGATGGAGCATCAGAAAACTTGGCTGAACTGCAAGACAGACAGACAAGAATCAAGAAAACAGTATCCTTTCTTCTGTGAAATAGGATGCATGGGTGTAACTGTTTACTTAGAATGACACAAGATACAGAAGCAGTAGGCATCCGTAATCACCCCTATTCTAGTGATAAGGTTTTTGCTTCAAAGCTACCATCAAAAGGCAAAAGGTCAATCACTTTCCTTTGCTTCGTGACATTGTTTTCTTCACCATATTTCACCCTTTAGTAAGAGTGTATCAAATAAAATGTACATCAAGATTCCACAAAAAGTATCTTGTGTGAGTAAATATGAGGGGCGGGGGTTCACCATCAACAGTTTGCCATAAATTATAAGATCTGGCAATGTCTCAATATTTCATTCACTTTTAAGAGGAGTAAAGGGACTATTTCGGTAAACCAACGGAACGTATTCTAGGGCAGATATTTACAAGATTTATAGGCAACCGGTCACACTTTCATGAGGAGTTTACGTGTGAGTAACTGAACAGTTGTAGGATTTGCTTGGTTCCATCATGTGCAAGACACATATGCATCACACCAGTGTAATCGCAATCCATGTCATAAAGGAGGGGTTAAATTGAAGTGGACAGGGTATGTTATGGGTGATCAGTTAATCACAACTCAATCCTAAGCCAGACGCCTAGTACATCTCTGAAGAGAGAAGAACCCATGATGAATCAAACTGACTGTATCATAAAACGGCTATTCCCTAGTGACATTATAAATTGGCAACTCCCTTCACATTGAAGGGCACACATGATGTAGGTGTGTGAATGTATGAATACATTCATGGAAGCAAACCCCTGACATGTGCACATTCCCAGGTACCTTAAATACCCGGTATGGTATATATTCCCAGGTACCTATAATACCCTAGTTTTCATGTGTATATTCCCAGGTACCTGAAATACTCTGGTATGGTATATATTCCCAGGTACCTCTAATACCCTGGTATCCATGTGCATATTTCCAGGCACTAAAACTACCCTGGCATATTTTGCATATTCCCAAGTACCTGAAATACTCTGGTAATATTCAAAATCCCTGGCCTCTCATAATTATACTCAATTGTCTTAACCTCTGGGGCCTTCAATACAGTATCTCAAGCATTTGCTCGTCTCCAAACTCAGTCTAAATGAGCATGAATTGAGTAAAAGAGAAAGAGAGAGAGAGAGAGAGAGAGAGAGAGAGTGAGAGAGAGAGAGAGTGAGAGAGAGAGAGTGAGAGAGAGAGAAAGAGAGAGAGAAGATGAAGAGAAGGAAGAGAAAGAGAGAGCATACGACCTGGAAGAATGATTTAGATGGGAGAGAAGAATTACAGCAATTTGCCATCTTGAGTCAATTGCCAAATGGGGGAGGGGTTGAAAGAAAAGTTCAGAAGCTCATTCACCTTCCAATCACCTCTGTGACAAGTTCAACACAAGGTTACACTGAATTCCCTCTCTCCTGCACTCTATCTCTCCCTCTCTCTCTCTCTCTCTCTCTCTTTCTCTCTCTCTCTCTCGCACACTCTTCAAACAAGCTGGATTTTAAATCCTCTCTCTCTAAAACCTATCACGTATGGCTTAATTTAAACGACTCCTTGCTTAGTAGGTTCATATCTTATGCTGCTAGTCTCTCTGTGGGTCATTTCATGTTGTTTCAAATAAACAGAGTACACAAGGAATGACAGAAGTTAGAATAAGCTCGATCACTGTATGCGGTTCAAAAGTCTAGACTCAAAAAAGCTTACACACCAATTCTAATTACTTCTCAAATTTGTCATGAACTATGTCACTCAGTAATTAATATTGTATCTATGTATTAGACCATTGATTTAAATTATTGATTTAAAAAGAAATCTAATTCAGGGATACATCCTGTCGGTAATACAATATCATTCATGATATCTATTGTATTACCGACAATGAATACTATATAGGGAAGAATAGGTCATAGAAGAAAATGGAATGTTAGCATAGGCTAATAATTATCTGGCAATGAAGACAAACCAGGAAAGTGCAAATGCCTCTGTCCAGATTAAAAACTTCCTCTGAACGATTACATTACAATAAAATAATGTTTGACAAACAAGGAAGCTCGATCATGACCCGTTGAATATGAGAGACCCTCGCAAGGTCAGCCAGGTTTGTTTTGTTCTCCTGCTCACCACCAAACCAGAGACCCTACTGTGAGCTCAAGAGTTCTACCAAGTCAGTGGTCCCACAGAGTCCCACTGAGCCACATTAACGTATGGGAGACGTACTGCCAATGGCTTGCATGCTGAGTTCCGGTGACTGTGGAATGTAATTGGCCATTTATCCTCTTTGGAGGAGAGATTATTACTTCTGACAAGTTGAATACATAGGAGACAAGGGGAGATTAAGAACCGGTGCACAAGTTCATTTTCCAGTGCATCTGGGTCTCTCCATGGGGCTTGTATCATTCATAAATCCAGCCAAACATTGAATGCACTTTCACAAAGGTGTGTCCATAGTAGCCTTTCTTACATTGCTCGTAATCGGTCATCGTAAACAAGTCATAATGACATCACCTTGTTAGTAATAATGATTATCAGGTCTTAAGGCCCATGAGCATACCTTAACGGCGTTTTCAGATGACAAATATCACAACTTCGCAAGACGTTCACAATTCCCAGATTCATCAGCAAATTAGTGCTTGTTCGTATTATGCAGAATACTTTCAAAGAAAACAAAAATGAACACTATATTCACCTTAAAGTCTAGGACCTGAATCAATACCATCACAATACTATATTAGTTCTCCTTTGTTTTTTTATGATTTGGGGAAGGGGATAGGGGGAAATGTTCTCTATGTTAAAGAAAATCACACTGTATGTTCCATTTATTCTAAGTCTCCCTGTAGTGGTACATGGCCTTTAAATCAATGAACTACCATTTACCATTGATTTAACATGAATATTATTTGGGCTCCGGATATCACAGGTATATTGTCCTCGATGAGCTAAAAAGATGAATTCTTCAGTGGAGACACACAAACTGATGGCTACCTGCCAAGGTATACCAACTTCTAACAAACAACACAATGACCACGTCATTTCCAGACAGAAATAATTCAACATGCAATCATCTGCTGAGAGCCAGAATGACATTAACAAATCAAACTTTTCACAGAGTTAACACCTTTCTGTTTCTCATCAGATGAAATAAATGGGCCAATGAACAGAAGAGTCGAACAGGAATCTACAGATTAGCCTCACTTTTGTGGTGCGAAAGGACAACGCACTACTAGTGATTGACTTGCATTCTGAGAAACCGACTGGACTTGTGACGTAAGGAACGTCTAAAGTGCGTACATTCTACAATCAGGCTCTACGTCACGTGTCTTGAACACAGAAAATAGCCCGACCCGCAGACCTGAGAAAATTTGGTTTGTGTTTTGAAAACAAAGAGGAAAGTGGGTCATGGCAGCAAAGAGTGAACTTTTCGAGGGAGGTGAACTGGTGCTGGTGTGTTTGGGTTGGCAACCTGATAAAAACATCATCATCATCTTGTGCTTCTATGCGCCCTTTCTCCATCATACTCTGCGGCTGTTTGGCGATGTTTGGAGGGAGCTCCGTCGCTGCTATGATGCCTTCAGTAATTGACATTCAAGATTTGTGAGATGGGCTAAGACAACACTGAGATGTGTCTAAGGGTCTCAACCCTGAACTTTACAAGTGTGCTTTGACGTCAAAGAGTCATTGACATTCAGTCCATCACTTTATATGCTCCTTCTCATTTCAGCATGGGTTCTCGTGAGCAAAGTGCAAAAATGAGTACAGACATGCAGTCTTGAAAAGGAGGGAAAAACAAAATCATGTTTTTGAAGACTATACTCACAAGCTGTTATGGACTATGCTACCAATTCTCTGAATTAAAACCTTCTGACGTAAATCAGTTTCATGGGGGGGGGGGGGGCTTCATTCCTCTTTTCATGGTGGGTCTTATTAGAATCCTAAAGACAAAGTGCCCCTAACCAGCAACTATTGTCTTGCTGCCCATCTTTAAAGCCAAGCAATTGAAAGGTGGAAAGTTATTATTACGCCTATTCCCTTTCATTACATTTATAGACAGGTACATGTAGAAAACCAAAAGCTTTCACTGAAAAATCATTAATATCCTTAGCACAGAAATCTTCTTCTCATTCTATTATTGACCCCCGCAAAAAAAAAAAAAAAAAAAAATCATACTGGGCATTGCACATAAGTTCTGCCATGCCATACAAAGAACATTAGATTATGGTCTTGCACGCAATGTTGTTTCCTCACAAGCATAGCAACCCATGATGGATACATCAGACTTTTAAAGGAGACTGAATACGAGACGATCAACGTTCTAGTTCTATACAACAATCCAGGAAGGGGTAACTCTTCCCTGATGCAAGTATTAATGTAAGCAAACAAACGGTGCCTTTCCCTCAAAACATAGTCCACATAGCAAAAACACAAGACTTGACAAACATAATTGGGCTATGTAGTGTTTTGCTATCATACTATCAAGACTGGGAATTTTCCACAATTTTATCTTTGACAACACCATGCACCCCCGGTCCGACACTGGATATGACAGTATGGATAACATCCGCTCAACACCTGCGTCACCCAGTAAACATTTATGAATGGATGAAATATAAACCTTGATGCTTTCTCTTCACCCAACATCTTTTCCTTTCATCTCATCTTCCCCTGACGAGACATGACACCAATTATGCACAGAATGCGGGACCGTGGGGGCAGTATTTGTTTTCCCAATGCCGGAGTACAAACGAATGGTATGCAATCATGTTTGACTTGTAAGTCTAATGATGGCACGGTATGATGCCGACTGAGTCGCAAAAATGCAAACCTGCTTTAAAGATAAAGACAAGTTATGGTCATGCGATTGCATTGTGAAAGAAACGTTGAGGAATCGATCAGAAAATGTTGATTATCTAGCATATTGGCATTGGTGTGTACTGCAAGGTTCTGGAATCATCAAAATTATAAGAAATTTGGCCCAGTCTTGGTAAAGTTACAAGCACTGTACACAGAAAGATGTATATGGGACTACGCCACACGTGCGCGACACTATCAGGTGCAAAAAGATATAATAATTTACCAAATATATCAATTAGTAGGCGGTATCTCGGCAAAATTTGTATCATCACGTATCAGTCAAAACATATTCTTTTACATGATTGGTAAAAAGAGCTTCCATTTCATTTTTTGAGGGGGGGGGGGGGGCGTTTCCAAAACTGGTCTTTACGGTCTTTACCTTTAAAGATGCATTGCCATTACTATGTGGTGATCACAGGATATACCCCGATGACGTTTGCTCCAGGCTTCAAAGATAGAGAGGGCTTAAGTTGTGTTTGGGTTCTAGGCTTGTTTTGTGGTTAGGTGAGGTGTTGGGTCCAGGGTTGATATTGAACGAGAGTTAGACAGTGAGTTAGACATTGACCGCAGAGATTTTAAAGATGATGAAACACATGCATCATAGCACAAACTCAATGCCGATTATTTATTACTAAGACATTCTTGGCTATTTTATTACTTTCTTTTTTATAATAAAAATTGAGAACTCCAGATTAAAAAAGTATATGCAGTTTTTCCATTTCAGAAAGTCTATAACACTTAAAAGACATACTGTGAAAGAAATTACTTCATTGCATACATTATAATACACTATTCAATTGGCTGAAATAATGGATATTCAGGATACATCTTTATTTTCTACTTCGAACACAAATTATATGCCCAATTCTGTGGGTTCCTCTGCTACTAACATTCTTTTGTTGCTTCAAGCAGGCAGCCTAAAAATACTGTAGTATTTTGATGGCACCTATCAGACCATATGATGTAACACTTATCCAAGCCATGCAAATGTTTATGTAATAAGTACAGTATATACACCCACCCATCTTGTGTAAGTGCCAAAATACCATCATCAAACCAGTTGATGCATAACATGCTTTTGTTGTCTACTGTGCTTGAATAGTTACACAAAGTCTGTTTAAATTGGAAAACAGTTCTTAGAAAGCAACAATTTAATTTTACTTTATGAAATAAGTAAGAAAAGTAATTGCCTCTCTTTTCCCTGTATGTATTTACTGACTTCTATCATTCTAGGCAAGGCAATAAAAGCATCGTCTTTAAATTCTTCTTTTTTTAGGGTCAGAAACAGTTCACTCTCTCTTTATCATTGTGCTGTTGGTAATGCTATCTGCAAGCTTTGCATCACTGCTCCTAAAGAACTAAATACCTTTAAAGAAATGATCCTTTTTATTTAAAAAGTTATCTCATACTTCTGATAGATTGTGCTGTTGGTAATGCTATGTGCAAGCTTTGCATCACTGCTCCTAAAGAACTAATTACCCTTAAAGAAATGATCCTTTTTATTTAAAAGGTTATCTCATACTTCTGATAGGGTAGACGAGGGGGGTGTTTCACAAAACTTGTCATCAGTGACAAATGACAGTTGTTGTTATAAGCTACTGATATCCTTGTTTCTGATTGATTATCAGCAGATTTGTCACTGATTTTTGTCATTTGTCATTGAAAAAAGGCTTTGTGAAACACCCCCCTGATGGATGTGAGTTCAAACCGATAAAAATATGTAGACTTAAGAACTCGATCAATCATTCACACCCTTACCAAGTTTTGTAATGTTTAAGTATATTTTTAATTCATTTGTACCAATTTTTGTTTCTTGAGAATGTGCCATATAAAAGGTTACATCTAAAGGCGTTCAACAAAGGCCCATATTCAACCACTCCACTTTTCATTCTTGAGTTAAAAAAAGAAGAAGAAAGAAACAACAAGAAAAAACATCCAATTTACAAGGGGTATGAATAATTTAGTTATTAACTGTAAGTGTAGATTGTAATGTATGGGGAATAGACCAATAAATATTTAACATTATATCGGGTCTACTCTATGATGGGTGGCTGCATTGCTGGTTGATCGCACCATTCCGATCTCGGCAAGCGTATCATCTAGCCTAGCGACAGTCAGACGAGGGAGATAGACAGGAATGCTGATGTGGATCCCAGTCGGTAAGGGGGTACACATTAGCGCCCCTATCATTCAACCATCTCCTTCCACACACCACTACATGTACCTCCCACACTCCACTAATAGATAACCTTACGCATTCCCCAAGGGTCATTTGAAGGTAAACTACTGAGTGGTTGGAAATGATGTTATACAATATGTAGCGCATGTGATTTGGTTTAGATACCCATTCCTATCTCTCCATGCTTGGTGCTTTACAGCATCTAAATTGCAGGTGAGTGACATATTCAATGAGTGACTGTTTTCCCCTCCCACACCACCCCGTTTATAGCAAAGTTCTTCTTTTCTCCTTTCTCCATTACATATTTTCTGTATTTTCTCTTTCTCCCACCCCCTCTCTCTCTCTCTCTCTCTCTCTCTTTCTTTCTTACTTTCTTTCTCTTTCTCTCTCTCTCTCCGTGTCTCTCTGTCTCTGTCTCTGTCTATGTCTATGTCTCACTGTCTCTCTCGCTTATGCACAAATTAACTCACTATCCCTGTCTCTTCATTCAAATATTTTCTCTGCTACAAAAGACAGAGCCAGAGTACCTAAGAGGCAACAGACTTGAATGTTGACAAAATGTAACTATACAATCACTAGGATATAAGATCCTTAAGGTACTCCACACTACTTATGGATTACTGAAATATTTATACAATGTTGATTAAATAAATCACAAGGGGGGGGGGGCAAGTTGGGCAACACATCTACATCTACAGAAAATCTACCAGTATTCCAGGAAATACACCGAGACATTTTTTTGATGATGCAATTTTGTGATTTCCACTCTTTTCTCTGAAACTGTGTATTCATATTCATGTGAGCACAGAAACCCTTTGGACTACCGGTATAATTCATAGGTTCTGTCTTAGCAAATATTGTTTGGTAAACAGTACATTTATGAGGAAAGTGACTAGCAATGTCATACTTTTCCTCACTGAGACCTTTAGTCATCAGAGTTGATTGGGTTTATATCTAATACTATTGCTCCCTCTTTCTCACGCCATTCATGCTTTCAATGTTCACCGATCTTCTGGTTGATTCTAGGTCCCTCCATGAATGCACTCTGATCACATGAAATATTGAGATAATGTCCCCAAAGGCTTTCTGTTTGTACCTAAACCTAGACAATACCTTTAAAGTCCATCAAACTTTGCAAACAGGAAGCATCTACTTAATAATCTTACTCCTCTCGCTGTCAATCCTGTCATATTCAATATAAATCCTACATCTACCCTCAGGCATGGCATCATGCATACAGACAGCCCTCCTGCTCTCATGCCTGCCTCTCTACTTCAACTCTTCGGCATCTCCAATCTTTGTTACCTCTAAACAATGTTTAAATATGTTTATATCATGTTCCTTACCCACTTATTTTAAACACATTTTATTCAATATAACAGATACCTTCATGTTCACACACAAGTGCTCTTTCGGGGTTAGCTATTTCAAAAATGAAATTTCTTAGAGGTACATTTTTTTTATTTTTTTTTACCAGGGTAATTTCTTTGAGTGTTCAGAGACTAAATAAAACTCAACTCCTGTACTTGTAAGTGATGCTTTCTTTCATCACAAATTCTCTTCTGTTGTATTTGTAACTATGATCTTCAATATCGATGGATTGCATCCAAATGAAGTACATGCCAAAATATGTGTGAATAATGTTTCATAATCGTAGTCCACATCAAAACAACCAACATGCGCTTGCATTTGAATGACTAGAGAGCGTTTCACATTCTTTTCATTAAATTAAGCTGTAGGCCCTGTAACTAAAATAAATGTTGTATCATTTGTGTGTATTAGTATGTATTCACGATTTTTGTTGCCAGGAATGTATCAATTGATGCTGTCACTTAGCCAGGTTTTTAATTGCCAACAGACAAGTTCTTGCACTATGAAACAGGTGGATGGTTCCATACCTATGATGATCAGATGCTGAGAGCCAGAAGGGCATTAGCTGCTATCCTACAGCACAGGGTTAACACCCCTCTGGCTCTAAGAGATAAATGGGTTCTTCACATGCAATGGGTCTCCTGAGGAGGAACCCCATCCTACATCCTATTCAATGAACTGTGTTTCCACTTGATTATCTATGGGAAACATTCGAGGGGTACATCCACATTTGCTCCAACTTTTCTCTCATCAATTAAAGAGAGACACTTAGGGCTTCGGCCTGCTTGTAGTTTGGTTACAAATTAGGCTTAGTGTTTGGGTTAAGCATAGTGTTATGTCCAGGGTTGAAAATAAAACCTTGGGTGGTATTGAAATAAATTTAATCACATGAAAGTGAACACGTAGCAACTGCAACTGCCGCTAAAGAATGTGTCATACAATCAATGACAGAACATACCTTGTAATAAGCACAGCATTATCATGGTTAGGAAAGACCAGCATATCATTGGAGATGTTCATGTTGTGGTTTGGAGCTGGATTCATGGCATGTTGCCATTCACAGAAGCTCTGCAATGATTTACCAGCCAGATGACTCAAGCTAAGGTTTCTCTGTAATGAAAGGTAGGAGGAATGAATGAGAGGTAGGTCATCATAACAAATATGTCACTGTCAAGGTCAGTGAAGGATAATGGTATTTAAAGGCATTGTTTAACAATGTTAAATCTGATATACATGGCCCTACGTGTTATCAGTGTCTGTGATATGATATAATATTGAAGCCCTAAACAAATTACGCTTCTAAATTATCATGAAGTGCCTCAAAAAAGTAGACTGTAGTGTATAAAAACCGTTAGGAAAACAAATTTTTTAATTTTTTAAAATTTTGATTTCTAATTATAAACATCTTGATAATCAGACAGGCGATCAGCTAATTATCATTGCAGCATTAGCCAAATCCAGGATTTTGTTTCAGAATCTGAGACAAAGTTACCCAATCCCTTTAAAAGCTGCACTTGTATTCCTCACTCTTTAAATCAAGTGCATATGCCCGGCAAATATTCAATGCATTATCGATCTAAACATACTTCACATTTTGAAATGTGATATACAGTGTACCTGGGCTGAGGAATAAGCAAACCTATAATCACCCTGAATTAAAGCAGATATCAAGCCAATTAAATGTTAATGTAAGAAAGAGTTATATTGGCTTGTGTATAATCAGCTAATTCCCTTAGTAATTGGATAAATCTACTCTGGCAACATTTGGCAACATTCTTTCTCTCTACTGGTTATAGTATTGATATTTGCTAGCCCTGCCTTTTACTCAAATTGGCAACGTTTCTTACCTGGTCTTGTGTAAGGAGCAGCATCCTGGTGACAACAACGTTAATAGCATTCTCTATACTCCCATCATGGTAGAGATTGGCCACCTGACCTCAACAAAAGCATAGAACAATACATGCATATCATTATTTCAATCATGTAACAATAAATTTGAATAGAAATTGAAATCAAGTATTTATTGTCTATTCAGAAATTTGCTTTTTTAACTGGTAAAAGTTTACATAGATTAATTTACAAGAATAAATATGAAATATGATAATAAGTACTGGTACATGTAGCAATTCCGTATTATTGCCAGGAATGGAAAGTCTTCAAAGCTTTCAAAGGTAGATTCATAATCATAATCATTCATAATTGGGCAATCAATTAAGAGAGAGCCGCGCAAATTGAATAAATTATGAGTATATCCCACTCCTAATAATCAACACATAAAATTATCTCAATAATTCCTTCAATGCTAATCCTAAATATAGAAACTACAGGATATCACAGATAGTTTGTTTGTTGTTTTCTTTAACTATTTGAAAGTATCACTTCATTCATCATTGCCATGCACATCACTGTTTGGAGGAATAGGATACAGTGTATATCAAAGTGAATAAAAATGGTTTTCCACACAACTTGAGAGAAATGCTCAACATTTATCTGAGAGAAGTCAACCTAGATTTATGACAGCTTGCCAGGCAGACAAGCTAATGATCTCTGGTTGATATAAGATCTCCAGACAGACTCCTAATCTCAACAAAGTTTATCCTGGAATCCATCCAGATGTCACACAACTCTCTCCGCTTCAAACGGTTGGATGCCGCCCCCAAAAAACTATCCACAATAAAGGGATACATTACTACGGCACCTTAAGTTGAGGAGGTATTGGACAACTTTATATTTGCATTATGTTCTAGCTTCCTGCTATTCCACAATGTATATTAAAAAAACACCTATATATTTTTACTTTTAAACCCCATACTGCTTTTGATAAATATTAACTGGTTTTTAGGAATCATTAATTTAAGTATTCATCCATGTTCACCTCCTGTTCTCTCATATCCTTCACCTCCCTCCCCTTGTCTCCTCCTACCAGCCCCTCCCTCTCTCCTGCCCCTATCTACCCCCACCTCCCAATCCCATAACCCTCTCCCTCACTCTCTCTCTCTCAAAGTCTCCCTTCACCCATCTACCACTCCTACTGCAGTAGCCACCGGTCAGAGCAGAGGCCTGCGACTGACCCACACCAAGTCAAATTGTAACGCAGACAAAATGAAGTGATGACACTGACATACATCTAGGATAATTACAGTAGGCACAGAGTATGGTATGACAGGTTCACTTACACTATTAAAACCCCCTCCTAACTCATACCAGCTTTCATATACATTAAACATGTATATGCCCATCTCATACAGTGTAATTGCAATCTCTTGGTTACTCTGCAACAGCATGATTTTAAATAGCCACAGTAAAAAAAACAAATCAAACAAGAAAGAAAGAAAAAAAATAAAATTCTATATGTTCCAAGTAAATATGAACTTGAACATATCCATATTAGTATGATTCAAGACTCTCAGATTTTGTTTCATCCAGTAGGGCAATGAGCTCTACTGATGATTGAAATTTAACCCACTGACTGCGGGTACCCGGTGGTTCCTGTATCAAAGTCTATGAGAATGAAAGTATTCAGTCGTCAATGGGCTCAGAGGATACACATACTTCAACAATATTTTCCTTTAATAAACTGCTAGAGATGAAGATTTACCCACCTTTGCTTATAAATACGCACTGGAAGATGACTTTTAGATATAAAGATGTCCAAATGGAAAGCTAATTCACATATCACACGTTCCCTATACCCTAATGAGGATCATCTAATGAGATAACCATTTACATCAAGTAATGGCATCCTTTAATATAGTACTGCAAAGTCCATGTTCATAAAACGAGCTAATACTGCTGGTAACTTGGTCTCCCTAAGTTTGTCCCTCAACTTTCCCCTCCCACTCCCCTTCCTCTTCCTCCTTCCTAAGCCCACAAATAACTTATGAAACTAGAGTTTGCTGGCTTTGCTACTATTACAGACTCAAAACTATACTGAGGGTACTGAACTAAGATTAGACACATACAAATGTTCCCTGTCTCTGAGTACATGCATGGAGACCCATTTTCAATTTTTTGAGAACTGCTTTATAATTTTCAATCAAGAGCATTCAGTTGTCCAATTAAGATACAACAAAATGTGCACTATTTGTAAAACAAATAACAATGAACTCAGAAGTGAGGAAAGATTTGGGGTTTCATAATGTAATTTCAAGCTTAATTACAAAGTCCTTACAAATCAGACTGCATCATATAAGATACATCCTCATCATTTCTGAAATCATCAACACCTTTAATAGAACCAAGTGTCAAAAGTAATAAGTGGGACTAGAGCATGACCTCAACCCAATCACATGTCATACACCCTATCCTGCTCAAGCTCTCAACTCTCAATCCAACATGGCAGTTATGTCTTCCTTTCTCATCAATCACACCTCAAACTCAGCAATCACTGCCACAAACAGGAGGGAAGGAGGCATGAATTCAACCTCTCGATAAGTTTACCCTCTCCTTTGTCTACATGATGCCTTTCACTTTTTGTTTCATCGTTATTTCAGTTTGGGGTCATCATATTGTATTTCATTACAGTCTGCACCTCTAGAGATAAGAGAAGGTTATACCAGAGCTGTCAGCTATAACCAGGGCCCCGTCTTACAAAGCGTTGCCATTGATCCAAATCAATCCCAAGTTGCAGTCTCCTATCTCTTATGTACATAGTTGCGATTGATATCGCAAATAAGTTGCGATTAGTATCAACTCTTTGTAAGATGGGACCCAGAACTGAGGATCAGTATTTGTTGAAGGAATCAGAGTTTCCAAACATAACCCCCCAATAATGAAATAGTAACAAGAGCTTTGTTATCAGAGTTTATCATGCAATCTTCAGTATGATTTATGAAAAATTAGTGTTGATGTCAGGGCATCATTTCAAGGAAACGATATAAGTTTAAGTTCACTGACATCCCATTAGACTTTGTAATGAAACTAACACACGTTTCAATGCAATGTCGGGAGAAAACTTGTACTTCAGACAGCTTTGTGAAACTACACTCGGGTTACTTACAATGTTCATGAGAGTTAGGAGGTAAGATTCAATACTGGTCTCTCCATGGTAACCCATCATCATCTTATCAGCGACCACCAGTGTTTCTACGTTCCTCTCGGTGCTTAGACTGCTCACTCGTTTCCTGCGGTAGTGGGCCAGGTATTCAGGATCCTGCAGCTTCTTCTCTACATCATGGGCCAGAGAGAAATCACTGACAGATTCCCACCACTCCTGCTTCTCTTCACGCTCTGCGGGAAAATAAAAACAAGAATTATTACTAATAATGATCATGATACATAAGTAATCTGATGACAGCAGATAGTATACAGACTTATCATGTTTGTTTGCTTCTTCATTCAATTACAAATGTCCATTTTTAACAATCCGACAATGATAGTTTTTTTTTTAATAGTACGTTACAAATTGTATTGTGGAAAATTGGGACACACTCATAGGAAAAGAATGTCCACTGATTCCACTTTACATTTTTAACTCAAAAATACTTATATGTACGCCACTAGTTCAATTTAGGTAAGGTTCATATTTAAGGGTGGGGTGTGTGTATGTGTGTGTGTGTGTGGGGGGGGGGGGGAGCAAGGCAACACTTGACCTATCAATACTTCTTTTTGATATATCAATAATGCAAGGACTCTACTTTTATTTTGAAATCCTAATAAGTGTATCCAAATATACATGCATATTTAATGAGCAATTATATTTTAGTTCACTGTGATTTGGAAAAATCCATGTTTTTCTTCCACTTCAAGTAAACGGAAGGAAATTTAAGTGCAATTTGAAGATATCCTTATGGTAAATGAAGGCATGTAAATGGACGGATGGAAACCTAGCTATCTGATTGGTTTCCTAGTTTATGGAACAGGCTATTTCCTATCAATTAGTTGGATACTCCACGATGTACACACAGACACACACATTTTCACATCATTCCCTAATGAGATATAGGAACAGGTGTACTGGGATTTACATGCCGGAAACAACTTACAGGAACCTAACCCAAGATAGCATGCATGGAGTAACCCGCATGGAGTAACTCGCATGGAGGAAGCGGGGGCATCACACGTTAGCTCTTCCCACCTTGTTTCTGTCTATCTGTTATCTGTTCAAGCCATTCTACTATTCCTTTTCCCATCCATCTGTCTCTATGTTTCCTCTCTCCTCTCTCTCTCTTTCTCTGTCTACTGAAGATAGCAGAAAACCATACCTCTTACTGTAGCTCTATCTTAATTTGTCCTTCTCTTTATAATTCTCTCTCTATGATGATTTCCATTAAACATTGGTATGAGATCTTCTTCTACATATGAAAGATGCGGAGATGGTGCACATTGTGCGTGAATAATCTGATCATTATGAAATCATCTATTGAAGATTTGTATGCAATGAGATAGGAGTACCTTGCTTGAATCATTCCTGTTTCAGTTGCTCCTCTTCAAAAGATTTGCTTTATACGTAAAAAAAACAACCTTACATGGACATCCCATTTATATAACATTACATAAACTTTTGGTTTATGATATTGATTCATCATGAAGCTAGAGTACTTCTAAACATAATTGGCTATGAATTTCATGCTAACCCACTTTGAGTAAACATTGTTATTGTTGATAGGAGACATGGGTTCTCACTTCTGGTATGTCATAAAACCATTGGAATGACCCAGCTGCAATAACTATCCAATGTCAATGCTTCCTAACTCCTTTATCCTCCCAAGCCCAGGGTTGTACCAGGTACATACCATCAAACATCTAACGACAATCACAGATGGCCAATCAATGTACATGTACCAACAATTAGCCTTTGAACTAAAACTCATCATTAGAACAACTTAAATAGTGGCGACCACTATACTAGTATTCAAAATTCAGCAATAAAAAAAAGTTGCATGAATATACCATGGACCTACTAGGTCAGTGAATATAATAACATATTATATCATGCACTTAGCACTTAATCCATTTGTTTTAGTTCTTTTTGAGATTAGGGGTATTATATTGTAAAATATTGATGATTATATCGTTGACTTTGTCACACCTGAACAGAACAGACAGAATTGCCCAGACGTTACACAAACACGCAAACTATGTGGAACACCGATGGGGAAAACTCAATCATTCAAGAAAGATCACTTCGCCATGGGCTATCCCTGTCAAGACCTCATAAACAGAAGAAACAAGGGGAATATCAAAGATTGTTGTTTGGTAGCCGGCACACAATGATGTCAGGAGGGATGTCAGGAGGGATGTCAGGAGGGATGTCAACGCCGAGGTCATATGTGAATGGGGTTTGACAAGGGGAAGTTGAATAGAGGTGGATGTGATGTATTAAGGATGATTGTCCAACTACTGAGTGTCCTCCCTCTAAAAACAGTTCCTTCTTCCTCATGGGAATAACTGGAAAAGTGTCCCTTTTGTCAGTCATGGTCAAATTCATTTTTAGTGCATGTGTAATCTATCCTGACTGACCATCAAGAATTAAACAAAACTTGTTAAGGGCTTTTCACAATAAAACCTATTCAAACATATCATGTTATGCTGTTAATAAATATGAGAGAAACACAGAAGTGAAGGCTGACAATTACTTATAGTTTTGACCTACAGTATTTCATTTTTATTCTGATATCTTAGCTAATTGTTTAATTGTCTTGAGCTAATTGTCTAATATCTATCCCTAAATCCACTGTGAGATTGGAAACATTTGATATGAATCAGGAAGACCCTCTCATAGATCTCACAGAAATCTTAAATGTGATTGGCCGTTTTGGAAGTTGTTGTGTGATTGTCATCAAAGTCAACAACCAATCATAAAGAGCTTGATAAACCCTGATCAGAAAGCTTGATTGTGATTTGTTGTGTTGCTGACTATCAACATGCTTTGCAGCCAATCACAAATAGCCAAGATAGAGCACATCAGATGGCTTGACTTTGATTGGTTGTCTTGGTGATTGTCAGATTGGATGGCTGTGTGAATATAATTAAATAAAGAAAAGATGCAATTGAATGACAGTTGTTTCTGTTAATAAATAGACTAATTTCAAAATAAATAGTGTATATATGTGTGTAAGTATACTCCTGGCATCTCTCCTGTTTGCTTTCCATTTATAAGATTTTAGTCTAGACAAGAAGTAAATAAACAGGAAGTAGTAGAGGCACAGGTCAACATGTCACAAGAAATTCCAGTATAATCTTGAAAGGTTCTCACAGCTTCTTTGACCGAATTACAGGGTAGCAAATTTCTGCCCTATTAAGTTGAATAGTCCCTCATGTAAACATATAACATTAATTCAACAGGAACAACAGTTCTGCTTCTTATAAGGTGAAGTTCAACCAATATCCGTTGTACGCCGTATGTAGGGTTACTCTCTCTAATATTGAAAGTTTTATGCCTGGCAGGAGAAAAAATAAACCTGACCCCCTCCCCCTCAAGTCTCTAAACATTCCTGAGTTAGTCCCCTTTTCAGCTTGTAAAAATATTTGGCAAAGACATACACAAACCGCCTATTCAGCATTGAAGAATATCTCATGTTAGAATCTAGTCCTAAAATAGTCATGCCAAAGAGAGGGAGGGGCTATTTGAATGTCTAAAGTAACATCAACATAGAGCTTGCTCATACTGCCTTAGTGCATATTTATAAGTTGGTTCTAGGAATAAAGTGCCAGGCTAAATGTTCTACTTTCCATTACCCTAAAGATATACCCTCCTGATAATCCTCAAGAATAATTACTTCAAGTTCATAAAGCTATCTTATACAAAGTCGTAGTAGTGGGTATGAGGGTTTGGGGGGGGGGAGGGGGGTGGAGTATTAAATACAGCTTGCTACTTAATTTAGGCTTTGGCTTATGATCATAAAGAGATATTGTGTAGATACACTTCTAATGCATATTCCTATTTGGTTATGATTCTTGTCTGTTCAGCAAGAAATGTAAATGACAGCGTTATTTGCATCAGCACTCAGCAACCATACAAATTGAAAAACATTTTTTTTAAATAAGCTACCGCTCATTATTTTACAAGTTATCGATCCTTTACCTGTCACCAAATTTTAAAAGTACCTTTCACTAATAACTACATTTTGGGAGATAAATTCTAATCATAGAACCTTTTTTATTATTAATTTTTATCAATGTACCATGATATCTCATTCTACATTCCTAAATCTGTCTTCAATTTCAAGAAGAAAAACAAGGATTTCTATGTCTGCAATAAAATAAGCACTACATTTTTGGATGATTCTAATGGCTACAGCACAGAAAGGGTTATATCCATGAGATAGAGAGATATATAGGTTTAGATGTTCACTCCTGATGGCCGTGAGATTGACCCATGCAATCAACATCAACTTACCAATCAATTAATATCACTTAAACTTCTGCTCCTAACAGGTGCACGAACCTATCCCTAGTCCCACCGGTCAACTCAAGACTAATTCAAACCATGCCTCCAATTGATTTAAGCTTCCGTCTAATGCGGTGCAATGTACCCGAAAACAAGTGTCTTGGTAATTTGGGAATGAATTCTTGGTGGGTATCTACCATTGTAAATCTTTTCTTTCAGGTCAGTGTCGTAATATTGTGAGAACTTATAACCTTCAAAAGCTAATACACCGGTTCATAGAGTATTCTGATGAACAGCATATTGCAAACTGGAGTTGTAACTATCCATCAAAGAATTTCCCTTAAAAAAAAAACTGAAGCTAATTTGAAGCAAATTTCATTAGAATTGAAATAATATTCTAGCACTATTTAGAGGAGAAAGAATTAAGGAAGAAATAAATAAAAACTATACTACAAACAATAACTTTTCAAACTTTTGATGAAAAGGATTTCAGATGGGAAGTCCAATTGTTTTTACTGGCTCACATTACTCTATAACAATACAAATGTAGGTGTATCATTTGTATCCTTATCAAACATCCTCCGTGGGAGACCTGATGATAACAAAATATTTTCAGAGGTGTTTATTCTAAAATGATAAACATTTTCTTATGCTACATCAATATCTTTACAAGACCAATAATACAAAATCAAATGCATGAAGAATTTCCCAGGAACTAACTTGCCAAACTAGCATTTGTTACAAAAGGCCATATATATTTATTTTTAGCTATCACCGCCCTATGATATTTGATATTTAATTAAAATATTTAATGTCTTTTCATTGACTAACAATATTTGCACATCACATTGTCATGTCAAGTTGATTCAAGGCAGTTTTTAGCACAGAATAACAGCAATAATTCCACTTTGCTTGCTTGGTTCAAATCAAAGAGTGAGCTAAATTCAGAGTAAAATGTGAAGGGAACTATAAAGTAAAAGCTACATGCATGCTTGCAGGACTATATTATCGTCACATACTTGGGGTATCGTCTGACTAACAAAATTGGTGACATAAGCTCAATTTGTTACTTGGTCACTACTACACTCCTCTGTTTGACCACTATTTGGCCAATGTCCAATGCCCAACAGGTGCAATTGGTGATTAAAAGTTTCTCCCTTTCTTTATAATGAAAGTGAGCTTAGCATTCTACAAATTCTCCTTCATTCAAAAGAGAGCCGTCTTATGTTTGCCTGCAAAAGAGGGCAGAGCAATAGGCCTACTATCATGGATCTAATTTACTGATTTCCGATAACATGTGAATACAGAACTTTGCATACTGTTTACCTTTCACTATGCCAGATGCAATATGAATTGAAATATATTATCATGATTTTATTTTCATTTCAAGAAAGAATAGTTACCTTTTCAAATAAGCTCTGTAGATGGTCAAAATCTAAAAATCATTTTGGTATCATTTGCAACCAGAAGGGTGTTAGCTTCTCCCACTTTACATAGAGGGAATACCCCACACCCCAATATGTAGTCATTTATCTGCAAAAAGACCTTTTCTATCATATATTTGCTTTTTTGCACACTGCTACTTAACAAGGCAGGAGTATATTACAGAGCTGAACAGAAGCAATTTTACAAAGCAAAAACATCAAGGTTGAATCCTTGGATAATATTACTCAGCAAGTAAAGCTCAAGAACTTGGTCTTGAAATCCAGCATGTATGACCTGCAGGTCAAGGGTCGTCACCTTGTTATCCAAGGCTTAGCATGCACACCTGCGGAATTCAATTTCCAAAGAACAAATATTCATGTTCTATTTCTTGCTCCTGTTGTTTTTGACATACTACAGCACATGTTTGAGATCAATCACATAAAGATTGGATGTCAATATTAAAGGTTAACTTTGTTATATTTTGTTTTTAACCAATTCTTTTAAAATTCAACAAACAAATAGGTAGTTCATGGTGATATGCTGGAAAAACATACTGGCATGTTTTTAAAAATAAAATCACCCTTAAAGAATTGAAGATTGGGAAAGAGAATTAGAGATGTCACTCCCGTTTATCTCCTTATTGCCACAAAATGCATCAAGTTAATATAATGATTAGCTTACAATTTCTAATCACTAAGAAAAAAGAGATCATGCAGGAATTAATTTTCCTCTTTATTATTGTCTTGAAAACCATGACCAATACTTATGTTACAAGGCAGTAATTATTATCCTTAAACACAGACTTACCGCTATTCTGTTGCTCAACAGAGGAAAGCAGATCTGCTAATATGGACCAATAACTGTAAATTAAAATGCATTCACACTACTAGAACTCATTGTATAGCTGTACAAGATATGAACGTAGTATAATGAAACGCATAACAAAAGGTCATATAACGTAATGCATGTTCGACCATCATTTTGAACGAAAACTGGATAAAGAATCAGCATCCCGCTCTAGTCTCAATGTCATATCATACGAAAATCATAACTGGGCGGGGCTTATCACGAGCGATCAATGATGATTGGCTAGCTGTCATTTCAACGATGTTTTTGTCTAGTCTGTACGCTCCTTTCGCTTTACGATGATTCTTTATACAACGTTTCTTTATTCGTGATTTGTTTAAATTGCCTTTAGTCTGAACAGACCATTAGAGGTCCATGGATCTACATGCACCTTGCAGACAGACGTATTGTGATGGATTACCTGTCACAAGAAAGGACTGTAATAAAAAAGTTGATCTTCTTCCAGAATCTTCTTTCATCAGATGGTCATGCTTGAGAGACTAAATAAATATCAATTGGAAACGTGTCTACCACCTACTAGTGGTACACAGGGATTTGAAAAAAAGGGATGTGCAAAAAGGGATGTGTGGAAACAAAATGCAAGATGCTTGGTATGTAATTCACTATCTCTTGCAGGTAATGAATGCATAGATCTTGTAAAAGTTGAAATGTCAAAGTAATAATCAGGTGAAACCTCAAAGTAACTACAACTTTAATAATTGAGGGGTCAGCACTGGTTCTCAAGTTTTGGGGGCATAATATCCACATGATTATCAAAACTTCAAACAAACTGTATGTTTCCATAACCACAAGTGTATTTGCATGGTCCTTGAGTACATGATAAACTTGAAGTTTAAACCACTTACTAAACTTAAAGTTCTTGGAATGTTGTGTGAACCTACAGCTACTAGTATACCTTTAATGTTTTAAGAGTATAAAATAGGTCAAAGCAAGGTTGTATTGTAACATATCAGAGAGGCCTAGATATACACCCTGGTATGTCTATCATGGAGCTGCTGCTTTCTAAGAAACTATATTATGCTGTCTATGCGCGGAATAATATCAACCATCTATTTCAATTCTTCCCCGCCCACGATTAAGTATCACCACTGTTCACTCCTAATAAATGGATTATATCATTCTATAGCCTACAAGAGTGTCTGCTTCTCAGTGCCACTCACACTCATACCTCTGATCAATGCAAGGTCTAAACCAGATTACCAGGGGGAAAAAAATCACGGGGGCTCGGGCAAATTAGCCCCCAAAATGGCAAAAAAGAGCCCCTGAAAGTCATAAAAGAGCCCCCCAAAACTGCATAGAGTTCAATGCAAAAAAAATAAAGAGTGTTATTTTCATGCAAGCAAGCTTGAAAAGTAGCCCCTGAAATGTTTGGTGTATTTTTTCCCCTGCAGATTACTTACTATCATCTTCTTCCATGTTCTTCCAAATTCACAATCCAATAATACCTCCCTCTCTACCAAAAGTCTAGAAACTTAACACCAATAATAAAAACATGATAGCAATAGCTAGAAATACACTTGACTTTTCAACCCATGTGACATCCAGTCAAACTTGCTCTCTTGGGATACAGATTAGCTTCATTATTAACTACTCTCCTGCCTCATTGAGTATACATTTACCTCTTGCAGTGCTTACGTTCCGTATTTCTTTCATCACAGGATACATCAGATACATACAAATAGTAATCAAAAAGAAAAAAGAAATTGAGAAGCAGGGGAGGAGATGTTTTGAGTGGGCAGGCTTCATTCTTGCTCAATGTTCTTGTTGCATACAAGAAGAAAAACGTTGCAGTTTATGTATATTTTTCTTTGTAATAACAATTATAGAGAATAAACACAGAAGCACCTTCTTTCAGATATTTTTTTCAACTTATCTTCTTTTTAATTAACCCTTTGTCCTCATCTACCTTATGACTGTCATCTTGTCAACCTACAAGTTCTGTTTCCTCTAAATGGTTATTACTCAGCTTACATTAATCTATCTTTCTACATTACTCTTGGTTTGTCCTTTCCCATTTCAGTTAGGCTCCCTTGTCTTGATTCTGCCCAGTTACACCTCCAGTTCTTCTTCACCATATCTACAACAAGTTCAATGATACACCTGCCCTCACAATCTCATTCCTCCCCATTTTTTTCACCTTCATGTAGCTCTACTTTCTTTCTTGATTTTTTAAAATCTTTACCCAATGAAATTCTCTAACTGCAGGTATCATCACCCTATCAAACTGTACCTATCTACTCAGTCTTGAAGTTCTTCTAAGATCTATCCTCATCCAGCTCAATTAGTGGAGATGCCATGTTAGAGTGGTTCATTCATTTGATTCTCAGTCCAAGAATATAGGGTTTGGCAAGACAAGACAAGACATATTTGCCACTCTCCACCCAGGTGTAAATGGGTACCTGGCAATTCCTGGGTAATAATAATTGTAGGGCCCAAAGGAAGAGCAGTATCAATACTGATGTGGCTACCTTGGGTAAATAATTAAATGGTACAGATGCTGTAACAATATCATTCCTCCTTCATGTAGGTTTACTCTAATTCAATACCAACACATTTCCTTTTCTATTTCACCTAGTAACCTGTCATTAATAATGTTGATGTCTGGATCAACTTAAAGAATGTGATGACTCCTGCTGGAGATATGGTATGATACCACAAGAGAGTGATGAATGGCTTCCCAGATGAGACTGTACTTAGTAAACTTGACAGACCAAGGGCTTGGCGTTAGATTGATCTGAAGATTATACTTTTACTTTCTTCTATTCCTGGAAAGACTTTACCACTGACCAATCTCAGGCATTGCTCCAAGAACAGTCACCATAGAGTTTGAGGTGTTACTAATGGGTCTTTCTGATTTATGGCAGATTTCTGCTGAAGTTCTTGAGGTTAAGGAAAGAATGCCAAGATGCCATCAAAGAGAATTCAGGATAAGGCAAATAGTAAATGATAAACAATACCTGTAATCAAACAATCATATAATTTTAAAAAGGCCTGACAACCCTATCTCAACTTCCACTTGATTGCTCCATGGAATTTCCCTTTCCTTGGAAGTAAATCATAAACCAGAAAGAACCAGGGAAATAAAAGCATCACATTCAGAGAAAACTGTTATTTTCTTCTACTTTGTAATCCCATATTATGTAGAATGGATGGTGCCCCTTTTGTGAATAGTGAAGGGGACTGCTTCACTATTGTCAAGTTCCAGTAAAGGGTTTTGTACCTATTGTCGCTGCAGTAGTGGAGTATCATTCTCTGAAATCTCTAGGATTTAAACTTTTATCGGGCATTACAAGAATATAAAAGATCTGAAGGAATCAACGGACTGCTTGATCCAATAGTGTTCTAGAACTTAAATGATACACGTAGCTCTTGCTATAGTTATCCTGAGAAAGCAAAGAAGACCGTATACATTCTATGAAGTAATGCGTTCCGCATGGGGTAAAGAGACTACTTTGAAACACTATACACAACGCATATAACTGTTTCACATCTGGAAAGACTAAATGAACAGATTCGGCTTCTGAAATGCAATCTGACTTTCTCTGCCTTGCATGCATTCATTCATTCCCAGGCACATCCAACACCTATGGCAGGCGCGCTCCATTCGCACCTGACTATTTAGCTGGTTTAACCTACCGCATAATTGAACATCTCAATGGAGCCTTCTCAACCCATGGAATTTTATTTTATTTTATTTCATTGAAATCTATTTAATCAGGATTACAAGATTCAGATATACATTGTAGTTGTAGATACAAAATATGTGACTATTCGATGATCAGGGCCCCAAACTTATATGGGGTTAAAACTGCAATTTAAGTGTTAAGAGTTTATTTTTGAATTTTGGGGAGCCCTGACTAAGCTATTGGCCACCTGTAGTTTTGATCTCTGGTATAATGCCCATTCAACATAAATCCCAGAATCCTGGGGACAGGTTATTTGAATTCTAGTCTTCAACAGACTGACACCCATGTCACTCTGATTATGAAGGTAGAGCTTTTTGTGTCAGCCTATACACTTAAACTGTCATGTCCGATTCTGTTCACTTCGCAGTATTTAGATGGTATTTCAGCCTTTTTGAAAGTGTACTTTAATAAACCTCACAAACTATATCCAACATGACAAGACACATGAATGTCAATAGCAATGTTCAGGTACTGTTCACATGCTACATGGCATTGCTGCATAAAGTGTGGTACAGTGGAGTGGCAACCCAATTGTCATTATTTGATGAGTAACTCTGATTCACTGTGATTCACTTAGTTGACTTAGTTATGGGTCCCTGTCTAAAAACTTACCACTCTCGATCCTTTCTTGGAGATATATATATATATATATCACCATGATTCACAAGAATAGGTTAGCAGGGTTTCCCTCTTTAAATCAACACTTATAATCCTATCTTGTGAATATTAGGTCTCCATAGTTCACAATTTGATTATTTACAAAGAGCCCCCCCCCCCCCCCCCCGCTCACATTTTCACCTCATCACTTTAAAAACTGTTTGGGTGTCACATGATTAATATTCACTTGGTTGTGAAGCCCCCCCCCCCCATTTACATGTTGTCTCTCTCTCTCTCTCTCTCCCCCTCCCTATCACTTTGTTTCTCCCCCCCCCCCTCCCTCCCCCCTCCTCCTCTCTCTCTGTCCCTCTCTTTCACTCTATCTCTATCTTTTCACTCTCTAACTATTTCTGTCTCTACCCCTCCCCTCTCTCTCACTTTGTTTCTCTCTCCCCACCTCCTCTCTCTCTCCCTCTGCCCCTCCCCTCATTCACTATATCTATCTCTGTCTCTACCTCTCCCCCTCACTCCATGTCTTTCTCCTCTCATCACCCCCCCCCCTTCAACTCTCTTTTCTTGTGGGTATTGAACGGAAGTGAGGGGAAACTCAATATAGGATCACAGTCTCACAGTCAGGGTCATAGAGTGGTGAAACCTCTAAAATAGGATGATGGAGAAAGGGCCTGAATAGGGAGCCAATTCTCAGACACACAAAATCTGTCTCATATTGGAAACTTTATCCTTCTGCACATGATTGTATTCTCCTTTCTCCAGATTATCATAAATGTGTTTTTCACCTTATTTGTTACATTCTAAAGAAAACTTAATGTAACACCAGAAACTTCATGACATGAAATGTTCATGAATTGCAAATGACAGTCATACTCGCAGCACATACTTTCTTGAATTGTTAGAATTCAGTATTGCACCACTTGTGGTTTGGTTGCTGTGTTTTGGCGCAAAACTTATGCAAATCTGAGCCAAATGCGGATTATTATGAGCATTATTTTCATGCAGGAGAAAGTTTCTATTTTGACATAATCTCCTTTTGAAACGCAAATCTTGTTTCTGCTCCAGAAATAGTAACAATGCATGCAAAGCAGAATGGTGCTTTTTGGGGGTAAACTTTTTATTATTTCTCTGTTTTTTAATGCAAAGAAAAATGAAATAACATATAGAGAAGTATTATAGTAAAGAGTTTAGAAGATGTATAGACCAAAAGAGAATCAGAGAATGGTCAAATCCCTAAAATACTGATAACTGGTAATACCCCCCCCCCACCCCCACATAGCATCTATTTGAGCCCTTCTGCCAACCACATGACAGTGCAGAGCCTGCAGGCTATAGTTTACTCACAATAAGATCAGATATGAGCGAGATATTTTATCAAGTTTACTTGGTCACTGTATTGATATTAGATCTACAAGTATTTACTGTAAATCATATCAACATTGAGTGATGAATAAACAAAGAAGCTTACAACGTCTAAGTAACAAACTACCGATAGCACGACAGGTAATACTTAATCACTAATGGATATTTGATGTCTGTTTCATCTTTCTCCAGCTTGGAATGTTCCCTAAATCTGCTCTGGGGCACGAACAACTTTCAAATCATCAGTCAATTTATTGCTACCTTCCATTATCCATACCTAACAGTGTTTGGTTAGCCATCTTATATACACTGTTTATCATGACAGTGCATTAAAAAATTGCTGCAATGCCAACAGAAATTTGCTACGACTAACCTTTGAGTAGAAAAGCATGACTGATTAAAACATTTCTATCACTGATCTTAAAAAGTATTGTGTACTTTAAATAATTCATGGGAGGGATACATGTATGCTGTATGTGAACTTTGTGTCATTTCCAAAAGGCAAAGAAAAAGTATAAAATTTCAAATTTAAAAAATATATTTAAGGCATCTCTCTAAATGCTGCTGTAAACACATCAACAAAAAAAGAAAGAAAAAAGGAGGGGTGGGGGCCGGATAACACTTTGTTTCATTACAAGTTGCTTCACAAACACCATTTTGTGCTAATTTTCTATCAAGTTAATTTCAAAGTCCCCTATATTGTGTTGTATGTTTACAGTGAGTCCTAATTCCTAAAGCTACATGTACAGGTATGTCCATTCATAATATGTTTCATTTTTCATAACAATTCAAAAGTGCCTCTGCTAGAGAAAAAACAAACAGAGTAGTAGTAGTAGATTTGGTGAAAGAAATATTGGAAAAGTAGGCCGGGGCAGCATTAAAAGATAAAAAACACAAGTTCCAGACACCCTCAAGCAAGAAATAGATTTTGTTTCAAAATACAAAATGATTTTCACATACAACAATACTCAACCAACTTGTCACTTGCTTTTTGAATACCAAAATATGTAACTGAAACTAGGGCTCACATTTTTGCTTGAATAGCAGATACATTAATATGTTTTGAATGAAAACTTTGAGTAAGAAATATTCTTTACCCATTCCCATGTATGCCCCAGGCTCTAAATTCTTTTCTCAAAGTGATCTTCAACTTGCGTTGGAATTTTTGCTACCAATATTCTGAATTGTGAAAGGCTTTTTTGTACATGGAGTGTTCATTGACCTGCATATTTAAGACATTGAAAAAGATGAAAATGTAGGATCTAGAGAGGTAAAAGTCAGATTAAGAATGCCTAGAAGCTTTTAAAATATCAACAAATTTAAACATTTTGTTGAGGAGAATCTAGAGGTGAATAGAGACCCATATCTTGCCACAATATTGATCAGCCATTTTGTGTCACTTGTGACTCTGAATTTCAAAACTACATTAGTACTTTCTAAACCATAGAAACAATTCCAAGAGATTCCAAAATTGTATCACATGAACCTGTGAAAGCCTCTTTCAAATTGGTGAATTGATTTGGTCCTTCATGTGCCTGATGCTGGCTTCTTGACAGACTCCTATGAAAGCATTAAAGTTACAGGTATGTTTATATGTTTAAATGGAGTAGATTGGTCTCATGTGAACACATCCGGGTAAGATGTGAACACACCTTCATTAAGTAACAATCACAGTAACATTATATGGAACTGATATAGCATCAGGTGAGGTAGACTTCTCAGGTTTCACTAAAACATTCTCTACAAGATGAAATATAGAAACTAATGCAAACAAAAACTCTGGTGTGAATGTCAAGATTTTGAAACACTGTGAAACATATGAGCTCACATTCTCACAAACCTGCAATAAACTATTTTACTGCATCAATTTCCTTCTAAATGTGTTTGTTTCCCTAGAGGATATCTTTACATCTTTCTATCTTTGCCAGAGCTCCTAAGTCAATTACCTCATCTAAATCTCTCACCACTCCCTCATGGTTTGTTATGTCACTGTTAATTGGTAGATCACTGATCTTGCAGTGTACCACATCTTTCAAGAATTTGATGTTTCCTCTTCTTCTCATCATCTACTGAGAAACAAAAAGGCATTAATGCTATGTTACATGAAGAGATTTTATGCCCTTCTTGCTCACAGCAGATGTCATCTCTAGGACCTTGCATGAGGTCAGACTGAATCAGGTCATTGGGAATGGATTAAATAGACCCATGCCATCTCAATCGTCAATCTTTATCTATTAAACTGAGAGAAGAGGTTGACTTGTTCATCCTCAACAACCTACAGTTTGTCTACTGAATTCTCTAATTCCCATGAGCATTTGAAACTTGCATGGCTCATGTAGGTTAAAATTACATTTAACAGTATGTAGGATGTGGCAAAATATTATCACATGAAAAAGTTTAGAACTAAAAGATATCTATAAAAAAAAGAAGGAAGCCCAACTATTTGCCTAAACTGAGTGCACTCAGAAAAAAAAAGAAGACACAAATTATTGATACATTTAAACACTGTCAGATAGATAGGTTAAAATACTGGGTATACTAATACTTGTATGAAGAAGAAACATCATGCAGTCTGTCTGGATGTGTATCAAAAAAGTAATTTGAAACAAATGAAAGAACACTGATGGATTGACTGTAAAAAAAACTGTAGTAGCCAAAAGGAGTTCATTTCAAAAGTAGAACTAGCCTAATTTCACTGTTGTGACTTCTGTCCTTAAATACACACTTCACAAGCAAAGAGAGTTCTGCTAATTTTCAAGTCCATTAAACATAATCAGATAATTGAACAAATTTTCATCATTTACATCAATGCATCTTACATGCAAGCCGAAACAGAACAAGATATCATTCTGCGGCCTTCAAACTAAATGTAAATAACAAGCAGTAATTCCCACCATTCCATCTGAACACAACTGAATAAGTTAATTTGAGTTGTGAAAACAAGAGCTGTAATGCAATATAAAGCGCAATGGATGTGGTCTGTACACCAAGAACCTCCCCAAAGAATTGCTTTAAGTAAAGACAGGATCCCAAAAAGTGGGTTTTTAGGAAAAAAAAGGGGGAAAATTGCTTTAGTGTTATGGTATGAAAGTGGTTAAATCAGACACAGCTAGCAAGCCTACTAATATCCCTCACGTGTCTCTGAGAATGAAAAGGAGTGAGTAGAAACAGTAACATGAAGGTGAGGAGAGATGTATTCCATTAGAAGGCTAGACACAATCTCTCTCTTGGGGTACAAACTCCATTCTAGGGGTACTAACTCCAGTACTCCACTCCAGATGGTAATGCTTTCTACCGGTGTCTGACTGAGACCAAGAGATTCCTGGTAGACACCAATTAGTTAAAACAATACATTCACCTACTCAACAAGCGAAACAAAATTAGTAATTTGCAATGCTGGATTACCACCAGTCCCACGTTTGAAAGAAGTTACCTTTCAAATAAAAGTTCCGACCAACATGATGGAAGCAATATAGAGCAGGAGCCGATGATATCATGAAAGCTTTTTGATATTACTCTATTAGTTGTGAGGATATCTGTGATTTTAATAGAGGTTTTTTTATAATGCTGTCCAAGCACAAGTCTTATCATTCTCATTGAAAAGGAATTCACTTTTCTCTCACTAGATGTAGATCTTTACTCTGAAACTTTCAGAGATGTTTTTCTTAAATTTTCAGCTCGCAAATTATAAATTCATTGCTGGTTTCATAGACTGAAAAACAGGAGATATAGTGGTTCGCGAAACCAGAGATGAATTTGACTCCTTTCATGACCATATAGCACAATATAAAAAATACCTTTAAAAATGAAAGAAAAGTTGATAGAAAAACTGAGTAAGTGCAAATGTTGCTTTACTTTGAGAGGGAAGCAGTGGGTTGACCCCTGTGACACCCTTGAACCTATGTCTGCACCCCTAACAGGAGAGGTGATGACATGGTCTTGGCCCTCCAGGGGGATCTAGGCTGAACTGAGTCATGGCAGGGTTCCCCCAATCTATGGGTGCTAGCTACATGTAGCTCACCCACTCCATGATAAAGTATTATTGTAAGGATTGCAAAGAATCATAAAAGTGTGGCAACTTTTGAACTAATATTATTATAAAGTACCATTGAAGTTTTATAAACTATTTTTCTTTTATTACTTGTTTCTTCAGATCTGTTATATCTTATGCTGACTATTTTTATTGCAGTATGTTGAGAACTTGAGACATTAACATGTGCTTTACAAAAGCTGCATATTATTATCACATATATTTAAGTAGGGTAAAGGGGGCACTACATAGGTACAGCAAGAATTTAAGGAAGAGAGAAATTTAAAAGTACATATAAATATGGCAGTCATGTGCTTGAACACAAACAATGATATATAAGCATACTGAGTATGGTGTCTTTATGAAAATAGAGGAAGGAGCACTGCTAAAAGAGGATAAAGTAGGTGAGGCACTTTTGCAACTTATTTTTTGCATGACATTTGAAAGTGTTTGGCTAGCTTTATGGTTAAAAAAATGGTCTTGCGATGCGCCTAGGGCTGGAGGGTTCTGAGGGACAAGATGAAAGTAGAATTTCATATCACATGTTAGCTGCATTTACACTATAACCAAAAACCATTAATTTTTCTCATGTTTCATTGTGTTTCACAATGATTATCAAAAATTGGAAAATCCACATCTGGAGTGTGTTCTTTTGAAACGCCTGCCCAAATTTCACGGATTTTGTAGTGTAAATCGAAACTTTGTATAATTCTTTCGCACGTCGTGCATGTGCTCAACTCACCCGGAAATTGGTTTGAGCAAACACCAACAGTTTTGTATAGGTTTTTTGCAGTAGTGTAAAAGGTAGTCCAAAATATCAATGATTTTTCAAAATGGTGTTTAGGATGTGTAAATGGGCCTATAATGTATGACCCAGGTCTAAACATGCAGTCTGATATTCACTGGATGTAGTTCAATATAACACCCTGCTTAAGGTGGAACACTACAGGGAATGGACGAAGAAAATGTAAAGAAAGCGTCTGTCTGCCGGATATGCAACAGACACAGGGAAATCACATCAACTTTTTCATCAAAGATGAAAATCACCTACTAGTACGTGAGCATACTAATCCCAATATGAGTGATGACCAGGGCATTCTATTATTGAAATGGTTCATCAAGTACGAAAATATCATTAAAAAATTCCTTCTGGTAAAGGGATTTAGTACAAAACTCACATTTTTCTCTTGTATACTCAACAACTAAAGATAAACAATCATGAAATATTATGATAGTTAAACATTGAAAGAACACAAATTATACTGTACTATGAATAATTTTGTTTACCAGGAGAAGCATCATGAGCATCAATGCTGTTCTTCCTGAGGGCCATGCAATTATCATTACCCTATCAATTGCTAGCTATCCATTTACACCTGGGTGGAGAGTGGCAAATATGGATTAATGTCTTGCCTGAGACAAACTTTCATGAAACAGACCATGGATTTGCTCTAATAGGGCTATTTTACTCATTCTGTGCCTATTTACATCAGGACTATGTTTCCCAAATAAGAAAAATGATGATGTTGCAAAATCTTAGGAGTTTCTAATCTCCAGAAAAACCAATTCTGATCAGTTTTGGAGAATCGCCTGGGTTGAGTGGGGAGTACATGTTGGTTGGACAGACCTATGTCATACACAGCTGGTTTCTATGGAAGACATACTCCTTGTGTCAAGTACACCAAGATAACACCATGACCTTTGACATTGACTGTCTTTTCCAATTGACCTTTCAGCCATCACAGTCCTATTAGAGTTTGGCAGTTTTTTACCATTGAAAAACTGCGCTGAAAAACACTGTTCCAGTCTCAGTTACATGACTTCTGTGCACTGATACACAAGCAGATCGAGGAACTGCATATACATGTACAGTGTAGCTCTTTTTAATTTTTAAACAAATAACCAATATGATAAAAAGCAGATTCAAAGCTATGCTTTAAGGAGCAGTAGGATGTAATATCGATATTTAAATCTAGTGAATCGACTGTATGATTTTTATCAATTATCATATTCAAACAAATGTCATTATCACACAGGTAATCTAACATAAATAATTCAACACAGGATTAGTCAAAACACTGCCTCTCCAGTCACTAAGCCAACATAATATTATTTTTTACTTCAATTTTGTGATTATGTGACACCTCCCATGCCCTCCTCTACTCCATTTTTTAACTTTATGGGAAGCAAAATTGAGCAGTTCATGATATTTACAAGAAATTGCAATACGAATTAACAACAGTAATTAGTAAGCTAACATTCTGGTGCAAAGCCATACCAATATAAAACAGATGATCTAAAGAAATACTATAATTATGTAGGCTTATATAATTTGATTCACTTTCAACTCTACATTTATAGAATGCCCTGAATTTAGAAAGATATTTTGATCATCTGTACATATGTCTACATGCAACAGCCTCGACCTTCAAACCTAGAGAAACCCCCTACCCTGGTAGAATGTAGGGTATTATTATTGTTCACATAATGAGTCACTGAGAGGCCGTTTCCTTTACATTTCTAAACTAGTCACACTCCTTTATTACTGTTACGTGCTGATATTTGATAGATTTCCAAACATGAATAGCTGTGGACTATAAATGTTATGTTATGTTTTCTGGAGCTTACTTATTCATGATTTTGTAAGGTACAAAAATGAACAGATACCAATAATTATTATCAATATTATTTCTATCATTCTTATCATCATTACTACTATCATTATTACTGTAATTAAGATTTTTTTTGGTGATCATTTTGAAATCATAAGATTATTGTCAAAAAAGCTACTGCATGTTGCAAAATACTGTTTATTTTTACTGCAACAATAACACCAGCAACATGTAGCATTAAAGGTAAAGACCAGTATTGGAAACGCCCCAATTTCAAAAAATGAAATGGAAGCTCTCATTACCAATCATGTGAAAGAATATGTTTTGACTAATACATGTACATGATGATAACAAATTTGCCGGGAAACCGCCTACTAATTCATATATTTGGAAAATTTGTTTCTCTCATGGTCGTGTGAGAGATATAGGGTAGTCCCATATACATCTTTCTGTGTATAGTGCTTGTAACTTTATGAAGAATGGGCCAAATTTCTTATCATTTTGATGATTCCAGAACCTTGCAGATGCTAGATGATCAACCTTTTCTGATCGAAAACTGATTTCTGATTCCACAACGTTTCTTTCACAATGCAATCGCATGACCATAACTGGTCTTTACCTTTAATATCAGCCGTAATTCTAATAATTCTTTCATTAAAATGAAATAATGACCACATGTGGAAATTTTGAACAGTCTGCACAGAATTACTATAATACACATCAGACCAGTGTGTGTGTGTATGTCTCTCCCTCCCTCTCCGTATCTCTCACACTGTGTCACCGCAAGGATCAGAGATGACTGAATTTCATAATTGGGGTGTTGTCTGTCACTATTTATGTTTATTATCTGCTATCTGTCATGTTATCTCAATAATTCTTTCATTAAAATGATATAAATTACCACATGTGGGAATTTGAATAGTCTGCACAGTATCACCTTAACACATATATGTACCAAACCAATCGCAACATGGTCTCTCTCTCTCTCTTTCTTTCTTGTCTCTCCTTCTCTTTCTCGTTCTCTCTCTTCTGTCTCTCCTTCTCTCCCTCTCTCTCCCCCCTTTCTCTCTCTCTCTCTCTCTCTCTCTCTCGCACTATCTCCCTCCCCTCTTTCTCTCTGACTGTACATGACAAGGATCAGTCGTGCTTTAATTTCATAATTGGGTTATTGTCTGTGAGGATATTCTCCCGGTTTAAACCTTGCTACACCCTGTCTCACATTTCTATAATGATTTTTAGAAGCATGTTACACACTAAAGGAAAGTATGGCTCATAGTCAATCAGTATTCATATATCCTGGGCCTAGCCTTGGGTTTGCAGCCAAACCAGTTCCCTAGAAGAGACAAACATGAGACCAGCTTATCAACCTTGACATATCATATGCTACCCTTTCTGCCAAGTTTACATTCAACTTTTCTTTTCCCTTTTCACCTATCTCCATTTTGCCATTACCCCTTAGGCTTTTAAAGGTATGATTAAACATTTAAAGTCAAATGACACAAAATCACTACAAACATGTCACAGCAGAAGGACTAGTATATAAACAAGTGGACAGCCCTCATCACAAATAACACAAATTAAATAATTTCATTAATGCACTAAATTTCACAATAGGTAAACAATTATCACACTTTCTGTATAGGATAAATAATAAGGAGAACATTACATTTTGAACACAAAGATACTTACATTTCACTTGAAAAAGACTTTCCAGTATATATCTCTATTACTTCATCGGCAAAATATCTTATACAATTACTATTTGACAATTTAGCAAAGATTGGTTTTGTATGAATCGTGCTATCCTAAAGTGCATAAAGAAAAACCAATGTACATGTATGATCAATATTTTAAGTGAATGAGAATAGCAAAGGCAAAGATAGAATTTATTTCTTGTGCTTCTGTTGATGAAATGCGTGAAAAAACATTGCCCATAATCCTCAAAATAATAATCATCTTCTGGGACTATGTTTCACCGGTCATCTTCTTTTTTTTAGTTGATTATCTAATTGGTAATATTTCATAATAATTTATATTGGTTTTGTTGAAAATGAGTCAAATAAGACTTTGAATGTCATTCAATAATGAGAATTATTAGACGAAAGTTCAAGTCTTTAAAGGCTGTTGTGTTAGAGATGAAAGACATCTTCATTGGGCTGCCATGCACCCTTGCCATCCCTTCTCTCTACCTTGGTACATGTATTTGCACTAGTCTGACGTTTCCTCTCATTCATTTTCACCATGTCGTGGTTACTGGGAGCCTTGGGCGCAAGCCTTGCATCCAATTTGGGGAGAGGTCGAAAGCTCAGAAATTGTTTATGAAAAACTGTGAGAAAACAAAAATCAGTCCTTCTTGCTGGAGACAGGTGAATAAAGGCCAATGTCATATTTCTTGGCTTTAGTTTGATTAGAGGAGTGGAAACATTCAAATATGTCATTTCTCACATCTCTAGGTTGATCTTTAGTATCCTGCTCAAATTAGCACAATCAGCAAGGACTAATTTTCTCTTTTTTCTTTTTCTTAGCAGAGATGTCTCTACTTGTGGCACATCTTTGATAATGAACAAAAAGGGAGAAATGGAAAAAAGGTTGTTTGCCTGTCTTAGTTATCACATAGGAGATTATGATGTTTGATTGATTGATTGATGTAGGTGTTTTTCTTCCTTTAGTAGGTCCATGATGATGAGTAACTATTGAGTGAGAGAGTTCATTAAAGTCCTATTCATACATTTGCAAGTTAATGATGTCTGTTTAATGGGAACTAGTGCACTGGCTTAGTTTTGATGAACCCACAACCTACACAAAATAATGTACATGTACTTTTTCAATACAAGATCACTGGTCTAAGACTAATCCAGCATCATGCCAATTCAAGTTCAAGTTCCTTGATAGCCTAGAAACATGTAGGAGATTAAAAGAAAGAAGCAATTATAATAATCCTCTGAATGAAGTCATCAGGTCTCAGAACCAAATTCTGTTACAGCATGGCACTGCCCTTGCACTGACATACATTCTGCAACACTTTAATGTAGATTAATGCATGTGGATTCCATGAAATACCAGGGTAAACGGGATAATTTGTTTGCATGTTGATACAATGGTTGGCTGGAAGTGCAAGGTCATACTAATTCATCTAAAGTGACCACCAACTGGTATCATGGTGGGAAAAATATCCTAAAGACTGTATGGAATTCATCTCAGGTTTTCGCTAACCAATGCCTGCAGAGCATACATGCACCCAGTTGGTTGATATGATGTCACATTTACACTACGAAAAAACCCCACAACAACACAACAAAACAAACAGACACAAAAACAGAGACATGGAAAAAACACCCACATTCAAGCCTTCAAGTGACCCCTAAGAAATAATTGGACTACCCTTACTAAATTTGTTTAGCCTATAACAGCATCTGCATATATATGTCTTCTAACATGCACTAAGCACAGGAGCTAAAAGCTAAAATATTTTTTCTTGTACCGTAAGCTCTTTATTGGACTAGTTGATCACGTTCACTGTAAGTTATTTTAATGTATTTTTTACAGAGATTTTTTTTAAATTACCTGACAGGTATTTTAGAGCTTACCAGGGTTCATTTCCTGTAACCAAATCATTTTGCATAACAATGACCAAAAAACAGTGTCAAAGATATTTCAATGCTCATTTCTGTTATATCATTACGTTTATTATCCTCTGTCATTGTTTATATTATGTGAAAAGAAATGAAAAATAAATTCGCTCTGAATATACTCTCTTAAAAAAAAAGAGTGAATTTTCACTCTATTTTCACTTTCTTGGGAGTGACGTCCGTGATCACTTGTTTAGGAGTGAAAATCGATTGATTTTAGAGTGAAGAAAAGAAGAAAAGAGTGAATGTTCACTCTATTTTCACTACATTTTCACTCTCCAGAGGAGTGACGTCCGTGATTTTGAAAATTCACTCTTTTTTTTTAAGAGAGTAGCTACTACTACTACTACTAATTGTTCCCATATCTTTTCTACTTAATTGCTGATGCACAGTATGTGGACTTTATAAGACAGTCATTCAGGCTATCCACCATCATAATGGAGAGACTAGTATGGAGGAGGATCATTCTCTCTGGTGTGCAAGTGGTATCTCACTGTACACACAGGTGAATGCAGGATCCATGTATGCATATACCTGGATGCATGATACAGTCAAACCTGTCTATAGCAACCACCCTAGGGAAACACAAAAAGTGGCCTTTGTAAACAGGTTCCTTTAGTACATGATTCAATGAGAATCCATTGTCAAGGGAAACAACAAATGTGGCCTTTGTAGACAGATGGTCTTTGTAGACAGGTGGTCACTAAAGCAGGTTTGACTGTAGCAGTATATATTTGTAAAGTTTATTGCATTTTCATTTAATTTAATTCATTTATTTTGACGTTTATAGTATCTACCCAGGCATAGAACATTATGTAAACAAGGAAATTAAAAAAGGAATGAGACAAAATATATAATAGAAATGAATTAAAGCATTTGTTGCAAGTAGTGCAATTGTTTATTACTTAACAAATAAGTCAGATAATCACATGTAGGGCTACTTAATGGAGACTCAAACAGTCATCCTAGAATATTTGTTTTTCTTTCTAAATACAGAAGAAAGGTTGAAAGCAGTGAAATTAGCAGTAGCAGTGAAATCACTTGTCTTTCAAAATATGTCGAATAAGTCTACTTTAAAAAAAAAAGTTTGGGGTTAAATGGGAAACATTAAGACACATGGTACCACCTAAAAGCTAGGATGAAAATGACTCTTTGGCAATTCTATTTATTTTCTATTAACCTAATTTGTTAAAAGGAAAAATGGAAATTTACTTTCAATATATCAGCTTTCAGTCACGTATCGACTACAGATAGAAACAGATATAAACAGATGGTTTTGAGTCAAAAAGAATTGAAGTAGGCATGTGTTTAATCTTGCACAAGCTGTATCATTATTTAGAATGTCAGAGTGAGATGTGCTTCAATATGGCAGGGAGAGGTTTAAAATTTCATCTAAAAGTAAGCCTAATCGGCCAATATCGTCACAGATGGTTTGGGTATTAGAATCAGATGTTAGCTCCCTCTAGAACAAATAGGTCAGTTGCAAAGGGGTAATCTGAACTTACATAAAGTACCCAGGATTTCTCAATGTCTGTTATTAGACACTGGTACATTTGTTTCTTGATCAAACCAAGAAATAAACACTAGTACACATACTCAAAAAGCAAATGGGAATTTTCATCATTAATTTTATATTATGGTACTCGTCTGATATCCGGTACTTATAGCTAATTCTCCTGATGAAGACTTTCTTTTTATTGAAATCCCAGTAAAATAAGTAAACCTTTGTATCTATTTTATTTATATTCTGAATGAATAAATCAAATCATATCTCATACATGTATGTGACTTGATTTATTTTTAACAAATCATATTTGAAATTTTAAAAGCAAACTTTAAAGTGGAGTTTTAAGACTCTCTTTCTATTCTACTTTCAATTTATTTGCTCTTGTGTGCATTGTTTTATGATCCTAGAATACTGACCTTTACAATACCAGAAGGTTAGTTTAATAGATTACAAAGCTTTTAACAAAATTACATCCATATTGGGGTATATTTATTACAAAGTAGGGAATGGATCAGTTGATGTAAGATGTATGTATCGTAAAAACAGGTAAAAATATACAGCTAGAGGTACTATCAGAAGGTTTTGAAAGCATTTTCTGTTTAGTTAAATACAAGAAATATTACCCTCACTAGAAAATCCTATCATTTCGTTGTCTGACATACATGTCTCAGCCATGTACACAGAGATACTACATGTAGTACTGACATGTAGTGAAGATGAGCAAGAGCAGTCTTAGGGTGTCCTTGAGAGTGAAATGTGATGATTAAAACTTTCCTCTCGAGCGCTGAGAGACTTTCATCACCTGTTGCGAGTCGGTCAGTCTTCTTCCGTTAGCTAACTCTCCCTCTCTCCCTCTCTCTCTCTCACACACTCTCTCTCTCTCTCTCTCTCTCTCTGATCTAATGACAGTCTGACTCAATATAAGACCACATACTACCGGCATTATACTGCAGTGTACAGGGTTCGCTAAATGTGAATCTGCAGAGACATGTGGTCATGTACTTAAGGAGCCTCAAACCAAGATACTGCTGAAAGTACGTTTGGTGTACATGTATACCCTCAAACACTTTAAATGGCTGTATAAATGACATGTACACAGGACCATGTATGTTACATGAGTTACAACGTAACACATGAAGCATATAAAGCATTCAAATCCCATCTCTATGACCTCATTTCAGAATTATACTTTACATGTTTGATTAATCATGTAGTATTTCATAAAGAAATATTGATCAAGATATCAAATTACAAAACCCTATTTGTTGATAATAATATTGTAAGAATGATTGCTTTATAGAGCAAATGAGGCTATTTGCCACTCCGTAATAATTACAAACTCAAGAGTAGGAATTTGAAATATATGACTTTTCAAGGAATGCACTTTCTTGAAATAAGTGAGACAAAATGGAAAGATAAAGGAATACACTCAAAGACCATGATGCTGCATGTAGGGGTAGCCAATGATTTCACGTACCCCTGTAGAATCTGTGAGCACATACTGTATGTAGGCATGCAGCCTATGGTATGATGGAAGTGCATTGACTAGGAGTATACAGCTAGAGACCTTGCAGAGCTACGAGAGGACGCACCCTCTTTATGAATCACTGACGAGGCACTGACAAGGCTGTTAGTAGTTAACACATTCTGAACAAAATGCAGTACAAAAATACATCATTTCATCATGTGAAAAACATAATAATTTTTCAAATTAATTAGTTCACTCTAATAATAATAGGAGATGAGAAACTTGTGACCATTAGGCAACACTTCAACTAATTTTAAAGAAATGTTCTTAAGGGGGCGGGTTGTTGGATGATTTTCATGATTTTCGTCTCGATCGATGTCTCAATTTCGACGGATTTATCTTCATAGCTCCCAAGACTAAAAGAGGGTCTCTAAGAGCTAGATAATCAGCATTAAAACTGGCTAAATACTGGTATGTACTTTTTTCATTGTAGGCCTAGATCTGCTTGCACAAAGCAACCATTCAATAGGCTTGGGCTGAGCATTCAGTTTCATTTACTTATTATGTCTTGTGTTTTTAATTTGCATTGACTCATTAATCAAATCTTGACAAAGTTAATTGCAATCTCATATTTAACATCACATTTTGGTTATTCATCAATGTTATGTTTGTTGGTGTTACCCAAACAGAAGTTGAAATTCAATGAAGTTTAATTATACAAAATTATTAAATATCATTTCAGAAAAGCCAGGAAGCCCATGATGACAACGAAAATAAATCTTTGTTAATATGAGAAAGTCTGCCTTTCTTACCAAGATACAGTTACTCAATGAGCAATGGACAAAACATATAAATAACTTTAAGGTTTGTGACAGTCCTGCCCATGCAAGCATTAAAGGTAAAGACCAGTATTGGAAACGCCTCAATTTCAAAAAATGAAATGGAAGCTCTTTATTACCAATCATGTGAAAGAATATGTTTTGACTAATACATGATGATAACAATTTTGCCGGGAAACCGCCTACTAATCGATATATTTGGTAAATTAGTTTATCTATTGGACTGCGTAGTCCCATATACATCTTTCTGTGTACAGTGCTTGTAACTTTACGAAGACTGGGCCAAATTTCTTATCATTTTGATGATTCCAGAACCTTGCAGTACACACCAATACTTATTTGCTAGATGATCAACCTTTTCTGATCGATTCCACAACGTTTCTTTCACAATGCAATCGCATGACCATAACTGGTCTTTATCTTTAATGTAAAATTTCAGATTGCTTGATTGTAAATGCTCATGACAGAATCCATCTTGCAAAGCTGACAGATAAACTATATCTCCTCTTACACCAGACAGAGAAGGAGTAAAGAGTGTTACAGACAAAGAGTTAGATTGGAAAGTGAATAGATTGTCAGTGTGCCAATGGCATTATTATTCTTTGACGTCAAGCAATGGTCATACAGGGTTCATACTGGTATCTTCTTGAAGATCCAAGATGTTGAGGAATGTGGTGTGTAAAAAATGACTTTCATGTCTGTATCCTTCCTGACACTTTGCATTGGCATGGTGCATGACACAGAAAAAACCATACCCTTGACCTCATGTATTCTAAGCTAACTTCACCAACTTTTTCAAGTTTTTATTTTTACACTGCATGGTAATTGGTAAACAAAAAAAACTCACAACAACGACCAAAATGAAGAACTGTATGGTAAACTCGTCACCCCCCCCCCACCCAATTTTGTTTCAATGTGAAGAAAAAAAAAATGAAAAAAAAATTAATACATTGTCATATCCCATTAATATATATATTTTTTTTAATCTGTTAAATTTTCCTTATTTTCGCTTATCAGGATTTAGCAATACACCTACCGTTTAAACAGAGATCAATCAATTGAATAGATTTCAAAGGATTATGGCACCTGTAGGCTGTACAGGGTGGGGTGGGAGGGAGGAGGGTGAAGCAAATATCTGGAGAGGTTTCTGGTTAAGCCTTAAGGTTTTAAAAAAATGTTGAAGTAGGGTAATTCAAATCTTTAAAAAGCTTTTGAGCTCTTTCTTGTGGTTCATTCCCTGGAACCAAGAGGGAAAATTCAGTTGTCATTGACAATCCAAATGAATTGGTATAGCTGCTCCACTCCATTATAAACCTATTTCTCTTTAGACTATTCAGTGTAAAGAACCCCACTTCAGACCGGTAAAGCTCACACTCGCAAACTACAGGTTTAACCATACTCCAAAAGAGTACAAAAGCAAAGCAAAGATATGGAGGCAAACTTTGCAGCTTGAAGTGGACACTTAATGAAATGTGTGATCAATTCACACAATACTGATCACACAATCAGCAGAATCACACCAAACTCTGAGAGAAAGGGAAACTACAGTCAACTCCTCTTTTATTATCTTCTACAAAGGGGAATGGACAGCATCAGTATTGTTATAGCCATGCAGTGTTACTTTTCACATTCTCCCTTCATACTGCATGTGGTATATCTAGGCCTACATGTAGTGGACATTTGCAAATCTGGTGGTTTTAAGCAAAATAATCGAAACAACTTTGAAGGTGGAATATTTCTGCTGACAGTAATGTCTCCTATATTTTCTTTATTTGGATATTGGATATTGGGGATTTGATCCCATGGTGATGCAGGCTTGTATTTCAAGCAAGATGATGAAGTTTTAAGTCCATATACAGAGTAAATGTTGATTAAACTTGAGTTCTATTTTCTACTTCATCAATCAAACACTATGAACCAAGCTCCCAGTGTTTATTTCATTCTTCTGCTATGTAATACTGCTGATTTCTTACAATTAATGCAGATTCCATTGCAAACTTCTCATCTATCAAAGAAAAAAAAACAGAAACAAGATAATTCTGCTGACAAGAATGTTGGATCAAAGATCTCAACAAACCATATATACCTCTTTTTTTTTGTCTCAGTTTGAATTCAAGTTTGTTGTCAGTGACCCTATTCTTTTCTCTGTAAAAGAAACATACATAAATAATGGTTTTGACCTTCGACCTTCCATCAATCTGCCCCAGCCCAATCTTCTGCTGACAGACTTACAAAAAGGATTTTCATTTATGGGTCTACCAGACAAACTCCCACTGTCTGATCAAAACAAATTATAACCTTGGGGGATGTTATATCTAATAAACTGGGTGGTAGGATCAGAGGGGATTTTTTTTCCCTCTCATTTCTATCCTCTTTCTCCTCAAATTTAAAATGGTTCTCAATCAACAAATCATATATCGTCAATAATAGCGCTTAGAGACTTCGGTGGTAAGCGCTTCATAAGCAATGTTTTTATTATTATTATGTATTATTATTGATAATGAGCATGACAATATGCAGTCACCAATTCTTCAAAATTGAGAAATCAGTCGAAACTTTTTGCTGTTTTCATACTTGAAGTATATATGCTGTGAAAGAGTATCAAGAGCAATATCCATAGTGGGTGAGGTGAGGGTCTGACTCTAGATATGCCCCCCCCCCCCACCTCTCCCTCTTCCTCTCCCACCCTCTCTCTCTCTCTTTCTCTTTCTCTTTCCCTCTCTCTCTCCCTCTGTCCCACTCTCCTACCCCCTTCTAAATCTTCAATTTCCAACACTACTTGCACAGTTGCGCAGTTAGGCCTCTACATCTGTCAAAGCCCAGGAAATCTCTGCAAATTTGACCAAATGACTTGACTCTCAACAAGCAGGATTTACATTTCTGCAGAGGAGACTGATTTGGCAGGAAAAAGGATTAGGGGGAAGGAAGAAATAGGGGAAATAACACTAGTACAAGCAGCCAAAACCATAAATCTGGAAACACTTAATGCATGCAAAAAAATTGATCAAACTGACAGGTTGGAGCAATGCCTAAAAACCATTGTCCAAATCTGAAAGTAGCTTGATCTTGCTACTATTTATAATATGAAAATTAATCAAGACGAGATATGTACCGCTCCAAGTTTCGGACTGGTTGGAAATGCAAAAAAATGGAAAATTTGATTCTAGTATCGTCAGTTTGAACTTTGATCTACATAAGTGAAAAATCTTCAAGTTGTAGGTGTTTTCACCTGATTTGATAACTGTTGCATGTGCAGTGCACCATCATTGTTATGTTAGTAGCAAAATGTAGTGGAGATGAGGTGGAATGCAAACATTGTTGAAAATCAAAATTTCATCACACATCACACAGGTAGAATCCCAATGTTAGGATATGGAGTTTGTAAATAAATATACATGTACCATCTCAAGGCTTAAAGGTAATACAAAGTTTTGGTATGGGGTCATGAATTTGGTTCAAATGAACATATTGGAAGCATATACGATCCTACAATATTCAGTGATCGTTGTCGCGGTCGAAATCGACTCTAAAGTTATGAAATTGTAAATAATAAACACTTTATGTTGAATAGCTCCCTCTCAAGGTCAAGATATTAATTAAGCTATAAAACAATGTTTATTGACTAAAATTGACTGATTAGCTATTCTCGTTCGGAAATTATATACCACAACTACATACTCTGAGATTTTCATGGTCGCAGCTACCATTGTACGGCCGTAGGAGCTATTTGAAATTTATCAAAATTTACCGGGAGCACCAGTAAATCTTTAATTTTTCTTTATATTCAATTTTTCTCGAAAGCAAAAGTGTTTTAGGGGCTAAAATTTCGGGTGTTTTTAATACATCCACAGGGGCATCCAAATATATTAAAATTGTAAAGAATCACTATCCCCCCATTTTTCAAAATTTCCCAAAACTTTGTAATACCTTTAATGTTTGCTAAAATTTCATTTAGACATATTTAAAAAAAGAACTTCTTAACATCAAACATCACTAAATAGTAACTATTACAGTGTATGCATTTTATTTGATGCCTTTTTTTGTGCCACTACATTATGCTAAGCTACCTTACTCCAATGTTGTTGTCGTTGCTATTATTTTGGATTCAAAGTTCATGTCACTTACAACTATTAAGCAGTACAAATATCAACAACAAGAAATAAAACACAACACACTGGTGCTGCAGAGCAGGAATTGTAGATGCTAGTGATGAACAATCCTTTTGAAATACCGGTAGGTGATAAAGTTGAATGGAATAAAGATATTGTATCCACAGATATTGTACCAATTGTGTGGTTTATACCTTGAAGATAATAACCTGGAGCTATGTTATTGTTGCATGACTGTACTGAACAAAGATTCTCAGTAAATCATCGTTATAGGAGGGAAATGAGGCTGGGTTTTATCATACATGTCAGGTGGCAATGTCATGTGACTATCTGAGTGAAAGAGTGATTTGCATTGTGAAGATACCCTGAATACTGAAGTGACTAGACTTTTTCATCTCTGCTGAATGAGATTCAATGACAGTGATACTCTGAGGCCTAAAGCTGACAAGGAATTAATCATTATGGTATTAAGATTTGTCTGTTAAGAGCCAAAAGGGCATTAACTCATATCATTGTAAACATTGTTAAAGCCCTTCTGGCTCCAGATGGATGATTTATTCTGTTCACACCATGGATCATTGTTGTGAATGACAACCGAGTTTGTTTGCCACAATGAATGAACGCACTTTTAACCAAGGGGAATGACATGGCGTGACATCCTTTACACATAAATCCACCAAAACGCAGGCCCAAAGAAGCCCTTCACTCTTCTACACAACACTACCAAACCAAGCCACTACCAAGTCAGTCACCAATTTACAACCTAAAAATTTGTTTACCTATCCTTAGAGAGCAATAAGATCCATTTAACAATCGAGACTAATTAATGTACCGACTCTTAAGTCTAAGCGAGGTAGATTTCTATAGATGAAGGTAGATGAAACATTCGGTGCTACCACTCCATGTACAGTATGTATCTGCCTGGACTGAAGGGGTTAATGTAGTTTCATGAGCAGGTGCAGTTTATGGGCATTAAAATCAAGTGAAAGCAGAGAGGGATGAGAGCTGCTTATCCTAGCCCTAGGTGCTCTTGTAATGTTAGGAAGCCTTGTGGATTAGCACACTCAATAGGCATGTCCTCATCAGCTCAAGATTGCCAAATCGCCTGCTGTTTCTGATTTGGGAAATAATCCTGAGGTTACAAATCGCGTCTTCATCAGCTCGAGATTTGATCTCGAAACTTGAAACTCGACCTTGAGAAATTAGCTCAAGATATTTTACTCAGCATTCAAGCATAGTGCGAGTCTTCGGGCTGGTGAAGACGCACCGGACAAAGAGTGGGATATTTTGCAAACTATCCCAAGATATCTTGGTATGTTTATCCCGACCAAATATCCCACTAATTGCAACTTCGGGCTGATGAAGACGCAAACTAACTGGATAATTTGCGATCGGGATAGTTGAAATAGCTGGATATTTGGCAATCTCGAGCTGATGAAGCCAGGCCTAATAATTACGGTGGGTGATGAGCTCTTCACTGACGAGTCAGTTTCTCATTGCTTCTTACATCAGTCAGAGTCTCTATAGGAGTCATGGAGCCAGGCTGTGTAATTATCGTTCTTCATGTTTACTGAGGATTAAAAGTGAAAGGCACTTGAGAGCTAGCTGGGGTCTATCTTCCCTGTGACTTGTACCAGGAGGGGGCCAACAGGGGACCAAAATTTCAGCGTAAGACTCAAGTGGTTTAAAAACAGACATGAATGACTAAATCCTTGCCCTTAGAAATCTGCTTCCATGCTCCTCTTCACAATCACAGTCAATCCTGTTTCAAGCTTTAATCATGTTCCTTCAGCCCAATCTGATTCACAATGTAGAGTTTATTTTAGCATCGTGCCTTTTACTTGCAGCTACACAAAGCCTTTCACAACTTGCTAAAGAAGATCATTCATGCTTGCTTATCCATCACACCATCTGCATGACTGAGAGTATTTTCCCCTGTAATATACTTGTACCTAAATGAAGATTTTTGTTCTATGTGCTCTCAAAATATGAACAACTGACGACTGAATTCTGTCATACAAACAGACTTCGAACAGGAACGACCAGGTTCCCATAGCGAACGATTGTAAATATCAACCTTTCTCAGCAACTCTGTCTTTCTCTCTTTTAAAGATTTATTTAGCTGTATTTTAAAATCATCCTCCATGTTCATTGTACATACACATGATAGGCAGAATATAACTCTTTCCTCAGAATAGGAGATTGTGCCTTTGAATATACGTATATGTTTTCAAAAGTGAAATTAATGTTGAGAATTTTTAAATCATTAAAAAGCTCATTTAGCATCAAAAGACTTTGCAATAGAGCCATCATTCCCCTAAAATGTAAAATCAAATGTGATGACATATATATATTGCATTAAAATCTGTATCATTTTCCTGAATGGACTATTCATGTGAAATACAAACATATGATTTCAGGTCATACTTCAACTGCATGCCCCTATGGTGTTCAAATAAAGCATGTCCAATGTAAATTTGTAGCCTCAATACAGACAATATATTTCTGCTCACAAACTGAACATCGACAGTAACATCACAGTGCAAAGTCCCTAGTGGAAGGAGGCTAGGCTAAGCCCAAGTGGTCCACAGTGGATAAGTATTCTGCTGACGAGACAACATGTTCACACTGTATATCCTGTAAACATGACAGTCTTAATATCTAAAACATACTCCTGGCCATGTGCCTCAGTCTCGTGGTTCTGATTATTACGAAAACTGAAACCTCATGTGAGCGGCAGCAGCGTGTGGGAAGGGAGTGATTCATAGTAACTGCCATCAAATGAGGAACGGAAATACAGAACTACATTTGTCATAGATGTTCTGAGGAAGTATCTACACATGCATGGCAAAACATGAATTCAGAAACTGGTGAAATTGCTTTTTAAATGGATGACACATATAGATGATGGGAATGAGTTTATCAGATAAGGAAAGTTTGATACATGTGTTCTCTCCGTGGACTATGGCGATATCATCTCCCCCCCCCCCTCTCTCTCTTTCTCTCTTGTAACTAGTTTTCTGCAATCAGTATTTCTGTGCCCCTGTATGTCTTTCAACTCTCTCTCTCTCTCTCTCTCTATCTCTTTCTGACTCTTTTAAAACTGAACTCAACATCAAATGATACCATCTCAATGAAATGTTTTCCTTGTCTCACTATGCACAAATGCAATATCAAGTTCATCTTCATTATACTAAAGAAACAAAAAAGAGATGAAGACTTACTTTTAACTGAGCATGCCACCTTTTCTTCTTCAGGTTCCTCTTGGTGAGGGGGTGATGAACGCTTGTAAATAATATGAGGATGTCCCTCCCGCACAAACTTTTTATAATGGTCCACAGGTTCCAACATATACTCCTCTCCATCATGTGATCTGATGTATCCATGCTATAAATGGAAAAAAAATGAAAATAATAAAAATTAAATGAACGAGGAAATGCAATCAAATCACTCAGTAATGTTACTACATGTAGCTGCAATAACTTTAATACCTAATCGTACTTAGACTTACATACAAAAACTCATTCTATTTTGCTCGGGGATATACCGTATTTAAAAAACTCCTCAACTTCCAAGGCTTAGACTGCAAAAAAAAGCGTCCTTAGACTTACTAAGTCTAAGGACGCTTTTTTAAACTGATTTAACTTTCCAATTGAACTAAGTCACTTAGTTCAATTGGAAAGTTAAATCAGTTTCCTTTATCTTCTTTTTATTTCATCATAAGGCTTCTAACTTCTACAGCTTAATCCCAAATGGCTATGCGAACTTGTTTAGTAAGGTAAATAACGGGGAAACAAAATCTTTGTATTGTTAAAGGAGTAGATTTCTAGGCCTAAACTCTAACAACGATCACCCAGCTCTGTGCCATGACATGAGAACGCAAATCACGCATTACAGCCCCATTGAATTCTACACAAAAAAGAACACATGGGACTGAACATAACAAGTGCAGCCTTAAGCTTCGCCTTCGGTCTCCACTCAGTCAGTCATGGCTACATCGAAAGTTGTATGCAGTAATTTTATAAGACCATTCTAACACGATTACGGGAGAGGATTACCTGATATCCCTTATCTTAAATGTGAAGTAGGTTTACATCTGCAGTAGATAGTCGCAAGTTTGGTCGCAAGAACTGAGAGTGGACAGATTTGTCAACAAGTCCCATCCACCGACGTCTGTCAGTGCAGGTAGCAATACCAGTTTTACGATACGATCGCGACTATGTAACAGGTCGAACGGTGAGCCAATCAGCGTTGGGTTTTTATATCTCTGTTGGCATGGTGAAAACTATCGACCAATAAGAAAAGCTGTACTGCTGAAGGGTTATTTTTACACTCCGTACATGGGTTGTGTGTATCGCAGTCTTTTTATCATTCCCTGTAAACATAGTCACTTCCTCACGCCCAAAAATGTTCAATTAGGCCTATATTTTTAGCGGTAAAATGTCTGCTAACAATTTGTTTCCCCTTTTCCACATCCATATTATTCCATAATATAAGTGGCCTCGAATCAGAAACAAATGAATTAATATTCTGTGTCTGAATTTTTTTCAAACTTCCAAAATTTCTTTGTTTTTAATGATGTTTTCTGCCTTCACTTGGGTAAACCTTTTATTAACATAATTATTATTTTTATATGATATATAAGAAAGGCTATTTCTATCTTCTTCAGCAAAGTAGGAGGGGCCTGTGTGGCTCTTTTCAATTATTTCATCAACCCACAATGGAAGGGCAGTCTCTCTTCATGTTCTACGAAAAAATCATGACGTCACAATAGAGGATGTAACGGATGACGATGTATGAAATGGTGATTGTATTGTGATAACTTCAGGTGTCTGATTTATGGAGTCACTGTCGAGTGCACAACAAAAGATTTCTCCCGGAATTAATTGGAGATATTCATCATTTTCTTAACCTCTTATCTGAACAATATCTTGCTAGACGACAAAGGCGACAACGGCATCTATTGTGTTGTTCTTGTTTTGTTTTTGTTATTATTGCGTTTGCTTATAAATTCATATTAGCCATTTATTTTTGTTGACGTGTATGTTGATTATATCGACTTCGTGTGTTATAAACTGTGATATTTTATACATTTGCAATTTGCATTAAAATATGTCCTTCTTTTTTATTCTTTGAAGATTGATTTTGTAATAATTCGACCAATTCCCTTTTCCCCCAAATATTGAATATCCTTAAAGTATTAAGACCTACAGTATTGTCTTTCATAGAAACGTGGGACCTGAGGTTCGGAAATAGAGATAATTCAAGTCCCGTTTGCGTCATTTAGTCCAATCAGTTGAGTTTGATTATATCCAAGATACCCTCCTGCAGGCAGGTAAGGAATCGCATATCTTTCTCAGTTACCAGTCTGTCATGATGTTTATCACATGATTAAAGCATTAAGCACAAACCTTGCCTCAAGTTTCAGACCTGCTCGACTTTTTCCCGACGTAAGTTCAGTGAAGTGATTCCTACGCAGTGACAGATATTCTTGACAATTTGTTGCCATACCTTGAGTTTAGTCTCCGGTTTGGATTTCAATATCATTCTCAACGTCAAGTTCGATAAACTGTATTTCAAGAAAATGATTTGTAATTCATTGTCTGGGAAGCCCTTAAGATGCTTAAGGCATCAGGCCTACTGCACAAAACACATGTTCACTAAATATAATAAGAACAGTAAACAATGTTCAAACAAATAATATAAATTTGAATATGTATGGTTTGATCTTAAATTGGCGCTTCGCCGTTCCCTCTAATTTGAAACCTATATTTATAACGGAAATGTCAAGATGCAAACGATATTTATTCTGTATCAGCCGCTTTTAAACCGTCCGTTCATTAAACTTCTCCTTGGTAGTTTTTTTCTCGCGTAATGGAAATATAAAATCACTATGATTTATTAGGCTCATCGGAACAGAGTCAAGCAAAAGGCAATCAACATACCCCGACGTGAAGGGGAAATTGTAAAGTTTAAGTTTCCACCCCTGGAAATTGAATTGTCCAAAACTTATTGGAGGCACGTGACGGCAGACAGCCAATTAAAATCATCCCGTGGGATGATGGTAATAAATCTATTTTCTGTCAATGTTCACGTATGACATCCTGATTGCATATCACTTTCAAACCAATCATCTTCCTCTGTTTGAAAGGTATTTGATGGCTGGGACTGGGGTTGAGGAAAGGTACAGGTACGAGCTTTCACCTCTCCACAGACCAATCCAGAATCTACTTTCAAAATGTTTTTTTGCTTTGTTGTGACTGTAAATCTTTATATTAAGATACAGTTATAACAAGAGTATTTCTATATTGAGAATGAAGTAGTATTTACTTTGCCAGATACTATAGGAAGAATGTAAGCCCATTTGTTGTAATCCATTGTATTTATCTAGTTCACGATAGAGTCCGTCCTCATACTTGCTGGCGTAAGCAAGGAGGAGGAGGGGGGTCGGAGGTTACCACGGCCACCCCACCCCTTCTGTTAACGAACGGTACATTTTACAACTATCTAACGGCATATATCGAGCCTTTATTCCTCTTCAATTAAAAAAAAAAAGGTCGGTGCCCCTAACATGGAAAAGGACGGCACCTCTGACCACCCCGTGTATTTTCCATCTCACCCTCCTCTGTTTCATTCAATTTCCTCTTCGGTACATATTACTGCCATTCGATTGGAAAATATCATTAGGAAATCATAAACTTCATATGTATCCTCATAGTAAATCCCATGGTGAAAATAAATGTCAGTAAATTATGGTTGTTATCTGTTAGTGTTAGGCATATCTTTGCATTGCTGTTATTGTGTTGTCTATGCTGTCAGGTGATGATAACCATGGTTACTGTGGTTAATACGGGATTCCAAACAAAGTTTCGTGTTGTCGATTGTTCCTCTGATGTACTGACATAATTATAAGCATAACTACGAGTCTATTATGCGATGTGTTATTCTACTTATATTATTCTAGTCTATACAGGGATAACAAAATCATCAATACACAAGCCTTCCGAATCCTACTAAATCAAAATAGCGATAGCAAGAGCGGAAAGCGATTTGGTACGATGGATGTTTGACAAAAATACATATATTTACGAGAAGGGGACATATCACATGACCACATTCTTCGTTCAATTTCGTTCCAATAGAAGTGAATTTGCTCAAGTCTATGGCAAATAGAGCATGTTTACGTGGCCATTCAGTTAACTGTAGAATGTAAGTATTTCCTCAAGTGTACCTTCACAAACCGTTGAATCTCGATTCTCAATATGACCTGGTTTTAGGGTATGGTTCAAGCAGCCAAGAAAGTTGTTCCCCTCACAGGAAGAGAGGGGTTACTTATATCGAAGCCCTATGGTGGTATTTTGTTTTTTGTTTTACCTGACTGCTAAAAAGGCATGTGTATGTTTTTAAGTAACCAACCAGGGGACCAACGGCTTTAAGTCCTCTCTGGGGGCCTTGGTAAAGGCAGATTTACCGGGACCTCCTTTTTACGAGACCACTGCTCTACCATTGAACTATCACGCCTCCAACGTCCTCATCCGAATAATTGCTTTTTAGATCTTGTTAGAGCATTCGCACATTGAATATTGTGTCAAGAATTTGTTCAGTAATTTATCCATTCGGCACATTCGCTTGTGACGCCCCCCCCCCCTCCCCCTCCTATTAAAGCTGGCTTAGCTACGTTTATGGTGGAGAGGTGTAAAGACCCTATTACTTCAAACTAACACATTTCCTTTTGGTATTAGCCATTAGGCAGTGATAGGACTGCCATAGCCAAGGTTTCACTTTTGTTCACTGAATAACCGAATATTGTGATTGATTGCGGTATGCAGTTTCTGTGTGTGAGCTGTAAAACATGGAATTAAATTTTGTCACAACCTGTACTGAAGGCTGTATGTCTCCTTTATTACTTTCTTTTCGGCACTGTCGGTGCATTCCATAAGCTTCATGGCTCTAACTCAGCCACTTTATCACATGAATGAATGAAAATGAAATGAAAATATTTTTGCTATTTACCGGTGGATTTGAATGAAGGCGGACCGAATGATTGGGGTCTGCCTGAATTGCTGTTGGAATGTATCATGTTGACACGTAGCACACAGTATATCGGACTGATCATATTTGAGAAAGACCAGTTTTGTTTATTCGAGCGTATTTACAGCTCGAGGTCTCTGACCGGCTTGAAACTCATAAGCCGACACACGGTCCCCATACTAGCTATGTATGCCTCTACCTTTCCCCCTCAAACTAATGTACGTTCTTGCTTCTGGCTGATCGTCTTAATTTTTAGATAACAACTTGAAGAGTCAGACACAAATTCGTTCGCAATCACAGATTATTTGTCTCCTCTTGTCATAAAGTTCAAGTCGGCCAAAGGAGTGCCAACATCTATGGGCCCCACCCTCTGGTACTACGATATATTTAATTAAAAAATGTAATATAAAAAAAAACAGGTAGGCGGTCTACATAAAAAAATCAAAATGTTTGATTATCAAGTAAATAATATTGTACACATTAGGCGCATTTATACTGTCAAATACCTCATTTCCTAAAATCGCGACGTTTCGCGCACCCGTTTACACTTGTGCTGAAACATCACCGACTGAAAAGATCAGTGATGTTTTGGCGTGTTTCAGTTGGTAATGCGCATGCGCGGCACTCCGATGCAAAAACCTCCGATCAACTTTTTGTTTCTTTCGTTATATCATCTGTTTCCCACCATTCGTATGTTATTCCTTGTTTTTCCATCTTTCATCTTCTCTTCTATCTTTCCATTATCTATTCTTTATCATTTTTCTTTCTGTCTTTCCATATGTTATTATTTGTTTCTTCCTTCTTTTACCTTCTTTTATGTTATTCTTTGTTTTTATTATTCTTTGTTTTTTCTTTCTATCACCTTCTCTTATGTTATTCTTTGTTTTTTATCACTTTCTCTTTCTGTCTTTCCTTATGTTATTCTTTTTTTCTTCCTTCTATCAATTTATCTTTCCTTATGTTATTCCTTATGTTATTCTTTTTTTCTTCCTTCTATCAATTTCTCTTTCTGCCTTTCCTTATGTTATTCTTTGTTTCTTCCTTCTATCACCTTCTCTTAAGTTATTCTTCTTTTTTTTCATTCTATCACTTTCTCTTTCTGTCTTTCCTTATGTTATTCTTTGTTTCTTCCTCCTATCACTTTCTATTTCTCTTTCTGCTTTCCTTATGTTATTCATTATGTTATTCTTTGTTTCTTCCTTCTATCACTTTCTATCACTTTCTCTTTCTCTTTCTGTTTTTCCTTATGTTATTCATTATGTTATTCTTTGTTTCTTCCTTCTATCGCCTTCTCTTATGTTATTCTTTGTTTTTATCATTCTATCAATTTCTCTTTCTGCCTTTCCTTATGTTATTCTTTGTTTCTTCTTTCTATCCTTTTCTATCACTTTCTCTTTCTGTTTTTCCTTATGTTATTCCTTATGTTATTCTTTGTTTCTTCCTTCTATCACCTTCTCTTATGTTATTCTTTGTATTTATCGTTCTATCATTTTCTTCAAGGACGACATCTAGCTCCGCTCCTAAAGTCACGTGACCTAACATCGCGATGTTACAACTGCGGGCGTTTATACTTGCCAAACACGCCAAAACACGCCAAAACACGCCAAAAGATCACACTTCGATTTGGAATGTTTGGGGCTTGGCATTTCTGCCGGTAATGCGTAGTTGCCCTTGGTAACATCGCGGTCAGGCTCCGGTTTGGCATTTTTTGGCGTGTTTGGATGACAGTGTAAATGCCCCTATTGTCCAAACATTTGATAACTTAATATCATGATGTTTGCTTATACCCTTGACCCACCCCCGCCCTGTTCCATAACCCTGGCTACGCCAATATTCTTACTTCATATCTCAATATTTCCACAGTGATACCCCAGTCACACTAGCCTATCCGATAGGCATCGGACTATGGCAAGTGTACTAATCGCGTTATGGAGACTGGCATCGGCGCGGGCTTCAGCCGCGCCGATGTCACTCTCCAAATAAACGCGATTAGAATACTTGTAAAGCCCGACGCATATCGGATAGGCTACAGTCACACCGACGAGACACTCACCTGACTAACGTCACAACATTACATTACCCCCCCCCCCCCCCCTCATGACAAGTATCTCACTGCGCGGCGAATGCTTGGGAACGTTGCGAATTGTGGATTCGCCAACTTTTCTGACGAATGTTGGCGAAAATCAGGGTTTGCCTCTGCGACATTTCGCGACTTTTAGCGATCTTTAGCGACAATTAGTAACATTTGAGCGAATGTTTGCGACAGTTATTTTTCAAGATTAGCAACTATTTGCCAATCCTTTGCCACTATTTGTGAATGTTTTGCTAACTCCTGGTACTCAATCGGTTTTATATGGGAACCATATGGTCACGTGGTCTAGCATTGGCGAATCTAAAAGAACTTCAGCGCCACCGTCTTACAACCGTTTGCAAAGGCTTACGGATGTTTTGCAAACGCTTGCAACTGTTTGCGGTAAAGCGACAAGAAAACCGTTTGCGACAATTAACACTGTTTGGGAACTTTCTTGCAACCTTTTGCAACCTTTTACGAACCCTGGCAAAACCCCAAATTCGCTACGTTCGCAAGCATTCGCCGCTCTGTGAGATACCCCCTTTTAGAGTCGGTGAGGAGTAAGTTTGGCGGTGTGACTGAGGTATAAATAAATGTATCGACGTGATGACGAGATAATTTAGGACGAGAAGTCATATCATCTTCTCGTCTTCTCGTCCTAAACAAGACGACTTGGCGAGTTCCCACAACTCGTCATCTCATCCTGAAGAAGTCGACATGCCGAGTTTCGCCAACTCGTCTTCTCTTCTTCTTGTCATAAATTATCTCGTCATCTTGTCGGCACTTTTATGCTTCCTTATATATAAAATAGTCGATACTTACTAATCCACGGCAATTACTGATGGCTACACTTGATTTCCTATGACCCACGATATGACCATGATAATGACACACGTCGACGTTTCGATGCCGCCTCTCAACCCCCGTCGAGTTCAAATATTCGACAACGAATGCTTTGGAAGTGAGTCTATGGTTTAGCGTAAGGTTCAAATGAAATTCATTCCCGTATGCAGAGAGTTTGTAGTTCATTCGACCATGGTGCGGAACATAGCGATGTGGTCGACCGTCTTCGCCGAACACGCCTGACGATGACCACGAGAAGTGATCTTGCTCGACGTCCTTCTCGTTAGGAGCATGCCTTCGAGTCCTTTTCCTGCTGTTTATGACATCGAAAGATAAGAAGTCACCCCTGTGATCAACGAGTGTTGGGATGATGATTTCGTGATCGCCCACGCGTCTTTGTAGTTCATCTGTTATTATTTGACGTTAATCCCATATACATCCAGAAAAGATTTCCGGCAAATTATTCCACCAACCAGCAGAGCCCGAGGTCGACATCAATATCGTAACGCGGTGACATCGTCCAGGACGACGACATCGAAGTCAGCATCCATTGATTCGCACAAGCACGACGAGCACGATAACCATTTTCCATATCCGCATCATAAATGGATAAAAAATCAATTTGGTAGGTCGAGGTCAGGCATCATATTCGTGCGATCCACATCCGTCGATTTCATGAAAGTGGGAGAAAAGGAAAATAAGAGAGGAAAAAAGAGAGAAAATTGGGTTAAAAAACACACACAATCATTATAAATACATAAATGATACACAGTTTGCGCCTTTACGGGCCCTGTTCATATTAGCAATTCTAATAAAATAGTGGTTAGAAATACTTAAAATCATTATCACTGTATAATACACTTCAAATCAAAGACATGTTGATTTGTATTTACACTTGAGATTTATTACTTTGTTTATTTTGGAATCCACTACTATACTTCATTATCAAAAGTTATACATACCTATATTCTTCTCGTAATCGTGAACATAATTACATTTTATTGTTATATTGATGTACTTTTTGTTTGGATAATAAATTTCAAAATCAACTCAAACTCAAACTCATTTGTGGATGAGGATTCCATACAATGTACCAATGTTATCCAAATGAAAACACCCGATGGCCCTAAATCTTGAGTAACAGTTTACTACACTAAATTAGGTTTTTAGAATATGAAATCAATAATTGCAAGCCGTGCAATTTTTGCTGCAACTTGCGAGCATGACCTTTGATTTTCATTAACTTAAGAGAAATGTATGATGAGAGGGTAAACAACGAAAAGGTTATGGAGAGGGCAGTAACAATGTTCCCTATGTTCAATATGTATCCACTTTTTTGTAATACACTGTATTCACAAATCAATTTATGCACGGAAACATCGCAGCCGTTTTGACGGCGTCTACAATACACATGGAAGCTTTACAATGCACATTAAAGCTTTAAATTGCTTCTAAATCAAGGGGGAAAAGTTCTTTTTCTAAAAGCGGTAACTTGTCCTCTCGTGTAACCTTAGTCCATGGTTATATTTGTGCGAGCATTGTTGTAGCCAGACATTTGCTATGATTTGTTGGGTATCGGTATCGGCTAGCTATGAAGGTGTTTGGGGGATAACAGACCTCAGTCGGCTTTTCACAATGCGTGTGACAACAATGCTCTCTATTGACAAGAAATTTCACGGAGACAGGGTTGAGTACAATGACAGAAAATCGCTTTGATATTCATAGCGGTCTCCGATGAATATTATCTGATTTAAAGGTAAGCAACTGGTGTAAGATCAATTTTTCACATGGCTGCCATTTGCAAGAGCAGGATACCGCTCGATATTTGTCTTGTTCATTGTGTGCGGCACCTGTGCTCCCGTAGCAACGGATGCTATCATACCATGTCAATGGCGTAAAGTGTGAGTAAGGTGAAAGTGGCATCAATGAGGGGGGGGGGGGGGGGGGGGGGGTAAGGACATTGGTCTTTAGCGGTGAATGAAATGCAAAAGAAGAAGAAGAAAGTGAATAGAGATAGTTTGCGTGAGGGGATCCTAACCCCTTCCTCCCTTCCTCTCTCGTTTTTCGTCTCCCCAATTCCTTTCTTCTTTTCTCTGCGTTTCGTTCTCGCACAAGCCCGTAGATAAAACCTTACCAATCCTCCTTGCAGTGAACAGTAATATTCATCTGCCCTGTCTTGCCCAAGTATACCCCTGCCCCTCTGCCATTGGTCCCACTCCCCAAATAAACAAATTGATAACACAATTACATACATATTTTCATAAACATCCCATCATTATCGTTGCTCCTATATATCATCTTTCGAATCCTCACGGCATGAGTGTCATCTATGCAACCAAGGAGCAACCTAAGGTCATCTTCGTTTACGTTGTTGTCCAACACTCGACCCTAAATCCCTTTCCAAAGTATTTCCAGGTCAGTAAGAGTATGACTGCAATGTTATTATAATATTATATTCCCCCGAGCGATCCAAGCATTATGAGAATGTATAGACGGTCCAGACGATAGTAAACGGTGCATAGGGTGGGCGTGGCCCTTGATAGGGGCACTCAATTTATGTTTAGAAAAACATTCTGAACTCCTTGCATGTACCAGGGATATGTTTAACTCACATACCCCTGCATGTACGAAACAATGAATGAAAAGGTCGAAATATAAATTTGTTAAATTCCCAAATATTTGTTGATAAATTTAAAATTGATAAATTTATTATCAAATATTGAAAAACTTCCTGTATTATTAATGTCGGATCATAGACGAACCCCGCATTTCCCCAGGAATGAGAAAATTCAGCTCAAAAAGGAAGAGGGGGAAAGAGCTTTTCACTACCATATCAGTCGAATAAACACTTCTTACTGTCAGCATTAGACGATCATGAGTATACTTTCGCTTGCCTAGGCTCCGCAAGCTTCTTATGACCAAATTTTGTCTCACAAAAGCTTGCACATGTCCAGCAAACGAAAGCCCACCTCCCGAGTAATTGAGTTAAAAGAACAGAATCTCTTCTGTATTCCTCTATATTTCTGCCTGTACAGTATACATTATCTGTGGTACCTTTCAAAGAAAGGCTCGACAGGGCAATTTACCTTTTACGCACCAGGAAACCTCTTTACATGACCCCCTTCATCATTATTTTACACCTGATTAAAAAGTGGCGAAAACCTTAGAAGTTTGGTTTTATGATCGTCATTTGGAAGGGATGAGGATACTTGAAAGCACGTTCTGTTATACAAACACCCCCCTCATTCCCATCCACCTCTTGTCTCCTTTATCCCTTTACCCTTTTTCCAAACCGAAATAAACGCCTCAGAGTATTGATGAGTGATGCAGGCTATTGATAATGTGCAAGCCCTATGACTAAGAAAGGAAGAAAGAGGGTAAAAAGAGAGGCCTATGAATAGCGATGAGAGGTGAAAAGGTTGAGTGCAGTAGACGGTGATAATCATGAGTATATATACGGCGCTACAGACGGGTTTACAATTCAGTTTAAATCTACAGGTATCTTATTGGGTTAAAGAGAAGGTTGAGTTCTGGGGAGAGGTGAAAAATAATTTGTCAGCGTTATCAGTGTTATTATGCAAGTTTGGAAGAACATCGGAGAGAAAAATGTTCCCTGAAAAGCATGGCTCTTCAAATGCCTTCATATTCTAAAAATGACAAGTGACAGCTGAAAAATGAGGCCTGATTTTTATGCCACATGTTTGTTACTTTACCAAGACTAGGCCAAATTTCTAATCATTTTGATGGCTCCAGAACCTTGCTGTACATACCAATACTTATATGATTATGATCAACTTGTTCTGATCGGTTTCCCACTGTTTCTTTCACAATGCAATTGCATGACCAGAACTCAACTTTATCTTTAAGCAATGGTGTAACTGTTATTAACATTACCTCATCGAACTTTGACAACGTGAGAACATGCTCAATGAACGCAAGGAGTTGAATTGGCTCCTTTTCCCTCGCCCCAAACAAATGACGATGTATTGTCCGTCATGTAATGTTTGTCTAATTGTTACGTAATCAATATACCGTCACCCTGATGATGGTGTTGAAACTGTCATCCTACAAAACGTTAGCATAGGTCTGTGCATATAGTGCCATGACGTGAAACAAATGTTGTTAACTTAAGAAAACAACACACGAGTTAATTCAATTGATATGTTGGAAAATAGGTTGGAAAGTTATCTTTCGGCGACAAAAATAAGCAAAATCGTAAATTTTATCATTACAATGTATCGACTCGTGTATTTGTTAATACCTTTGACGCATTATAACCAAAATAAACACTTCAAGAAAAGGTGGTTGGAAATGTGCTCTTATTACAGAGGTCAGGCAGTGGGCACGCTTACCAAAGTTCACGGTGTAATCGTAGGACGTAAATCACGATGAAATATCTCGGGAGGGTAGCAAAAAGAGACATTTATATACAGGTATCCAGACATGTTCAATATGCATAGAACAATATATTTTCCGTTCTTTTTTGGAAGAATTCACATAATGACGCCGTGATTAAGTTTAGGGTTTGAATTATCACTACCTCGGTATCTACAAATAACAACACCAAAAAGGCCGCTGCTTAATAGAACAACACCAGTATTTATGGAATTAATTAAAGTATTAACCTTATCTAATTCCATCATTTTAGTGGCCATGTTGGTGGCGTTGACACTAGTCTTTTGGGTGAGATTCCACGTTCGTATTGTTTTGAATTTGACACTTATTTGGTATCGTCTCGTAACGATCAGGTGTAAATTAAACACTGACCCTGCTATTGTTAATCACTGCACCTGCACATGAGTGGAAATCTTCATTGGGGAGTCATAACTATAAGGGATACTTTGTTTTGGGAGTGGAATGGAATCCATTCTCCAAAGAGTAATTCAATCACTAAGTTTGGGATCCCTAAACTGACTCCTAAACAAGGTTGATTTCAACTCCTCTGCAGTGGGGGGAGTATATTTAATACCCTACCTTATAATAATTACAAAATATAGTCAGTTTACCCACGGACCGAATACTTGAGGTCCGTGGTTGACCCGATAGTTTACTTCATGTATAGTTTCTTACCGTGATAATGAGCGGGTGGGATTATCCTTCCACCCAGACATTGAGTCAGGAACCCTAGAAGGCACACCAGTATAAAGGCAAAGTCCGTTATATCCATTGCGATCTGTCTATGTGCACACCATCGGTAAAGTCACATGTATTATTATATCGGCATATATTCCTGTTTCAATTGTACGTAAAGGGTACAGTCCACTCTCTTCGTCTTACTAGTCACTGATGCTCACGTCTCTCTCAGCTCACATGTACTGTGCGAGAGGGTATGGGCAGAGGTGAAAGGATTGTTCCGTAGCTTATTTTTTGCGGGTCGTATACGTTCCATACATGTAAATCGGAGTACATTCGATTCATGTGAATTTTCGTTAGTGAACTGCAAGAGGCAGCGAGCTAGATGTTTGATCATATTATATAAATCTATCATATCTTCTTTTGTTTCATAAATCCATCCTGTATGTTGGTGTGTGGAGTAGACTGCTCCCGGAACTGAGTGCCACAGCAGGCAGTCCTCGGTCGTAAGGTCACTTGTCTTGCTCGGTTGGTTACCCTCAGACCACTCAGCTCACCCTCGCTAAACTTTCCCGTAACATCTTCTCACCTTGCTGGCAGGCCTGGTATGGGTACAAACGGTCAACGAATTGACCCACAATCGCACTCCTGATACACTTCTTCTGAACACTCTAAATACACGGCGCGAATGATCCTCCTTCGACTTGGTAAAAGTAATATTTTGCGCAAACTCTCTTCACTCTATGATTCACAAGCGAAAACACACCGAGATGATTCGATCCCTTAGCTTTCTCGCGTGCCTCTTTACTTACTAATGTAGGAGGAAATTTGATGTTCCGATTTTCCAATTTGTTGCCGGAGTAATTTGTCTCGCTTATTTCCACATTTTAATCCTGAGCGTGCGTGGCTTAGGTCTCTAACTGATGATTCTGATCAGAGCAATTATGATTCCAGCGATACACGAAGAAACACATCAACTAGAAATAGATACAAATACACCTGTTGAACTTGTATGCACCACTCAAGTAACTCACTGTAACAAGTTCATATCGCGATGAATATATTTCGTGCCGTCTTGTCTTTACGTTTGGTCCTGATTTGTATGTACGCCTTCCTGTATATGTAGAAGAATATAGAGGATGGATTATAGCAGAGGATAATATTGAGTAGAGAGAGAGAGAGAGAGATTTGGGTTAGGCTCAAATATCGCCGAACTACTACAAATAACACAAACGACAATTACATGCTCCGTTCCTCGACATGTATCGGATTATATTTATCGGAGTTGTAATTTGAAGACATGTATGCATTCATCGAAATCATATTTTAGCCTTTATGGATACTGGATAGAAAGCAAGGCTAGGGAGCTTCAGGGAACAATTCGCAAGTCTTTGATCACTCGTGTGTTCAATTGATGGTGATTAAAGGTCACAATACAATGCTCATAAATGTCATTACAGTGGAAATGAAATGAACCCGTAGAGCCTTTGGCAAATTACGCTTTGGGAAAATCATAATAATAATATCATCTACTCCAGAATGACTATTGTGTTACAGGCGGCCGACCAGTTTCCGATCTTTGATGCATTGTTAAAGGTAATACAAAGTTTTGGGAAATTTTGAAAATTGGGTGGATAGTGAATCTTTACAATTTTGATATATTTGGATGCCCCTGTGGATGTATTATAAGCACTAAAAAAATTAGCCCCTAAAACACTTCTGTTTTCGAGAAAAATTGAATATAAAAATTTACCGGTGCTCCCGGTAAATTTTGATAAATTTCAAATAGCGCCTATGGCCGTACAATCGTAGCTGCGACCATGAAAATTTCAGAATATGTAGTTGAGATATATAATATCCAAACGGTAATAGCTAATCGGTCGATTTCAGTCAAGAAACGTTGTTTCATAGCTAAATTAATATCTTGACCTTGAGAGGGAGCTATACAACATAAAGAGTTTATTATTTATAATTTCATAACTTTAGACTCGATTTCAACCGCGACAACGATCAATGTATATTGTAGGAACGCATATGCTTCCAATTTGTTTATTTGAACAAAACTCATGACCCCATACCAAAACTTTGTAATACCTTTAACCTTTCCTTATTCTTACACTAAACAAACAGAATATAATAATGATTACAGGTAATTATTGTGTTTAGTCAGAGAGTAAACTTCTGAACCGTTGAAGGTTAGCTTGATCCGAGCTTAGGCAGGTTAGGATAAGTTCAAGCCACACAAAGTAGCATGATGATACATGACATATACTATAAAATTAGCAATTCTTAGGAAGTAAAATGAAAAAGCGTAGTAACATTATTATTACAGTCTTCTGAGTCTCTCAGGATTTTTTGCAAAAACAAAAATGCAATAAATTCTGTCACTTCACTTCGGTGTTTTACTAATTAGTATATACTTTGTTCACTTACGTAGTAAAAAATAATGTTTACTCTGTCTGGTTGTTTCTGTTAATATGTTGCAAATGAATTTACTCCAATCCAAAGTCCAAGTTCACTATGTAATAGCGCCGAAAGATTGATCCTACTTTTTTCAATCCTATGCCTCGCAAAAATACACCTGTTAGTACAAAGAGTAACTATGTGTGCTCACCCGGTAGATAGTAAATATACTCCTATTTGTGTTCGTCTCCCCTGTAAGTGAGCACCAACTTGCCACGTCCACCCCCTAGTAGATTCAACACGCTGAATGAGAGCTGAAATACGAAACATCGGCAGTAATCCGCCAGATTTGATCGAGTTGGCCGCAAAGGGCGCTCTCTGCTTGGAACCTAAATTTCTACATGTACGTCATCACCAGTGCAGTATGGATAAAGCATAAATGTATATCTAGTTATATACGAGTCGTTCACAATTTTCTGGACAGAGCAGCATCCGAATCCATCACATAGCAAATATCTTCAAGTGGCGGGAGAATTGTCGTATGGTGTCGATTAAAAAAAAATGCTCTTCAAGTTCTGCAAACTTTGACTGACAATAACAAGGTTATATATCCTCATATCAAATATACATATAAGATTAAGAGCTCGCACTGGCAAAATTATACATGTATACTCCTACTACTACTGCTGAAAACTTTGATTTTATTGCTAGTTTGATTAACTGGTACTTATTTCACCCGCTTTTATTAGATGATGTTGATATTGGATCCCAAAACCTATAGGCATACATATAGGATTGGAACTATTTTTAGAAAAAATGAAAGTTTTTTTGTTTTTTCATTGTTGTCTGGAGTTTATGGGTGTCCCAGATAGTTGGAATGAATATTTCTATACTGCTTCCAAAACGTTGAATACATTTTAAAAAGATAGAGATGAGATGTTAGTTGGCCATAGCAGAACTTGAGATTATCGTCGTTAATCATGCTTCTCGTTGTATTTAATGATCGACAGTCGTGTGTAGGACCCGCATCAACGGCAGAAGTATGTGACTTTCATGAACCATGAATGTGATAGACTAAACAATAAATACTCGTAGACGATAACATATCACATCCATCCAACCTATTAGTCACGTTTGAATCGTTACGAAGTCACGGCAATGTACAATGGCAACGATAAAGTAGAGAGAGACAACATTATAAGCATATCGAAATAAGCACATCATTCATCATACAGCAGCTGCAGCTATTGTCATGAGGGCTTCTTGTTCTATAACATTCAATCATCTTCGTTTATCCATCCAGGGAGTTCAAAACAACGAAGAAGTGTCTTGGTCGAGTGGTTTTTACCCCTTGCAAAGGCCGGGGGTTCGAGCCCCGATACGGCACTTAAGTCCTGAGCAAGGCATTTTTATCTATATTGCTCCTCCCCACCCAGGTGTTCAGGGTGCGAACGTTATTGTGGTTGGATTAGCATATGCACACCATTACAAAGGCGATTAGCTGAAAAGCTCCCCAGGGAGTGGAAAAAGTGCACTAAAATGCGAAGCATATGAATTGAATCCAGTGACCAGGGCAGCGTTTCTCGAAACCGTCATAACTACAAGTTCACCGACATCCCATTGAAACGCGTGTTAAACTTAATACACGCATGTCAATGGGATGTCGGTGAACTTCTACTTATGACGGTTTCGAGAAACGCTGCCCTGGGTACTAACAGTGGCGGATCCAGGGGGGGGGGGGGGCGGGCGGGCCCCCAAAAACACGTTAATGTTACCTTTATTTGGAGACGGAATCCCTCCCCTGGTGCTAAAGGGGGGGGGGTGCGATTTTAAGATTTTCGAGGGGGAAAATGAATGCTCACTATCTCATGTCTTTATATCATATGTCATTGTATTGTAATTTATGAATGTCGAATGAATAATCATAGTAATTAATAATTGTCGATGATTTTTCTAATGATACCTATAACATATATTTCTTGGAAGTCTGCTAGGTGCTCTATTTGAGGCTTTTTCCTTTGGGGTGGGGGTCTTTACTGTGGTATGGCATAAATCTTCCTGTTTGTTGTGGAAACCGGCGCCACCATCATGAGGCTGAAAGTCCGACGTCAATGACTGCGGTTAACCGAAGACGATCCCCTCTTCGTTGTAGACAACCGCGCTTGATATCCCGACATTATTTGTTTGTGGGTTTGTGAGACTGGTCAATATCGTCAGCCTACCAAATATAATTCATTGTCTAATATTTTATTTCCATCATTTCCATGTTTTACAATCAAGGGTCATTTAGGACTCTCGAACTTTCATTTTTGAAGGTTATTCGTGAAATGAAGGCTCCATGCAGACGACCTGACAAGGATTGCGGAAAACTGGAGTGGTTCTTTGCCGCCCCCATCTCGCCACAAAGTGAAAGATGAAGAAGGTGCCAACAGAATCATGCATCATACTTCCTTCCTCAACTCGTGTCCCAAAAGGACTGTTTCAGCAATATTGTGAAAATGTTTCTTTCTAATGCCCCTCTATGGAAAGATTAATATAATAATGTTGTACTCACATGATTTTGGCGGAGGACAAAAAAGAAAATTGACAGGAAACAAAGACCCACGTGAGATCGGAAATCATTCTCTTTTTAAAGTTCCGATTTGGTAATGTGGCTTTGTATATATCCTATATACATGACTTAGAAAGACCAGAGAGGTGGAAATACATGGAAAGACCATGGCTTTCTGTCAATGATTGGAATATTAGCTTTGATGAATATACATTATTAAATGTTGTTTTCTGTGTCAAGGAAATGATAAACCGTTATCATTCTCGATGAATCTCCTTTAGGCTTTATTGTCCACTTAGAAAAAAATTATAAATACATATGATATACGTCATCTCCCCTTTTCTTGTGTGCTGTTGTTTGTTTGCGTATCTGTGTTTGTTTGTGCGTAATTGGGGTTGTAGCGACATGACCGACATACATCAATCGGATGTAATTACTTTAATGATTTACTTATTTGGTCCAAGCTCTTACGTCACAGTTCGAAAGAAGTGACTTGCTTTGAACCGGGGTCCTTCAGTTTCTAGGTGAAGGCAAGGTGAAGACAGAGAGCTGCCCACATTGATGAGTGACGGTACCACTAGACTTACTATCATTTGCAATTATTATATCCAGATATTGCAGGACATTATTAAAGCAATATAAGTTACCATATACACTAAGAAAAAATGGTGCAACTATGCACCTTTAGGGGTTCAAACCGATGCAACAATAGCAGCACCTTTAGGGGTTAAATCCTGCACCCTTTTTAAAGGTGCAATCTTGCACCCTTTAAAAGGGTGCCAGATTGAACCTTTTAGGGGACATGTTAGTACCCTTTATGGTTCAATCCTGCACCTTTAGGGGTGCAAACCGATGCAACAATAGCAGCACCTTTAGGGGTTAAATCTTGCACCCTTTAAGGAGGGTGCCAGATTGCACCTTTTAGGAGACATGTTAGTACCCTTAATGGTTCAATCCTGCTCCTTTAGGGGTGCAAACCGATGCAACAATAGCAGCACCTTTAGGGGTTAAATCCTGCAACCTTTAAGGAGGGTGCCAGATTGCACCTTTTAGGAGACATGTTAGTACCCGTAATGGTTCAATCCTGCTCCTTTAGGGGTGCAAACCGATGCAAAAGCAGCACCTGTAGGGGTTCAGTCCTGCACCCTTTAAAAGGTGCAATGCTTCTCCCATACTCGAGGAATACTCATGATATTTGCTCGTACACAAATACATATTAAACATGCATGTTGTTTATTGGTTAGTAATCATTATAATCAATGTATCTATTGCTAAAGCGTGAATGAAATTGTAACGGAATCAGACAAAATAATCTATTTGTTTTATGGTTGCCGAAGGAAAATTCCAATCACAAAATTGATGTGCATTGTCATAATTTGTTTAATAAATCATGATAAATGTATTTTTTATGTAAACACGTGTAAAGTAATAATGAATATGCATGCAATATGCAAACTTTTATTTTGCACCCTTTTTGGTCGATAGGGTTCATTTTTGTGGAAAGGGTGCAAAATCTTATTTTGCACCCTTTTTTCTTAGAGTGTACAGTACTATGCAGAATGCTGATCAATGTATTCGATTACAGTGATTTAACGGAGCCCCCCCCCCCCCCACACACACACACCCTTTTTTCCTTTAAAAAACTTTAGGCCTATATCCACAAATTCCTAATCAGAGATTATGTCGAGTTCGAGCATATAATTAATTACTGGTTGTAGAAGAAAGGAAAGTAAAGGCTTCTGGCCCTTTTATTGTACCACTTGTCACTGAACAAAACCTTCTATATGGAGAATGCGTCGGACACCTTCAAAACGGACAATAGACTGGATGAGAAAGGGATTGTCTTTATGTTGCAAACAAGGAGTCCTCACAAATCAGGCTTAGGATCTTTGTTGGTGTCGGCTTGCAAGGCTAAGTTGTGACTCGCAATGGTTTCAGATCTTATTAGGACGTAACAAAGCAGATACTTTTAACAATACGATAGGCGAGATCTTTCATCAAAGAATTTGACACGCCAGCTTCGTGACGTTATCCTCCTTCTTGTAATTGTTGCAAAGTCATCAAGGATTACATAGTAGCTTAAGATTCAACTTCCTCTCACTGGCGCCGTGGAGGTGGGGGCTTGGGGCGTGATGCCCCCATTAAAATATATCTGCTGGTTAATTTTCAATTGATCATATTCATTATAATTATATGGGGCTATCGACAAATGATAGAATGTATCTCCTATTCATTCTTGCTTATTGAAAGACAAAACAATTTTGGCCATCACTCATATTATGACATTTGGTCGGCTACACCCTATTCAAAATGGTGTAGATACGCCCCTTTTCCCCTTTCAAAGACTCTCTGCATAGGTCATTAAAGATAAACTTGATTTCTGGTAAAATATTATAGAAAATAAATTCTCACAAAATCCAACGAAAATCACATGCAAGAAAGAATAATGTCCTTAAACCCCCCCCCCTCTCTCTCTCTCTCTCTCTCTCTCATCTACTTTCCTTCTTTCCCACTATTTATCACACTCTTCGGGAGTAGGACCAATGGGACATCGGACCCAGTTCTTATATGTTTATTAAAAAGGACATAACACCACTATGGTACGTATTGGATTAGCAGGACGTAGGACTATTGGTCCTTGGGACTAATGACCGTAGGACCAGTTAGACGAGGGGCAGTCATTTAGGGGCACATGGGGATCATTATTGCTGCTGAACAAGCCGCAATTCAAATGTTCACAATGTAAGATGTGAGCTACCAGGACAAAAAATAATGTTGCGAATCAATATGTATTATAATCCATTTGGAAGACGATTTTATTTCGTCCCTCGAACACCTTCATATTTTGATATTTTATTCATAGATTTGCTTCAGATCTCAGTCGTCTTTCTGCGACAGGGTCATCGAACTAATACAGTATCAATTTCTTAGATACAAGGTATTTGTGTCCTCATTTATTATACACGGTCTCTAATTAGCTAACATCAATTAAGACTATACTTTATTTGCTGTGGGTAAGTATAGACCCGCTTCATCAAATATTAGAAATAAATAAACGTTCTCCTAAGCGACAAAGAAATGTGTGTGGGACTGTTACGCAATATTTCTTCTTCTGGCAACGTCATGCAGAACATTTCGCAGCATAAAGCCTTTTATTTGTAAACCAATGACTTGTAAATAGAAGGGGATTCTATAATCAATCAACGTTATTGGTCATTTTTATTTTACTTGATTCACCTTATATATATTCCATGAATTTTGATAAAAGAAATGAAACTACATCCTTGTTTCTTAGAGACCATTCACTTAAAAAAAAATGATAGTCTATTATAGGAATTAATTTGAAAGGCTTTTCTTCTTCATGTCAATAAAAAATTCAAGATTACAATGTGGACAAAATTACAGATCCTGTTCCAATGACTAATGAACAAGAACGCGTCTTTTGTCGAAATCCATTTGGGTAAGTACTGCATTTGAATCATTTTCTATAAAATGCTGAAATACAATAATTATGATGAGCACTTAAACAGTCATTTCATATCCGGTTATAAAATGTCCTTTTGTCAAAATTCATTCGGAAATATACCGTCTATTTTGAATTATTACATTTTCTTTCCAGAATAGCGATATGATGAGACCTAAAAAAAAGAAATGTTTTATCCAGTGTATATTATGACCCCCCCCCCCCCCCCCGTTTGAATGTCCGGTGTAAATTCAATCTGTAAATGATCAGGATTGGTTAAAGGGATCGTTTAACAATGTTAAATCTGAGATACACGGCCCTGCGTGTTCTCAGTGTCTGTGATATGGTGTAATATTGGAGTGCGCTTCAAAATGATCAAGAATTGCCTCAAAAAAGTAAAAATCTCTGAGTGACCGGTTTTACCATACTCGTTTTCCCCAGTAGACTGTAGTGTTATGAAAACTGTTTGGCAAACGGTTTTCAAAATTTGTAATTTCAATCATAAATATCTTGATAATCAGACAGGCAATCGGCTTGTAAAAGTCATGGGATTCCTGACTGACCTAAAGGTTTATAATTATAATTGCAGCATGAGCCAAATCCAGAATTTTGTTTCAGAATCTGAGACAAAGTTACCGGATCCCGGATTGCCTTACTACAAAATAACCTTCTCCCTTTATAAACGTCTGGAATCAGTGGCGGATCCAGGCCCCCCCCCCACCCCCTTGAGAAAAAAAATCATGTAAAAACACGTGATTTTTACTTTTTTGGCGCTCAAGGGGGGGGGGGGGTGCAAATTTTAAAATTGTCGAGGACCAACAACAACAAATGTGCTCACTACCCCCCCCCTCCCACTGAGCGACTTTTCGGCCGGCACGATTTTCAAATTTTCGGGAGCAAAAAAAAAAAAGGTTGGGCCCCCTCCCCTAAGAAATCCTGGATCCGCGCCTGGTCTGGATACGCCACTTCTTATTATATGACGTAGACGTGACCTGATATTAAAATGAAATGGATGACCTCTTCGCTTCGGGACCATGAGAGAACATTATTTTCTATAATTACCGATTGATTCATGATTATCATTGTCTGCATCTTCTTTCATTCATGACGTCATCTTGCATGATGGAGATAAATGGGGAAACCTCTCACTATTGTTTGTTTAAAGTTGGTGTTTCCATAATAATAATAGTATAACAATACATATTTATGAAGCGCATTTTTCTAATTACTTATTCAAGGCGCTATACAAAACAAAAATACACAAAATACACAAATCTCTCTCCAGAATGTGATATCGAAAATAATATCGCTAGTGATATTCGTTTGTCTCGCAATGTGGTCAATAAGGAAACTAAAAGATCACGACGTTTCGTATGCTACTGCGATACTTCGTCAGGTGATAAAAACTATTGTAAACATGATATCATTTGTAACTCTGAGTGAATAAAACCGTTTTAACATGTTTCTGAAAGGTTTCTAGGCATTGAATGTTTCGAATGGCACTTGGCAGCTTGCCGCAGAAAGGAAATATTTCATCTTCATTATTTTGTTTATGGAATTAAAATTAATATCGACCATTCCGTTTGAATTTTAAATACATCCTTCAAAGGAATTAGTCACATATTCTAATCATGTATTTGAACTTTAAAAAAATACACAAAATTGATTACTGTTACGTAACAATGCGATAGTATATCCATATGATGCGTGTCGTTTATTCTTGTGACTCCTCAAAATAAGTAGATAATAGTAAACTTTCTTATAGCAATCCAAAATGCTTGATATATCATTTTGATAACGCTGAAATAATGATCAGCTTGTTTCTCATTTCTTTATGAAAAAGAGAAAACCTGACTGATTGCACCAATGGTTTATTTATGAATTGATGCTTTGTTGATGTGTAATCCTCGTGTAAATTAACCTGCTTTTCATTATTATAAACGTTTCTTTCATACTCTCCCTTCCTTGATTCCCTCGTCTCTCGTAGTTTTCAGTTTCTTCTTTCCTCGCAGGAGCTTCTCTGCCTGGGGCGGAGATTTCATCCTTTCATCATTTAGCCCAAATAATTGTCTAGAAGTTGCTGAAACCTTTTCAATCCCAAATAATCGACTTTAATTCATAATGATTCGGTGAAAAGGATTCATGACGTCATTGTTGCCTAGCTGCTGAACAATCGTTCTGTCTTGTTCTATGTATTTCATTTAATTTGTCAGGTAAATCCTCCTTTACATTTTTAAGGTACTTGCTTCTGTATATCCATTATGACTTTTGTGCATTGTCTCGTCATATCCGATAGAAAATGAAGCGCATTTCCAATTAATCCAAATCCATACAATGACAATGTCTCTGACCCAAATGACGTATGCAAACGTCAAACAAAACTATCCGAATACAGACTCTTTTGTTGTCATGTACAAATATTCGAGAAAAAAAAATTACACTGATATCCTTTATGCTTTGTTTTGTCTCGGTGAAATAAATCTTCTCAAATAAGCTAGTTACATACGTGCTATCAGGCGCGGACGCAGGGGGGGGGGGGGGGGGGGTTAAACCCCCTCCTTCATTTTTGTAATGTGTGTGTTTGGGAGGAACCCCCCCTCGTTTTTTTTTCAAATATTTTTTTCAAATGCTAATCGATGACGTAAAAAAGTTGAACGCCCCCCCCAAACGGAACGGGACAAAAAAAAATGTCCTCTTACCCCCCCCCCCCCCCCGCTTTTTCAGCGGCTGGCTGAGGCGTTGCGAAATTTTGGCCCGATTTGAAATTGTTGGGCCCCCCCCCCCCCCTTGAAAAAAATCCTGTTTACGCGCCTGCGTGCAATATATATATTTATATAACAGTTGGACACGACTGATTGAACACACACGTGCAGAAACCGTCAGCTGAAGGCAGAAATATGCGTCTTCATTTTTAAAAAATAAGACAAAAATTATGTAAAACAGAGATTCGAATGATTGACAGATAAACAAAAACATAGTATATTATATTATAAGCAGGGAGAGGGAGAGAGATAGCAAGAGAGAAAGAGAGAGAGAGAGAGAGAGAAAGGAAAAAAGGAAGATATAAGAAAGAGAGAGAGAGAGAGAGAGAGAGAGAGATAGCACTGATAGTTCACTTACTATTGACATGGACTTTTATCTCCTCACTTCCTACTACTAGTAGGTCTATATGGTGAAGGCTCTTGAGAGATCTTAGGCTCGATCCTCGCTTGGTCTTTGATCCATATTTTCCCTCCTCGGTACAGCTTAATGACATTATTGCCTGGATTTATATTGTTTCCTCGTAGCTAAAATAAAAATATGAGTTATGTTGTGTGGATCAGTGAACACGCTTTTACAATTTCCATTCACAATTCACCTACACACTCATTTTTCTAAAAGCCCTTTTTTTGTTATTTCGATTTACCTTCTAGTGTTTATCCATTCATTTGTCCATATAAAGATCATCAATTTTATTGAAATCATAAAGCATATTTTTCATGGCAATACATATAAATTGTACACTAAAAACGAATGTTCAGAGAAGATATTATTATTTGTTGTTGTTTGTTTGTTAATTTTTGTTGTAGGGTTTTTTGTTTTGTAATGTAGGGTCTAGTTGTTATATCGCGATATCCAGGGTGGTGGTATCGTTCGAGTATCGTCAATCTTTTGTTAACCCGACAGAATGGCTGACCGAAAATTGCAGAAAACAGGCTTAGTAGACCGACCCTTGAGCAAAGGGAAAGGCGAGGTTCGTTCTAGACCCTTATTTTTATCTAATTTAGTAAAGTTGTACTCTCTAGAGTGCATTATATAGGTTATTTTGCATGGCGTTTACAATGGCAAGCCCCACATACCAGGATTTATGTGTGTGTGCTGTATTGATTTAACTTACAATTACACGTAGTCTAGATCTAGGTCTAGCTCGTAGTCGTACGTACTCGTAGACTCAATCTATGTCTAGATCTATTTTCTCCCCTTGCGCTGGCCTCGGCAGTGGGTGTTATAGTCTATTCGACCGTATTGAGTCATGCTTGTGAGTTGTGACTGTCCTTTGCATCTGTCCTCCATGGCGCTCTCACTCTCAGTCTGTGTATAGAGGCCAAGCATTCTGTTTGCATTCATCAAAACTAAAGACAAGAAGAAGTCAAGACCATGATGTTGAGAGGATGTTGAGCACCTTGTTGCTACTTGCCCAGCCCTATCATCTGTGCGTCAAGACCTTATTAATTGTATTAAGGATAACCTCAACACAAAGTAGTTTGCTCAATACTTCGAGTCTGCGCCTGCGCTGTTCTTGGAGTCAGTGCTCTTTCTCCCTGCTGGACACGTCAGCAGCTAGCAGTAGTGCCAAAACACAGCTGCATACACTTATCCTTTATTTTATATGCAACCTTCACACAACCAGTCAAAATCTACTTAACGACCTATAGAAAGCCATTTATGTATCTTCGGCAGACTCACAGTGCCGACGATCTTCGACCTGAGCGGAGGAAGGATACAAGAGAGATAGGCCTAGAGCTTGTTTTCTAATTCATTGGCCACGCACATGATGCGATTTTAGTAGAGTTGCAAATCGGGGAGTTTGTTAAAACTGTCATGACTGTTGACATGCATGAAGAAGACAAAGAAGAAGAAGAAGTTGAAGATGAAAAAGTTGGAGCAGGAGGAGGTGAAGAAGAAAAGGAAAGATAGCCAGTAATAAAGTCGTACAAACTTTTAGGCCTAGGTCCTTCTAAATACAGACCTATTAGTGTTGGTATTACAATTTACAGTGTATGTGAATAATTATTACTTCAAAATGTCCCTAGTTAATTTGCAAAAATTGAGAAAGATTTACATATTCAGTATGTGTGACGACATAAAAATAGTGAAAATGTAAACAATGTCTTGTGCAAGTGCGATAATAAAGATATGCATGCATAGAGGTCTAAGCACAACGCTTACAAAAGGCAGTGTTGTATGCTACAGTGCCCTCTGTGATACAATTAATAGTCCACCCACTTCACAAAGTGCATGCATCTCCCTGACAGATCACTCAATACAGAGGCGCTAGAATACTGCAGAGTTTGTGTCACATATTTATATCATAAATTTCTGTATTTATCCAAAGGGCCTTCTCCCTTGTTGCCCTTATCAAAACCTGTTGTGGGAAGTAAATATTATCAAAGGTTCTCTAAAAAGAAGAGACCCTTAAGAGTAAAACATTTTGAGAAAAAAAAGAAGAAATTTTTGTCATTTTTTGTATTGGAACAAATGGAAAAGTTGTGGGCACTTCATGACAGTGACACTGTCAATATTTGTTTGAAGTGCTCATACATATTACATTACAAATTAAAAAACATCATAGATTTGTCATCTTTTGTCTGATTTCAAACTTCAAGAGTCTGCTTATCTGATTGGTTTTCTTTCTTTTAGAGTAGTTTTCTATTGAGGCTGGATCTCACTTTAAATGATGTCTCCAAATATTAAAATGATACCGTCATTGGATCTGTATAGAATGCACACACATGCTATTAATGTTATGTAGTCCTGTGCATATGGAATGGATTATGTACATATTATATGGGTTTTGTTTGTACACTGTAACCCTTTATTTAGGGTTTTCAGGGGCTATCGTCTATGTTTGCGCACAGGCTGCACCTAAACTTTGCGTTAGTTATCATATTTTGAGGCAAACGTCAAGTTTTTTACAATGGAAAATATGGGATTTTTGCTATTTTGTTTTTAAAATGTATTGGTAGGTTACTCATGAATGTCACCTTGTATAAGTTTCAAAAATGTCTTTTGCTACAACTCATTCACTCTGCATGGTACTGTGTAGTGGTTCCTTCCCCACGTTGGTCACTGACCAGGAAGGTCTACATGTACAGTAGCCATGATAGCCATCTGTTTGAGCAAAGTTATCTGATATACATTTAACAACTCGGTTATTCATATCCCTACAGTGTAGATTTGATGTTATTTTGTGTTGATCATAATTCGAGAATGAAAAGTGGACAGGTTGAATTTGGTTTGATCCAGACCTACTTAAAAGAAAGTTAGTGTGGAGCGGTGGAACCATACATGTACATGTACCTCCAATACTCTAGGCTGGTTTAAACGGCTTAATTTACTCAGAGTTACCAATGATATTTTGTTGTTAAAATTCTGGAGAGAGATTTGTGTATTTTGTGTATTTGTTTTGTATAGCACCTTGAGTATATTACATAGTTCATATTTCAAAATTTGCTGTGGTAGTTGTAGACTTTATTGGACTACTGGTGTAGCACAAGGCTTATCTGACAGTTAGTCCATGTTCTGCTTGTTTGAATCTTCCCACAGATAAACATTAGCACCTTTGCCTTGCTATTCTCTGAAATGGTTCAATACTGTCAGAACAGAGTTTCATCGGTGCCGGAACTACAGAGCAAGTGAGTAACCTCTTTAATACTACCATCTATTACGCTATTTACATGTAGTAGTCTACTGCCCAAAGACCATAACAAGGGGGCAAATGGGAAAAAGGTACAGTATATGAATTATCAAAGATAGCATAAGTTTGTATGCATCATGTTTGTTAATTCCATTGTAAGTCATGATCAAAATCTACAATCTTAAAATAGGGAAGTGTGGTTTGGCAGGAGGACTTTTAAAACACTTGCCCATACATGTATGCCTCCTGAGATTGAATGCTATTGGGCAAAAAAGATGTTAACCCGTACATTGTTTTCCAAACAGGTTGGCTATCCATGTATTTAACAGAAAATCTCAGATTTTGTATGAGTTTTGATGAATCATTTGAAAGAAATAATGGTAAATGTATTTATCATATTTGCATGTACATGTACCGGTAGTGCTTCTCAATGAATATTTTTCATCTAATCCAAGGGCAAACAAACACCTCATCAATTGATGAAGAGTCCATACGGCTAAGTTACTTCCCTTATGGACTTGTAGTACTCTTAGGATTATCACACTTCTTAATTTTCAAAGGTGCAACAGCAGTAACACTCCTTCTCCCTTATATCTTGAAGGTGCATACTATAATATAAGTTGGAGCTAGCTCAGAAAAACATTAATAAAATCGTCCCACACAAACCACACAAATACAAAACCCACACAGAAAATCTATGATGCTCTTTGAAAGAATACACACCTGTACATGCCTTCATGATTTGATCCTCTTCTCTTCTACTAACAGGCTGTCTGATTTGGGGCAGCACGTAGGAGTTCGAATTCTGGACTTGCTTTTCATCCGAGAGAGAGGATTGAAAAGGGAAACCAAACTGCTCAACATCTTGCTCTTTATCAAGTCTAATGTTTGGAAGGTAAGGACACCCAGAAATAGTGTTCATTGATCAGTGTTTGCAGAAGAGAATATAAAGACATGAAATAATGAAGTACCGGTAGTACAAGATCCATAAGGTTTATTTATCTAGTGATTATTATTTTTTTGTAAGTTCATTTTGCAGCCATAAATGTGTAGCTTGCATCTAACTACAGGTATCTTCATTTTATCTCTTTGAAATTCTGAAAGTGGCAAAGTAATCATGTATCATACTTTATTGGGCAAGTATTAGACTAGATTAAAAATGGGTAATAGGTTCTAAATAAAGTAGGCCTATCTGATGCTATCTTTAAGCACTGTGTATGAGGAGTTTACTTCATTTAAAGGTGCTAGTTATGGATCTCAATATATTGTAATATCAAAATCAAAATTCAGATTGCATTGTTGAACTTCATGGCCTGAATTCACAAAGGAGGTTTGTAGACAAACCTAGGTTTATGTGCGTCATATGACATGTTTTGACATGTTTTAGACCAAGGTTTGTCTGAACCTTGGTCTGAAACGCATTGAAACGCGTCATATGACGCACACAAACCTAGGTTTGTCAACAAACCTCCTTTGTGAATTTGGGCCACTGTGTACACAATTTTGAACATGAACAGTATGTTAGATGTAGTATGTATTTCAGCTCCTTTCACCAGTGGGCCATTTAGGATGAATATTCCAAACATTTTTTTTTCATTACAGGTTCTCTTTGGAAAAGAGGCAGATAAATTGGAACATGCAAACGATGATGAAAGAACTTGTATCCTTTAGACGTATTTTAATTCTGCATACACTTTAGTTCGGCCAGTCCAAGGCATATTTGTCACCTTGTATCAAAGATGTTATGTAAACAGTTTATCTGATGATTTTATCAACTTGGCTTTACTGGTTCTTGTATCAGACCAAACACTAAGGAATTACTTTCATGGTTGATGTTCTGCATTGTCATTATTGTTGGCAACATATTGCACTAAAAAGCAATAGTATACCTTGGACTTACTCTATTTTTCTTTTTAAGATACTGTTGTGCTTGCATGATGTAGACTTAAAGGTAATACAAAGTTTTGGTATGGTGTAAAGAATTCGGTTCAAATGAACATATTGGAAGCATATGCGATCCAACAATATTTAGTTTTCGTTGTCCCGGTTGAAATCGAGTCTGAAGTTATGAGATTATAAATAATAAACTCTTTATGTTGTATAGCTCCCTCTCAAGGTTAAGATATTACTTAAGCTATCAAACAATGTTTCTTGACTAATATCGACCGAAAAGCTATTCCCGTTTGGTAATCATTTATCACAACTAGATATTCTGAAAATTTCAGGGTCAAAGATACCATTGTACGGTCGTAGGCGCTATTTGAAATTTATCAAAATTTACCGGGAGCACCGGTAAATTGTTGTATTCCAGTTTTCTCAAAAGCCGAAATGTTTTAGGGGCTAAATTTTTTAGTGCTTATAATACATCCACAGGGGCATCCAACTATATCAAAATTGTTAAGAATCACTATCCACCCAATTTTCAAAATTTCCCAAAACTTTGTATTACCTTTAAGTGAGAGAATGATGGTTTGAAAGCTGGATAAATAGATTTTTGTTTGTAAATGATGAAGTACGTATGAAATCATTTGTGATTCCTTTCACATTTAGCTGAAAAGTATTAAATGAAAAAAAAAAAGTTGTCTAAATCTCTCAAAGATAAGAAACAATGAGCAAAATTTGCACCAAGTTGAGATTACCAGTGAAAAAAATACACAGGGGCTCAGGGCGAATTTGCCCCCGAAATGCCCAAAAGAGCCCCTGAAAATCAGAAAAGAGCCCCAGTAAATTTGCATAGAGATCAATGCAAAACAAATTTTAGAGTGTTATTTTTATGCAGGCAAGCTGAAAAGTAGCCCCTGAATTATAAATATTAATTTTTTCCCTGGAGATTACATTTGATGATGCTTGATTTCCATTGAATTGTTCCTTGATATTTTTCATATGCAGTCCAGAAGGTAACTTTAGCTTGTAATTAAGTGTTGTTTGCCTCAGCAATGGTAAACTTTTAGGATAGGAGAAGTGCATACCGGGTACCTGTCTTTTACAAGCCTTAAAACAAACACATCCTGGCCTGAACTAGACAAACTGTTTAATGTGACTTCGTGCAAAGCTCTCATACACTGTACTCCAATACATGGGAATGGCTTTTAATGAAGACAATAAAAAGAAGAAACAACAAAGAAACTGGTATATGGGACTACAGTATACACGTATTTGAACCTGTAAGAATGTGATTTATTTGGTTCATTGTATTTGTCAGTAGAGTCATTTACGTTTAATTTTTCTGGATGATGATTTGGTCCTGACTCCATGATGTGACTTCGTGCAAAGCTCTCATACTCCAATACATGGGAATGACTTTTAATGAAGACAATAAAAAGAAACAACAACAACAACAAAATCAACACTAACAAATAAATTAGTAAATGGGACTACAGTATATATGTACTTGTAGTCTTGTACCTGTGAGAATGTGATTTGACTTGATTTATTTTGGTTCATTGTATTCGTCAGAGTAGATTTACATTGCATGTACCTCTCTTTTCTGGATAATGATTTGGTCCTAAATGTGAACAATTTACGACTGTCCAGTTTGAAAGAAAAATTTGATAAGTTTCAAAGGGGCAGAGGACAAAAGGGAAAGGATGTGGGGATTGGTGGTGGGGACGATTCCTGTCATGATGTTAAAGGGATCCGGTATTAACTTGTCTCAGATTCTGAAACAAAATCCTGGATTAAGCTCATGCTGCAATCATAATTATAAACCTTTAGGTCAGTCAGGAACCCCATGACTTTTAGTTTTACGAGCCGATCGCCTGTCTGATTATCAAGATATTTATGATTGAAAATCGAAACCAAATTTTGCGTTTTCCCAGCGGTTTTCATAACACTACAGTCTATTGAGGAAAACGAGTTTGGTAAAACCGGAAACTCAAAGATTTTGTATTTTTTTGAGGCACTTCTTGATCAATTTGAAGCACAATTTTTTTAGGGCTTCAATATTACACTATATCACAGACACTTATAACATGTAGGGCCGTGCATCTCAGATTTAACATTGTTAAATGATGCCTTTAACAGATCATAAGTCATGAGAGTATAAAGCAAGCATTCAAAGATGTAGAGCTAGAATGAAGTGCCTTGAATGATAAAAGGAGGCTCTATTTTTCTTGAAATGTCAAGAGGCACTTGACTGTTCCCACTAATGACCTGTGGTTGCTATACATTGTACGGGTAAGATAATGAAGACTTGGCTAGTGGAATGGACTAATACAGTCTGAGATGGGGCCCATCAGGGGATTCTAGTATTTTTGTATTCAAGGAATTGAAATAGCTTCCGAAAACACTTCTGGTCTGACAATCACTTTATTGAGCAAGTCTGCAATTTTATACAATTAAAGCTGTGAAATGTTCATTTCTATATATTTTATTTGTTCTGCTTGGTTTTTACACATACTTGTATGCAAATCTTGTAAGTTTTCACATACACGTACCGGGTACGGTATCTGTTTTTTAAATTTTTATTAAAAACAAAACAATGTAAGATTTTCTGTTATACCATGTCCAAAATTCAGTTTGGAATAATGCCAATCTTTCTTTAAATGGGACCTGTACTTTTAAGAATCAAGTTCAGGACCCTATTTTAGAAGACTTGTTATCAATACCAAGTTACAATAATTGTTAAAATCTATTGAAGTCAATGTATTTGATTGGCTATGAGCGAATTTGTTATAAAAATGTGAAACTAGTTTTTGTGAAACAGTGCCCGGATTTTGAAAGATTCATCTTTCGTCATACTTTGGCTCTTAAAGCATTGACTGGTATCGACCTGAAGTGTACACTGTACAGTATCTCTGATAGCAAGGTTATGGCTTGGCAGTGTAGCTTCCAATCAATTAGATAACAAGGTTTTTTCCATGGAAACCTGAGTCACCTCAATGAAATCTTGGATGATCTCTGACTCCAAGCCATAGAAGATGGAAGATCAACCAGACTTTACTTTCAGTATGAAGTCAAGCATGTTCACACTGTATTAAAGACCTTGTTCAGGCATGCTTTAAACTGTCTAAAAAGCAAAGAACAAAAACGTCACAAAGACAAGAGCTTTTCCCCCTCTTTCACTTTAAATAGGACCTTTTTTATTTTGTCACCCCCCTTTTTTATACATTAAAACAAAAAAAGCAGCATTTTCAAGGGGGTGGAGGTTGGGCTGGTGTAAGGGGGGGGGGGGGGGGGACGGGGTCATCATGTCTGAATTGGGCCTCATGGATACAATACAAGGAGCATGATCTGAAAGGAGTGTGAATGGTTGTACCAAGGAGCTTCACTCTTGAGTACCAGTGGAGCATCTCTTTGGGGAGGTGTGTGGGAGATAGCGTGGTCTACCCCCACAGTCTCGCCCATAGTCCCACGCTTGAAGCCCACACTCCTACGCTTTAAAGGTACTATGTCCCATTTGCAGGCCAAAAAAATGAAAAAGTTAAATTCCAACTGCATTTGAAAGATAATACTAATTTAGAACTTCCCTAAAAAAAGGTGGGGCTTGAAAATGTCTTCAAGTGGGAAAATAACGACTATTAGCTGTCAAATCGACTTTAGGGCTATAGAGCCCAAAATTAATAGTCTTGATTTTCAGACAATTGTACCGAATGGTCATACGTTTTATGCTGCGCAAAGATTCAATCAGTTTAATCTTGGCCATCACAAGAAGTGGATTATTGATGTACACAAATGCTCATGTACCCTTTACAACTCTTTTCATGTACAGGTGTATGTTATTACCAAAGAAGAAAAAAAGCCAGTCAGTTACTCAATAGTGTCTGACAGTGAAGTCTAGCAAGTAAACTGGTTTCCTTGCATAATTTGTATATGAGGACACTGCTAACGTTTAAATTTCACAGATAGGACATACATGACATATTCATAATTCCTGCAAAGTTCTACAGCATTTGAGGTTGGCTGCAAAAGGGACACAGTACCTTTAAGCCCACAGTCTAGCCCACAGTCCCACGCTTGAAGCCCACACTACCTTCATAGTGTGAACTGATAATTAAAGGATGCCGCATTTACATGGTTGAAGTGATTTAACTTGAAGTCGCCTCTCAAATATTGAGTAGGGCTTTGTTTGAGCATGTGAAAAGTGCACCACATTTTGACATGTGACCATAAGTGGTTCATGTCCATTTTTAGATGACATTGACATGATGTTTATCCTTGTTACTTGACCATGTTCATTATGATTGTCCAAACAGGAGATTAATGTCCACTTGGCTTTCCGGTACTAATTGGGGAATTCGATACTTCCGGTAAAACCTGCCAACTTTGGAGCACTTTTTCTGAGTAACTGGTCAAGTGGTGTCATCCCTCATTGTATGACTCACAGCCAGCGTGTCCACACACAAAACAATTTATCCCGAAACTTTATAACGAAACGTCGTATAAAGAATCATAGTATAAATTCCAAAGTGTCCACACACAAGAAACTTCATATAAATAATCATCGTATAAATTCAAGGATGTCCATAAACAGAAGAAAGTAATCCTGAAACTCTACAGTCTGGTCTCCTTTCGCTCGAGGTCACGTTAAGCCCCGCCCAGTTAGTTACACTAGTTACACCCCCCCCCCTGTCCACACACAACATTTTCCGTGATTAGGCGTGATTAGGCGTGATTCTTTATTGAGTTTCAGTTCGAAACGATGCCCAAACCTGCGTTTCGTTAGACTAGTTTCGTTATACGACGTATCGTTAGTGAGCGTCCACAGACTCCACACACACAATTTCATCGTAAAACTATCGCGAAACGGTATAGCTAATCACGGAAAATGTTGTGTGTGGACAGGGGGTCAATCAACACTTTCACATACAATGAAAGCAGATTCAGGGAATCATCGATCACATTAGATCTCACAGAAATCATTAATCCAATCATGAATACTCTTGGTTTAATGCTCTAATTATCCAGTCTGCCTTGTGCTATAGCTCGTTCTTATTTACTGGGTAAGTTATAAGAGAGATTAAAGCTGTTTCCTTGAAATGTAATTAGAAAGTGTTTATCGGATATGTCTAATCAATATGCCTATCAAGCATGTTCACTTTGATGTCTTTATAAAAAGAAACCACATTGTCATTGTGGTAAAGAGGTTTAAATACATGTAGAAGGTTGGGTTCTGGGAAGAGGTGAAAAATAATTTGTGAGCGTTATCATTGTTATTATGCAAGTGTGGAAGAACATCAGAAAAACATGCTCCCTGAAAAGTATGGCTCTTCAAATGCCTTCATATTCTAAATATGGCATGTAACATCATAAAAATCAGGATAGATTTTTATGCCACGTGTTCGTGTAGTCCCATATACATCTTTCTGTGTACAATGCTTGTAACTTTACCAAGACTTGGCCAAATTTCTTATTATTTTGATGATTCCAGAACCTTGCAATACACACATTTCTGATCGACTCCATTCTGTTTCTTTCACAATGCCATCGCATGACCAGAACTCAACTTTATCTTTAAGACTGTTTTCTTGCAGGTTGGCATAAATTCAAGACTAAGTCGACATTACTTTAGACCATAGGTGATGACTAGCCAATTTAATACCCTAATGTAGAAGATAATCATCAGATGATCTTTTGATGTGAAAAGGAGTCACGAGCAGGAGATTCTCATGTGATAATCTTAATGTAACATGTAGCTGTGAATGTTCGCAGTTAAAATTAAATAGATTTTGAAATTATGACAGTTTTACTTCACATGCTGGGAATTCTGACAGTTGGTAACGAAACATAAACAGCATATGATGGGAGCAAACACCCATAGATTCAACAGTGTAAGAAGATCTTGATGAGAAACATTTTAAGGGCGCAAACGAATCTATAAGACATTGAACTCTTGAAGAGATCCATTTGTATATCACTAATCACGAGAGAAATTGTTATCCACATTTGTAGTGTTGTTTGAAACAATGAGACTTGGCATGATACAATTGATGATCCATGTCCATAGTAGTAGTAGCTTCACCTACACATATTGTATCTCTTGACAAGTTTTTTTATTTTTATAAGGGCCTACCTTTTTAGTTCTGAGAATGATGAGTGTGGTTTGAAAGTGTACATGATTAGGAAGTACAGAGTGGGTAAGCTGAAAAAGAATTTAATGCTTGTCAGGATTGTTTAGTGATAATGATCATATGACTTATTAAAGCACAAGATCTTCTGTTTAGCTACATGTACTAACAACTTGTGATGGACTGGAAAAAACATTTAAAGATTTGCTGCAACCTTCTGATCCATTGAAAGCTTGTAAAAGAAGTTCATGGCTTCATTAGTTTGTATTTGAACTCATTAATTTTGCATAGTCATAATTCTATTTGTGATCAGGATCCCAACATCTGATGTATTCATTGGAGGCTGCCTCTTGGTTTGGTTATTAAGAAGAAATGATTACCACTATTCTGATTAAATTATTCCCAAGAACTGATCACCACTCTGATACAGAGGTAAAATCATTAATTAGATGATCATTACTTTGAAAAATGTCTGGATCATCTGGCAGCATAGTGCCCTTTCTTCGTGTGATTTTTTGGTCATGATGTCTGCACTAAGTTCCTGACCTTTTTTCATAGTTACAGTGTATGAAGTGGTTATCATAATTGTTAAAAAGTGAACAAGTAGGCATTATAGAAAGAAGGTTCCAAATGAAAAGGATGGCTTTTCAAATACTCTCATGTTCCGATATATGACAAGTAACAGCTAAGGGTTGTGGACCACACTTTCATGCTACCTATATACAAAACTCTGTGTACAGTGCATGTAAATGTTTAAGAGTGGACCAATTTCTTATCATTTTGATGAATCCAAGACCTCACAGTACTCACCATTACTTATGTGTTACGCGATAGACCTTTTTCCTATTGCTTTTAGACTACTTAAACAAAAAGTACCAAAGCGCTTACAAAATTACAGAAAGTGAAGAAAGAAATATGAAAAACAAAGACTTATAAACATAAGTAAATCGCATTAAGTTACTGAGAGAAGAAGTATGTTTTAGCTATCTTTTGAAACAGGCAAGATAGAGAATAATTATTTTATACTGTCAGTTTTTGAGCGAAGGTTACAATGTATGTGCTGGTGTATATTGGTGTCATTAAGGTATTCAAGTGCCATATGATTTAGAATTCTGAAGACATACAAGGAGACCTAAAGCAGAATGCGTAACTGTAGTGTAGAGGTAACCACTGGAGTTCCCTAATCAAGGGAGAAGTATGAGTCTGCACGATGCAATGGCATGGCCAGAACTCAACTTTATCTTTAATCTGACAATTGAATTTAGAGAATGAGTCAGAAGACCGATAAGTTGATCACAGTTTTTATTCTCATGGGTCTTACTGTATGTCATGTAATGGTTTGTTGGGGTTAGTTTAGCTAGGGGTTATGGGAGGTTGTTGCTGTAATGCCCATGAATACCAATAGGACATACATGTAAGACCTTTTAGGCTGTAGTGTACAAGTACATGTAGGTCTGTTGGATGAAGGACTATGAAGATGAAAGTGATATACATGTAGTACACTACAGTACATGTAGTTTTATATTATTTGCAATAAGGCTGTATTGCTAATATAGTGCACTTATTAAAAATGCACAGTGAGTCTGATATTGATACACTCTTTGTACCTATAATTCACAACTGGCTCTCTGAATTATGTGATAAAGAGTGTATTTTGTTTTTCAATGTATACTGATTACTGATAATATGCATACACATGAATTTATCACAGCAATGTCGATATACTCCTTGACTGTTTAATTGACCAGATTATATCATAGAGAAGGAGTCTGTTATCAACAGGTTCATTTCAGTGCCAAAGGATAAAGGTATGTATTCCATCTTTGTATATTTTGATTTGTTTTGATTTTTTGTTTATATACATGTACTATGCCTGCCCTTTGGACTGTCTCCTGAGCCAGAAAGGTGTTAACTCTACTTTTGCATCTAGAGTTATAATGGTCTAGTTCACAAAAGACAAGATAATGATTTGAAATATATACACTTGATCAAATTGAGTGTTGGATTGGATTGCATGTTGTGTTGGAGTAAATTCCTTCTTGAGTAAAGCTACATGTATGGTCACAAATCAGAGCAGCGACCGACCGATCAGTAGCCTGCTCGGTCGCTGCTGGAATTAGGCATCGCCCAGCTATTAGGTCGGTGCCCGGGCGAAGACCGCCCAGGCACCGAGCGTATTTTGGGCGGCGAGTGAAAAGTGAGCAGACGCTGCCCAAATTTTAACTCCGCGCTAAAACTTCAGCGGCGACCAAGCGATGCCCTAAACACGAGCGGTGCCTGGGCCGCCGCCACTCGGTGGCCGGGCAGCCGCCGGGCAGAATTGGTTAAAAACTCTCCGCTCGGTCACCGAGCAGGCTACTTTTGGGTAATGTGACCATAGCATAAGGGTATGAAATGTCAGACTTCCTTGCTTTGTTTTTGTTTATTTTGTTCTGTAGTATGTGTTTGTGCTTCTGTTTATTCAAGCAAGTTGCATATATTTATGTACACTGTTTACACTTTTATGACAATCTTAATATTAAATAGTGCAATTACAATTTATTCTCAAGCAGATCTCTGTGCAATATAATATTCTTTTTACCAAATAAACTCCTACCTGAGAATGTCATTTAGACCTTTATGAATTAAATATGACAAATATGTACATGAAAAGAATAGATAAGAACATGTTTAACAAAAAAGCATGTTCTTTTAACATTTAAAAATGTTATTTTGTATGTCATCATTACATGTAAACATGCATGATCCAGCTATTCATGTAAAAACATTTGTACAAAATGTGTTTTTTATTGCAATAATAAACCATTATTGATTAGAATTGATTATAAAATTCATTGAATTTTATCCTCATTCTTTTCATGTATATATATATTTTTCATATTTTTTACTTTATACATGTATATGTACATGTTGTACGTGTAGGTCTACAGTATATACTTTTGTTTTTTCTTTTAAAGAAAACTTGGATTGCTTGCATGGTTCAGTAGTATACAATGATGAGAAACTTTGACACATAGTTATCTCATGATGAATGAATGTTTATATAATATTCTTGTTTTTGTCAACCCTGTAATCAGTGGACCAACGCAGTGGTAGAATCGGTAGATAGATCTTAATATCACTGAGAATTCAAGCCTCAGAATATTTCCAAACACCTATGGAACTATAGAGAATTGAGAGCGCATTTCTGTTTGTGAGCTCTCACTATTTTATCTTATGCAGAGGTTATACATTTACTGAAAGATTCCACTGTGACCACAAAGTTGTGTATTTTAGTTTATGCACTAGTTGTCATATGATTGTTCCATGGAAGTATAAAAAGAATAATACCAACTGTAATAGAGGACACATACTGAAAAATATTGTGGGAAGCTGTTTTGCCATCATTACATATCATTTGGAACATACTTTCTGGAACTTTTGCAAAACATACTTCAATAAATACTTCAGTTCACTATGTATCTTTACACAATATCTTACTCAGGGAGAAAGAGTGAGATATTTGTTATGAAAACACTACAGGGTACATGGATATATGTGACAGTGGGACCAACATTTGTGACTCTTACATGTAAACAGTAATTGTTTCGCTACTGAAAACATGGATTCTGATTGTAGTGAGTTTCAAGTTACAATATCATACAAGCATACACGAGAGCTAGGGGAAGGAGGGGGAGACATCACCTCCATATTTGTGTTTTTTGGTTTAAGTTCATGTAACATTTCCTTTTGATAACTTAAAGTAAACTGTAATATCCAGAGGTCTTGTTTGTTGTTCCTTGCTAATTTGAAATTTTTGTTTTCTGTTGGCAAACCTATCTGCAAATCTGGTTCGACACTTTTCTCTCCCTCTCCATTTCATTGCCGTGCCCCAATGAAGAAAACAATCTTTGATCTTGTGATTAAATTTGTATCCAATCGGAGAGGGAGTTGAAAAATGATGCTGAGAATGTAAATGACAGAGCTCTGACATTGACCTTGGTGGTGATCGTTACTATGAGAAAGCAGGTTAGAGTTGAATACATGGTAAGGTTGACTGTGAGGACAGCAAACCAAGGTCCTCATCTCATGTTCATCATCTTGGCAGCAAATATACCAGGCTTGTTCCCCTTGAATGGTAGGCTGATTTGATTCTTTGAATTTATTCAATGCATGTCATGCATGGTCTTGGTTGGGCCACTGATGCTGTCAGGCTGAAAGCATACATCAATGGTTCAGTGACATAAAGACGTAACTCCATATTTTGCCAAAATGAGTATTTGATATCAAAATGTTCAGAAAAATGTGGGCTTTCCAGGAAACACAAAGACTTAACTCCACCCAATGAAGTCAATGGCTAGTGAAACATAGACTTAACTCCTTAAGGCCCAAGTGCTGCAGTGACACACAAACAAATTTTTCTCAAAATGGCCAAAATGGAGTTACGTCTTTGTGTCACTGACCCCTCGACATGTACCCTTTACTACTGTGAGAATATCAGTGAGGTTCATACGATAGTTTGTTAACTTAAGTTTAAGGTTGCTGAAGTTATCAGTTAGTTAGGGAAACTTTAAGTTACCTTATAAACCATGACAGCATGATAACTATGTGCAGCGGAGGTCCTCGCTCATAATTATTGCATGTGCCGTGCAGATGCAATTAACTTCCAGGTTAACTTCTAGCTTGTACATTGTACATAGCTTGTACATAGCTTGTACATTAGCTTGTAGTTAAAATAAATGCTTTCCCTTGAACATAGTTCAACTTTGAATTCTCATTTTTTGGGGCCATGTGAACCCACGTCGTGCTTAATAGCGGATTGTATTTTATAACTTTGAGATTCCGCAAACTTAAAGTTTAAAACTATGATGGGCCCTTGTGAACATAGCAATTATTCCATAGCCTGTTGGTAGTGAAACATGATATGCATGGTTACAGGTTAATACACATGGAAGATTACTTTATGATACAATACCTTTACAGCCTTAGAATAGTTGTATGAGCTATGATAGGAAAAAAAATCAGCTAGCATTTCATATCATTTACTAACAATACAAAAAAGGCTGAAACCCAGATCCAAGGGTTCGGAGTTAGGTGCAATGGCTTTGGTTTGAAAATGTATTTCACCTATCAAGCGCCGTGAAAGACATGAATTTACATTTACTACACTTATCCTGTGATGTAGATGATACCAGTTAGGAGTAATTCCTCATCTATCAGGTGTTCTGTTCGCTATGTACATGTACATTATAATGTACCATTGCCCAATTCCTATAGAGAACAGAGATGTGACGATACTGGCCAAGTTTTCAAGGTTACTGGTCACACCAGCGCCAAACACTAAATTTGGCCTGCTCCAGTCTGTTGCTTGAATGATTTCTTGGTGAACCTCATGCATAGGCTCTATGGTTTGGACTTTGGAACCAATAACGTTGAATGTGGCGTTAGCATTTTGGTATGGAGTCCAGTGCTCACGTTTAGACTCTAGAGGTGTTCTGAGGCCATGTTCTGAGGCTGCACTCTGAAAATGTTATAGTTTTCTGAAACAATTCCTCAGCAACCTAGCTACCACACAAACACACAACATTTTACTCAAATTCCCTTCTCAAAGGCCTCAATGCGTCTCACCCAAACTTGTGACTCAATATGTATACCTGTTGTGCAATCATATACATTTGTTTGGGCCTTTGGTCACTTCTTTCTGGCCAAAGTGGCCCAGACGGCCTTAGCATTGACATAAGAGGCCTACAAACTCATCTGTTTTATAGGGGAAATTGCAACATCCATGCCATCCTTTGCCTCAAAAGGACTGTGGTATGGGGAGGGGCCTGCCTCACCCAAATGTAGATCATCTGGTCACAGAAATGGTCCTGCATACTGTGGAAAAGGAGTTTTGGTGGGTTGACTTTTTCCTGTCATGACTGGCAATTTTTGGCATCAATATTCAACATACAGGTACAGTAAACATGTACATGTATCTGCAGCAGCACAACTACATGGGTGTATAACCTTTTAGAGAGGGATTATCAAGATCTCTGATTTTTTAAAGCAATCTTGGTTTTGGTCTTACTCTTTGTTTTGGTCCGCTGATCAAATCAAGAGACTGATTGATGGTTGATAGAGGTCCAACATGCATCTTGGAAAGCATGGTTCGAATCTGAATGCCCTTTCATGCACTGTGAAGGGGAAAACCCCATACCATGGATTAAAATGTATGCCCATACACAGCGATAGCATCAAATTCCAGGATTACAATGGTACTACCGGTATACAGTCTTATTTTCTAAGAGGTGCCTTATTCTAATTAATTGTAGGGATGCAGCACTCAAAATTGTTAAAGAAATTATGTGGGCATCTTGGAAATTATGGTTCGAATCTGAATGCCCTTTCATGCACTGTGAAAGGGAAAACCCCATACCATGGATTAAAATGTTTGCCCATACACAGCGATAGCATCAAATTCCAGGATTACACTGGTACTATACCTTCTTATTTTCTATTGAGGTGACTAATTCTAATTAATGTAGGAAAGCAGCGCTCAAACTGTTTGTGAAAGTATGTGGGCCCTACAGCAATATTTGTTGGTGTTATAGCCAAGTCACACCGCCAAACGCCTGGAGACTGATTCCGTACTGATCAAATCTTGGCCATTCATGTAATTTCATGCTCTGTCTTGTTTAGTTTGGTGTCTGTCTCGTCAGTGTGACTGGAGTATAGAGCATCTTTTCATAGTCTTTTCATCTTTTCATAATGTTTTCACATTGAGATTGTTTCAATGGTGTTTGAAAAGAATCTGCCCTATTTCACAAAAGTTTGTCAGGTACAAGTAGGTTGTAGGGGGTCGATCCATGCATGCTCCAGTTTCCAGCTCACTGTACACTAAATATTAGCGATAGAATTGATAATGTATTACTTGTAACAGACAGTGACCGTGAGCATTTCACTGGTAATTAAATGAACTGAATCCAATATTTCCACTCTACTTCACATACTGTGGAAACTCTACATCAGTTCTCTCTCTCTGTTCTTCAAGGTGAAAAGCCAGGAATAATGAAGGAAAAAAAAAAAAAGCGGAATTGATTAGAAGGGAAGTTCACACGCCATGGTCTGTTGCTCAATTATGAATCATCTAGCAGATGTATGGGGTATTCCTTTTCTTTATTAGGACGCAACCTGCTTGTCAGCATACACTATGATTCATCCTTCATGTTGTCTCCCGGTAAGATTAAAGAGGTTGCTCCGACGACATGAGGTGACAGAACTGTCACTCTTGCAGAATAGCACATGTTTGGTTTGGCGAAGACAGTCCTTGGGTATTTGGGCCGTCATACAGAATGTGCATACTGATAAGTTGGTATCCTTCGCTGGATGTCTTCCGAAAATGTCTCAAAACTCTCCTCTTTGACCATGATCAACAATAGATTCTTTGATAACTTTTATGTAAAGCGCTGTGAAACAACAGTTAGTTTGTAAGAGCACTATAGAAATGACTTTATTGTATTGTATTGTATTGTATCCTCTGATACAAGGGATGATTGGCCATTGGAAGAGCCATTGGTCTATTGCCTTTTGGGACCGGATGGTCCCTGTATTAAACCTATTGGAATGAGAGAATTCAGTAGTCAGCAGGTTAAGGGCCATTGCTTTTGATCTGTCGATGGATCGTGAAGTTCCGATCAGCAACTGCACTACTTGTAGCTACTTGCTCCCTCTATATATAAAACAATGCCTAATCAGTGACCATTGGTCCCCCATGATGAGATAGCCACCTGTCAGTGACCACCCTGGGTGGTCTAATACCTCCTAGCCAAACTAGTACAGAGGGCCTTTAAGAGTTGTGTTTGCTATTAATTTCAAGTTATAATACATTTGGATCACCCGCAACACAAGACCAGACCAAGCACAGTATAGCATGGTCCTGGGGAGGCTTCGATCATCAGTCACACTTGCATAGTTGTACATGTAGTTGTCATATGGTGAGGGTAATTAGTTCAGTAGAACCTGTTGGATCCATTTTGACTCAGATATTGTATTGTGCTTATTCATTTGAATCCCCCAATTTCATTTTGTTACAAATTCAATAGTCTTCATTGGAGTTGAACATCTATATCCTGGTAATTATTACGAAGGTGCTACTCCAAGCTACCAAATTGTGATAACCGGTAGGACTTTAATTGAGAGATACTCATTGCTTGACCTTGTGAATGACACCTGTAGGAAAAGCAAGGGGCATCGATCCAGTCATAAACTTCATACCCCACTACCCATGAATCATGGACCATACCACAATGGGTCCATGCTTGATTGAAGAGGTTCGTTGGCACATAAAGCATGGTTATTCAAACCAAGGGGAAGGCCTTTGTCATTTTGATCACTGTTGGTTTTGGTAAATAAGAAATAGGATTATCCGCTAATATCTATAAATATAGTATCATAGTTCAATTATTATTTTCTTTGATGGGCATGAATGATCTGAGGCCATGAAGTACATGTTTGTAGAGGTGTTATGATCTAGTGGATAAGTCTCTGGACTGTGAACCAACAGGTTTGAGGTTCAAATCCTTGCTGCAGCACTTTGACAAGACATTAATTCACATTTGCCACACTTGACCCAGGTGTAGGTAGTGAGAACCCAGTAGGATCTATTCCTTGAATGCAATGAGCAATATGCATGGTTGCCATAGCTAAAGCTGAGATAATTATATCTAAATCCTAAAAACTACTGTATGTATCTTAAATTCTCTGGATATAAACATAGAATGTGTAATGTTTTATGCAGTGTCATCTTGTGAATCCAGCCTTTGAAGGGCTTCTTTAGTCATGTCAGGGATTGGCAACTCTCTGTGCATGAAATATGAGAGAATAAGGACATTATCTTGTTGTCCTTTTTTCCCATTGCCTCCTCTTCTCCTAGCCTTTCTCCATAGCTCTTTTTCATTTTTTGTCTTTTTGTCTTGATTTGATTCGGAGAATGCAGCTGTCTTTTCTCTGCAAAGTTTCTAAGATTTACCAACTCTCATCTCGAGGATCAGAATGCACTTTGACAAACTCATATGCCTCTGTATTATAGGCTGCATTATTTTGAGGGAACCCCAACCTGAAGTATGGACCTACATTGCATAGATTCCATAAATCATTGTCTTCATACAATGTATTCTTTACAGAAAAAACACTCAAAATTTGTGATTTGATGATACAGGTAGTTAAACCCTATTGGGGACATTCAGTACAATAAATTTGCTACTGAGCACAGTCATGACTGAAGTCTGAAGCCATAGAGTGAGCGTGGGTGTATCATTGACCTTCATGGGGTTAGAACCAGACAAGAAAGAAAGGTGGCAAGGCGAGGTCGGGGGTATCCCAACTCTGCCAACCTTTATCACACCATCGGTAGCCGTCAAATCTGGCTGGTTTTAAGTGGGTCAGCTTCCTCTCTTCACACCCCTCCTTTTACCAGTCCAGGGGTGTCTTATCCAGGGGTCGAACCTCTATTCTAGGGTGGGTGTTCCTCAGGCTTCCCATGGACTCCATCAGCTACTCATCAGCAAAATATATTTCCCAGTGAAAACGGTCTTCTGAAATATGTGACATGGCCAAAAGTGACATGAGTTTATCATCTCAATTGAAATTTTGATTTAGGTTGATTGATGATTTATCGTACCTGACTGGTGAGAAAGCAAGTAGGGGCTTACAGAGAAACAAACCAGTGGACATACATGTAGTCCAACATATGGCTTCAAGTCCTATCCCACAGATCTGGTTATTGACTACCGGTATAGTATTAATGCCTATGGTATATACTTCAGTATATTGACTATGTTGTGGACCCAGGACCTGATGGTTACAAGACTGCTGCTCTACCTCTGCCCCTCTTCAGAATCAAACAAGGACACAATACAGGACCTAGTGGTATGTCACATTCCAAAGTGGCCCCGGCCTGCATACAATTAGAAGAGGGATCCTGTAATGTCCTGCAGGAATAGCTGTGTCAGTAGCTCTTGGAGTAATATCACTGTTGCCCCATATTTTGAGTGCTGATTTAACTTTTCTCTTCTCCACCCACCTTATTGTTTGTTCGTGTCATCAATAGGTTTCTTGTATGTAAATCATTCAAAAATGAAAGGGTCCTGCATGGGTGTTTCACAAAGACTAAGATGGACTTGAACTATGGCAGCTACACATGTAGGCCATTCATGCCACTGGTTGCTCTCACCATTGGTCTCTCAAGGGATGTCACAAATACAGCATTTACATTTTTCATTTTTTCGATCTTTAGTCTTTGTGAAACACTTTCCAAGTCAGAGCACAGGGTCAGGCTCATTGAATCACAGGATACTGTTTATTTATCGTGACTGTGAGACAGTTCAGAGCACACACAATGTTGCGTCATGTCTGATAGCAAATCACTTTGATCTAAATTCTAGAGCATGTGCTTTTTACCTGGCTGTATCCACTTTGATAGAGCATGCTCCTGTTATGATATCAAAGCAGTTGAATGATTAATCTAGTATCTGGACAGTTGTTACAGGTCAAGGTGCCTTGAGATCCTTTGCTTTTCATCTGTTTCTCACCTCAGTTGCAACATGGAGATATTATTCCCACCCCTTTTTTTACCCCTTTGTATAATCTGCCTCCCCCCAGCCACACACTTTGGCAAGCATGACAGGAATAGGCCATCATTTTGTAAGTAGAGATCCATATAAGCGTTAACTTTATATAAAACATTGTTTTACCTTTGGCTCTCAACAGACGATCATCCTCTTTCAAATCATCCCATAACTGGCCTGCTATGTTCAAAATCATTCTTGCTCTGATGCATATTATCTGTTCAGAGCGAGAAGGGCATTATCCCTGTGTTAATGTGTGTGAGTTGATGCCCTTTCTGCCTCCAAACAGGCGATATTGTCCTGTTTGAATTATAAGTAATGTCACATTCTACTCTGCCGTAAATATGCTCATGTCTTTCAATCAAATATGTGCATGTCTGAATTGCGTAGATCTCTGTTTTTGTGTAACATGTATAGGAGTTTTTCAAAGGATTTCTGATGACTGGCATTAGTCTCTAACTTCAGTCAGTGTCTCTTCTGTGTGTTTGCATAGGAATTAAAATCAGTCATAATAGCAAGTTTTTTTATGGAGATGAAAAGTTCAATGGCAGTTGTAAAGTTCATTGAAAGTCGTCTTATGGTAGATTAAAATTACTCAACTTTCATCAGGGAATCACATGCTTTGAAATCACTCCACAGACATCCTGTGTCATACCAAGATAAAAAGGTTGCATTATGTAAAGTGGTGAAGATGAAAAGAGCGTCAAAAATGATATAATATTGGATTAAGGCATGATTCATGGAAAGAAAGCCACAAGCCTGTGATGAATTTCTCAAGAGGGTTGGTTATGGTCAGGTAAGGTGCAGACTAAATATTACTCACTTTTTTTTTTTACCTCTTTGGGATTGACTGGTGAAAAAACAGGTCATCCGTTCAACTAAAGTGTGTTAATATTTAGTTTGGAGTTATTCACTTTCTGGAGGAAACCTGTTCACACTTTTCATACTGTTCCCATTGTTCTAATTAGCATACGTATGCTAAACAATCTATGCCATTTAAGCTTTAGGAATCCTGATAGGTTTGTACATATTTTTTAAGTTTCTATCATCGTTTCCTTTTTTTTAAATTTGAAAACAAAATATGACAAAAATGGACATTCCATGATAATTTCAGCACTAGCTATCCCTTTTCCACTGTTGTTGGCTGTACCCCACTGACTGTTAGTATTCAGGAGAGTGCACAGAATTTTCAGCAAGAATATGTACTGGATTCAAACCCCCCTGAAACAGCACCTTGCATCTTTTCACACTCAAGAACAATCTACAGGTGTAGTTTAGAATTGCAATTCAAATCTCACTGTTTTGGTCACACTTGGGATATGTAAAATTCATTTTTACCTCTTTTCATAACTACCATGTGCAGATGCACAAAGCTTGACGAAGCACTCATCTATTAAATCAACACTAGCAATTTAAACCCAGCACTATAGTAGTGGAATTTTCATAGTGACCAGAATCTTAGCAATTAATGAGATTTTGTTGTTTATACACCTGATTGTGATGTGAAATGCAATATAAAGAAATTCTGAATCTTAAACATTACTACTCATGTGAACAGCCCTATTGTCTGTGTGCGTGTGTGTGTGTGTGTGTATGTGGGTACGTGTGTGTATATGTTTGTGGTAGTGTGGTAGGCTGGTAGCTATCAGTTAATCCCATAGATGTGGTTTTGGTCATCCTTTCCGATCGCTCCCCATGAAACACACCTTCCTCGTATTACTTACATGGAATCAACATTGAGGTTAGAAAGAATTAACCCACATATAAATATTTGAGGTGTAAATGAACTGTATGCCATTGGCTCTAAGTCAATACTCATAGATGCATGCTCATTGAAAAGTGATATTTAATATTGATAGTCCTATATTTTACCTCTATTTGGATAAATAATAATAATAATAATAATAGGCATTTCTATAGCGTCATTTATCTAGAAATTCTATTCCAAGGTGCATTTATTATTACCCCAGAAGGGCATTAGCTCTGTGTTAAAGTACATGTATGTATGTATTGTATTTATTAAACATCATTGATGTACATCAATATTCTGTTTATAGACATAGTTATAATCACTTTACAATGTAATGCAACAATACATGTGTATGAGTTAACACACTTCTGGCTCTCAGCCGACGATTTGCAACTTCATGTCTTTAAAGGCACACTGTCCTACTTGTAGCTACTTGCTCCCTCTATATAGAAAACTTCCCAAATCGGTGCCTGTTGGTCCCCCATGATCCTCTTTTTCTTATGTTAAATGAGAGCTGAGTTAATGAGATAGCCACCTGTCACAGTGACCTCGATGGCTCGCTGTGTGGTCTAATCCCTTCTAGCTGCAGTAGTAATGCCTACCTTTAACATTTTGAAGACTAGATTTTGAAAAGGTTTGATTTGTGTATCCCAATAAAATTGATCAGTAGTTTATTAGAATTGAGGATAGAAACCAGTTTTGAAGTTAAGGTTTCTAAGATCTATAGTAATTTATTTGCTTATTTTAACTTTGATTTTGGGTTATCCCCTGTCTCTAGCGATGTCTCGATCTGATGCAGTGAGGTGTAACTCAATGATCTTTGCTTCTTTCAGGGAGCCACAAATGTCTTGTGTATGTTTAACCTTCATGACTTTCATGTGCCACCATGTTGACAAAGAAATGTGATTCTGTTAATCTTGGATTATTCCGGGATTTCAAGATTCATAATTTCTTGTTGTGAGTGTGTTTTCACTTCAAGAAGAAAGACAGAGTTTTATTCAAAGATACCACAAAATGGTTTAAAAAAAACAGGTGGCAAGATTGTAAGCTGCCTATGGCACTTAATGTGTTGAGCTCTCCAGCCACTTGCATTTATATGACATAAATGATAGCAGAGAATTCAAATGACACCTCTTGGGGTTAAGAAATTATTCAATCTTTTTTGTTTCCAGTTCCAATATTTACAGAGAAACCAAACGATTGCACAAAAGACCATTGAGGATAAAATTGAATTGTGATGAACATGTCAATGTGCCTTCCGGCGAACATGCCTCACAGCTATATGGAACAAAGACAGACAAAGCTGAAAAGAGACAAGAGAATCATTTAGTAACATTACTTTCATTGTTGGCTGACTCATTCACGATTCACAGCAAGAAAACTATTAAACAGAAGGATAATTCATGAGAAAAGTGAGAACATCCCTGTGTTAAAAAATCATGGAGTGCAAAAGGTTGGCAAACCTTTGGGAGCCTCTTTATGAGTCCTGGCTTTGAATAGATGCAGAAAGGCAGATTATCTAAATACCAATAGAAGGATGTATAGGTCTGAGAAAGATACAGATAGCGGTGGGTGGCACGTCTGCATGATTTTTTGATATCTAGATGATTATCACTTTTTGTGATGAAAGAATAGTTTTTTCCCCATAGATCCATTTAAGAAAGCATCAGCTAGAAAACCTCAATTTGTACCTCAATTGGCAAGATTTCAAATAGCATTTCAACCCATTGAGCCATGAATATGCTTTGAGAATATGCATGTTTGTTGTATTGAGAGACAGAGGGAGATTAACTCATAGTTTTGAATAGAGGTAATGTCCAAATGGCTCAAGAAGCAGTTAAAGGGATTAATTGCTTGTTGAGAACTATTTGGACATAACGTACCTCTGGTGGCCAAATATTACTGGGGGAGATGGATGGGGGCTTAGTTATACCCAAATTTAAACCATAAATGAACATCATTAGAAAGCTTTAGAATCTATTGAAAGTAAGAGGAAGAATGGATGTCAACAGAGGTTCTTTTGGTACAATACTCCTAATACCTCATGATGAATTGACCAATTTGTATTCATTTTCTTGTGCTCCCTGTGTCTTCTTTTCTCCTACATTTTGAGATTCTGCTTGACCAGTGACCACCCAGGTAGTTTTTGCCTTTTTTTATTCTCTCACAGTTTTCTTGTTTTCTCCTTCTTTCCCCCTCTACCCCCACTCCCTTTCTCTTTCTTTCTTTATTATTCTTCTCTCCCATCTCCCCCTCTCTGTTATTCTCTCCCATCTTCCCAATCTATCTTTCTCCTCTCTCTTTTTCCTCTCTCTCTTTCTATCTCTTTCTTTCTTTCTCTCTCTCTCTCTCTCACTCTCTCACTCTCCCCCTCTGCGCGTACATTCTCTCCCTTTCCCTTCCTCTCTCCTTCATGCATTCTCTGGCTGCACAATCAAAAAGAAAATATTCATAATGTTTAGTAATCAGGCTTTATTTCCAGATTATAAACTTTCTGAGTAGTTGTTTCATGTCAAGTCTACCCCCTCGCATGCAGCAAATGTTAGCATCCCATTGGTTATGAGGAATAGGAAGTGTGAAGTTGGGAACCTTAGAAATATCTGAAGTTCTGAACATTTCTGTGTCTGTTTATGTCACCTAACATGGTTATTTTTTCTAACAAATATGTATAATAATAGTCACAAGTATACATGCACATCACAATATGTTGATGAAAGAATGTTAAGGCTAAAGATTCACTGATATTTGTCTACATTTGATGATGAATTAATGCCTCTATAAATCCCTTAATTATCTTTGTACACATTTGACTCTCTGCCCTATGGCATCTGTCTTTCTATCTTCATCCTTCTCTCAAAATCTTTCTCTTTCTCCTTTCCTCTCTCTCTCTTTCTCTCTTTCTCTTTCTGTCTCTCCAAATCTCTTTCTATGTCTGTCACTTGTATGCACATATTTTATGCTCTTTTCTCTTCTTCTTATTTTGTTTGTTTGTCTCCTCTACTCCATAAGGACTAGGTATTTGGATTTTTCTGAAAGGTTTCCTCCATCACCCTTATTAATAGTCTTTTCAGTCCATGCCAGTAGCCGGAACTTTAAGATTAAGACTCTTTATATTTGGAAAGGAATCAAGATATTACTCAAAACATCTTTGTTTTGTGAAGGGATTTTTTGAGTGACGTATGTGGCTCTGTTTCTGTCATGAATCATATAAATCAATAGAAGAAAGATTGAATAACATAGGCTATGTTCACTCAGATCTGTCTTAGAATTGATGCACACTTTTAGTGATAAAAAAAAAAAAAAAAATCTTATAATCATGACATAAAGGCATGGCGACATGCATTATCTCTATATCTCTACCCCGCCCTAAACTTTCTCCCAAAGTGGAATAATAGTATTTTTTTTTAAAGAGATAGTTTGGATCATGGTTATGATGTAAGCTACCTTTATTTCCTTCTACTCTGTGTCAATTATCTACTTTGTTTAGAAAAGTGTTTTTGGTCTACATGTACATGTATGTCCAGAAGATGAATGTGACCACACGGTACTTCTTTATGATTGTGACCCTTTGCATTATTTGACATGAAATCTAATGTCTTTATTTTAGTATTTTTCCATAAGATTGTCTAGTCAGAGCAATAAGGTCATTAAGTCTAAGCTAACACCCTTCTTGCTCTCAGCAGACAATAATCAATTAAGAGCTATCTCTGTTTCTCTGATCCATCTGGGGTTAAAGGGAAATACAAAGTTTTGGTATGGCGTCATGAATTTGGTTCAGATGAACATATTGGAAGCATACGATTTTACAATACTTCAATGATCCTTGTCGCGGTTGAAATCGAGTCTAAAGGGATGAAATTGTAAATAATAAACTCTTTATATTGTATAGCGCCCTCTAAAGACTGATATTACTTTAGCTCTAAAACAAAGTTTCTTGACTACAATCAACTGATTCCCGTTTGGAAATTATATATCAGAACTGCATATTCTGGGGGCACCGGTAAATTTTAGATTATTTAATTTCTCGAAAGCAGAAGTGTTTTAGGGGCTAAATTTTCTAGTGCTTATAATACATCCACAGGGGCATCCAAATATATCAAAATTGTAAAGAATTACTATCCATCCAATTTTCAAAATTTCCCAAACTATGCATTACCTTTAAAGGTAAAGACCAGTAATGGTCATGCGATTGCATTGTGAAAGAAACGTTGTGGAATCAATCAGAAAAGGTTGATCATCTAGCATCTAGCATCTGCAAGGTTCTGGAATCATCAAAATGATAAGAAATTTGGCCCATTCTTCGTAAAGTTACAAGCACTATACACAGAAAGATGTATACGGGACTACCCTATATCTCTCACACGACCATGAGAGAAACAAATTTACCAAATATATGTATTAGTAGGCGGTTTCCCGGCAAATTTTTTATCATCATGTATTAGTCAAAACATATTCTTTCACATGATTGGTAATGAGAGCTTCCATTTCATTTTTTGAAATTGGGGCGTTACCAATACTGGTCTTTACCTTTAAGCAATGAAACAAAAAGGGGGCAACTTGACTACCCTCCAGTCATTTGGATGTATCCTGCTTTACAACTAACCCCTGTGAAAACTCAATTAACACTGTGATGTCCAATCAAACCAACATGTGTTTAACAAGACATTCAGATCTATTCTGGGAACCTAATGATTTTGTTTTGTATGTCTCTGTTTTAATTAATGCTTGTGACTGTTAATTTCCGGCTGTTGCATGCTATGTTGGTGTGTTTTCATTATACAACTTATGGTTGAGCAAATAATTGATGCCCCTGTTTCCACTAACCTCTGAAATGCAAGTCAGAAAATGAGATTTTGAATTAAATGAGTATTATATTCCTTTCATTACTGGTTGTCAACATATGATCAGATGGAGTGATGATGAGGGTTGTAGGATACATGCTCCTGCAAAAATTGGTCCTCGTCATTTTCCTGCACTAACCAAATTCCTGATTTCAACCCCAGTCGTACCGGTAGTACTGTACCTAAACCTCACCCTAACCGTAAACATATCTTAAATCTCAGTTGCAACCCTAACCCTAACCCTAACCCTTACCCTAAACCTAAATAAACCTTCACACCCAAATGTGACCCTAACCCTATACCTTTAACAAAATAAAGCCTAGAGCATTTGTGGCAGGAGCAAATGTCTTTGTACCACCATGAAATCAAATGTTGGCTATTTTCAACTTTTGTAAAATATCAAAAATAAACGTAATCCTATTGAAGGCTAATGGAAACACAATTACTGTCGTACACAATGACTGATAACATATTGCAAGACAAATACCATTTATAGGAAGCACAGGCCACAGACCCACAGGCCACAGACCCACAGGCAACTTACCACTGGAAATAAGTTCCTTCCTCATTTACCATGTAAGTTTATTGTAAACAGACATATATATGTTGATATTAATTTGTTCCTTCCTACATTATTGACCAATTCCCTCAGCCAAATTTGCGTCACTGTTCTTTGTTCTGTTGAGGGTTTGTGTTTTTATCTGACTGCTTATAAAGCAAATGTGTCAGCAACCAGGGGACTGAAGACAATACGTTCTATCTGAGGGACTCGGTAAGGAGGCTGAACACCTTTCCAAATGACACTAGCGCATCAACTTGGTTTCGGCCGGGAATCTCCCCTCCCTCTCCCGGTTATGAGGCCACTGTGCTACCACTGAGCCATCATGCCTGTGCAATATATACATGTACTATAAATACTTGTTAATCAAGACAAGTTAAATGAATCGATAATGTTTAAAAATTTGGTATGAAATGACGTAATGTAAGCTAAAATTTGTGATAGGCAGTATCATCATATTCTACAAACCACAATGAGATTCTATTAGACTGTTCTGGCAATAACAATTTTTTTCTTGCTTTCAAGTTTCTACCATATAAGGAAATGGTCATGCATGATATGAACTATGGGAAATGTTCTTTACAGCTCGATTCAGGTACAGCAAATGGTACATGAATTGTTTTTAATTCCTGGAAATGCTCGTTTTATTCAATTGCTTTTCCAGGTGTTTTTTTTAAAGCAAATATTTCATTTTCATACCAACATATTTTCTATTCAATTCTTCTCTCCACCAGCGACCAGCGATCTCAAATTATGTAAGCTATATTTGACATTACAGCCCAGATTTCCATGAATCTGAGCTTATACGCAACTAGGAGTGCGAGAAGTACATGTAGGTCAGGCTATGACTTTTCTTCCTAAAATGGATATATTTTGGACACATTTTCTTCAGAGTAAATGAGAACCGGAAAGAAAAATAACAAGATATGGCAGTTCAATCAAGGATACAAATAGTATTAACCTTGTAACTGGAAAAAAGTGTAAAAAAGGAGTAAAATTCTTTTGAAACTTTTACCCCTAAAAATGGGTCTGGGTCGAGTAGGAAAAGTATTTTGTCTCATTTTTTTGTCTGTTCGAACACTCAATACTCCAGAATCAACACACGTAGATGTCATATCTGTCATCATATTCATTCATTCTTGTTATAACTGAGTGTCAGTCCCACACCCCCACATTGGTGTGGTAAACATGTCCAGACTGTTATATCTGGAAGCTATGTATGCAATGGAGTGGCATGCCAGTCATAATATTGCCTTTGAACTAGTTTCAAGGGTTTCCAGAGAACCAGACCTTGGTAACCATGGTAATGCATCATAAGCAGGTTCACTTTACCTTTTTTTGGAGGATGTCTTTTCTGACAAAAGAAAAAGTCATTTTATGATGATGTTAATTTGTCAGTATCAGTGAAAAAAATACACAGGGGCTCGGGGCGAATTAGCCCCTTAAATGCCAAAAAGAGCCCCAGAAAGTCATAAAAGTGCCCTCCAAAATTTGCATAGAGTTCAATGCAAAACAAATTAAAGAGTGTTATTTTCATGCAAGCAAGGTTGAAAAGTAGCCCCCAATTTTTTAAATAATTTTTTCCCTGGTCAGTATTACCCTCAATGAATATTTTTAGGTTAAGTAAAGAATGGTAGTTGTTGTTGTTCGTTTGGTTTTATAATGGCTATTAGTCAAAATTGACTATTGTTGCCAATTTCATCGCATCTCTTTCTTTTAGTGTCTTGGTAAAATTATTATTTTTTCTTTCCTTTTCCAATCTCATTTTAATATAATATTAGTCATATTCCACAAAAAAAAATTAAAAACAAAAAATTATTTCAAATTAAACCACGATCCGCACACAGTTCCAACTCACGCTGGCCCTGTCCTTTCTATGATGCCTTCTTACCAGCCCAGCGAGTTACGTTACGCCGTACGCTTCTCGGTTGATAAACTCAACCTAGGTCACTCTGGCATAGACAAAGGGGCGTCGTGTACCTGTATGTGAGGGTTTATTTATTTATTAGGAGAAAAACAACTGCATAAGCAAAACACTTGTGGGCTTTATTAGTTTATATGAGTTAGTTCATGAGATTATTTATATAGTGCATGACTTTTAACTACTATAATCATTCAAAGGGGGGTGACATGCTTTCTTTTGTCACCCTGGCCAGCAGATTGTATCCTTCTCTCTCTCTCTCCTTTCCACTTCCCTAAAGATGTGTGTAGTATTAAGATATGTTTTCCGATTGGTCAAATAAATAATGATAAATTGTTTCAATTATTTGTTTGTTTTATTTTTATTTTTTAAAAGATGCCTAAATAAGGTATAGGTCTATACGATCAAAACTTCAAATAATCAATACACTAATACCGGGCCTATAAGGTTATACACAAAATACCTATTTTCTCTTCTATTCAGCTCAAATTGATTGTGGTTTCTGTTTTTCATCTCTTTTTGATTTTACTTTTTACATAATCGCTTCGTTCTAAAAACGAAGCGAGCAATTGCCATTTGTACACGAGATGAGAGATGGTAGTAATGAGAGATGGTAGTACTACATATATGGAAAAAGCTAAGAAAACCTTTCCAAAATCGTATACTTTTAGATTTAGTGCAACTGGATTTTCCTTCAAATTCTTATGTTCTTAATAAGTATTAAAACAAGGACAAAATGTACCCCATTCTCTCTAACCCCATTATAATTTTAATCCTGAATTCATTTATGACAAATTTTACAGAGACAGTCGTTTAGTTTCAGACATTTTCATATATATACATTTTTTCATACCATAACCATATAATGTGATATTAATCCATGCAAGTAAAATTCTAGCACAGACAAAGAGCTCTATACTTTCTCAAGTTCCATGGATTGCCAAGAATAGAGAAATGGTTCATTTTGGATACCGGTATGTAACTGTTTTACAGGATTATATGATGGATATACCAGACCAATGTCTGAAAAGTGAAGTGTTGAAAGCCAAATGCAGAATTATTGCTTCTGTCTTTGTAATGAAACACTTTTATACCACATTCCCTCCCACGTCTATGGTTAGAAGAATAAATTATCAGTACAGCTATGAGTTTAGAAGCAAAATTGCCTGTAAGAAAATCATATGATGTATCTATATATTTATTTATTAATTAATTAGTTCATTAATTAATTAATTTGTTTATTCATTCATTCATGTATCCAATTATTTCTCCTTTATTTATTTTGCATGATTATCATTTTTGCTACTTTTTGCTGATTTGGACAAATATGTAATGCTTGTAGAGGGTGTACAAACCCTTTTCTTGTGAGAGGTTTTTAAAGCCCCAATGCACTACTTATAGCTACTTGCACCCTCTATATAGCAAACAATTATGCCTAATCGGTGACCATTGGTCCCCAAGATCCCCTTTTTCTTATGTTAATTGAGAGCTTATTCGATGAGATAACCCCCTGTCAGTGACCATGCAGGGAGGTCTGATCACTCCTGGCCAAACTAGTGCAGTGGGGCTTTAAGATCAAGCCCTACCCCTAGATCATCAACGTATCATAAGTATAGGAACATATTGCAGACCTTTGATCAAGTGTTGGTACAAAAGGTTATCATTTCAGCAAATAAGGATTACTCAAAACTGTTTCCGATTAAACAGACCAGTCCACTTATCAATCGTAATCTGATCTTCTGGTGAATTATTTAAGTAGACCTTAAAGGGACCTTTAAGGTACTAACTCTTAAAGAGAGGTTAAGAAAGCAGTTATCTTTCTTTGATATTTCCTGAAGTGCAATTTCAAAAATTAAGAAACTGAATATGTATCGTCTTTCTGTTGCACTTGTATTGAGCAGTGTTTTATGTTTGAGATGGTCAGATTGAAAATAACGCATTTAGGTCATGCTAATCTTCCGGACAAATACATAAAACTTTTTTGTTGTTGTTGTTTTGTTGGGGGGGGGGGGGTGATAATCACAAAGCAGTGAGTTTGGCACCACAAAACGTGTTTAAAAAAAGAGAATCAGTAGAATGTTTATTTTAATCTCTTCACTTTCAATTGCATGACAGTCCTGTCTCATTCCCTGTCCCCAACTCCTATTTACCTGGATCACGTGATGTGCACTGAAACAAGCATGATGGTTGTGTTTCTACCAGCCAGACACCCCCTCCAGTGATCCTTATTTCTAGGAAACGGGAGCTGAAAAGTACAGATAGCACTTTTCATCTCTCTCACATTCTTAACTAAATCCCTTTGCTTAAATTCCAATACATGACCGAGCTAATATAATAGATAGGGCCAAATGCTCAAAATTTACTCAAATTTTCAGCTACTACTGAAAGAGACTCCCCCAAGTTCTTGCTTGGGGTAATGTGGTAATTAAAGTATGCAGTCAAAAGTCAACTACACCTGGGATAGGATTGGAACATGCCGTAAGATATTAAGGCCTGTCCTCATCAGCTCGATATTTTAACTATCCCGATCGCCAATTATCCAGCTAATTAACGTTTCATCAGCCCGCAGTTGCAATTAGCGGGATATTTGGTTGAGATAATCATCCCAAGATATCTTGGGCTAGTTTGCAAAATATCCCGCTATGTGTCTGGTGCGTCTTCACCAGCCCGAAGACTCGCGCTATATGCACAAACGCTGAACAAGATATCTTGAGCTCGAGTTTTGAGTTTCGAGGTCGATCGTCTCGAGCTGATGAAGACGTGATTTGTAACTTCGGGCTGGAACCCACAACCTTCACATCCATTGCCAAATGTTGATACCATTCAACTACACTACAACACCCCTGCAGGTCTGGTGGTAGGTGGTTTCCCCTGCCTTACCCTCCCTCCTTCCTAGTCTGTGGGCCGGTGTAGGTCTGGTGGTGGCTTTTCTCCACCCCTTCCCCACCCTACCCTACCCTCTTTACCTGGCCTCTCAATCAGAAAGTGGCCCCCCACACACACACACACACCCACACCCACTCACACTCACACTTTTCTTCTTGCTCTGTCTGGTACTGTGTGGGTCATTAAACTATGTAAGGTCAAGAAACTTAGAAAGGATGACTTCTCTTCATTGCCAGTCAAACACACCAATCCCTCGCTCATTCTAATAAGAACGATGAGCAAGGATGAAGAATTAACAAAAGAAACCTTTTAGGAAAGATTGCAGTTTTTATTTCAATTTAAACTCTTGGTGGTATGAAACCTCTAAAGTGTTCAAGTTGTATGGGGAATAGAACAAACATGTGCACTGTCTCCCTCCTTGGATAGAATAGGTTCTTATATGGCCTCTTATTCTCATCCTGGAGAAAGAGTGAAGCAAGAAGAGAAGAGGAGAATAGAGGATGAATAAATAACACATTGATAAGATATAAAATGACCTTTAAGACTGATCAATAGAGGTTCCAGGTCTTAAGAATGGCTCAGTTGTGTTTAATAGGTTAATATATTAACTTTTCTTTTGCTGTCTTATTCTGGAATACAATGGATCTCCTTTTAAGCATGTAAATCATATGTCATCAATTTTCCTTATCTTTGTATTATTTCCTTTATGTGATGGGTAACTATGCTTCTCTCTGTATTTCAGTTGAATTGGCAAATAAATTGACAATTGAAAATGTTCTTATTCACTTAGACTTCTTCTAATTACATTCCTTCTCTTGGATTATTTGCATCTTTAGAGCTGCTCAGGATAATCTTGGCGAGACATTGGTATCAAGTTCTTTTCTTCTCCATTGGACTTAATTTTAAATCATTAAAAAGAATGTTCTACTTTGGATACCCCCCCCCCCCCAGCACCCATTTTCCTCTTTTTTTCCTCTTTGAATTTCCTTGGATTTTGCTGATATAGCAAGATACATGTACCTATAATAGCAAGATGTTTTGATATTTTTCTTTACTGTATTATAATGGAATATTCAACATATTTGACAGGAAACAGTAAATAAAATTGTGGCCATGGATATAAATTCATACAAGACATAGGCATATGTAAAATCCAATGTTTTAGTGATGAATGCAAATTTATGACTCCCTTTGTATCAGTTGTGCGAATAAGTTGTACAGAGATTGATTTGAGCAATATTGCCTCAATGAGGCATTCCACAATATTTACAATAAAAATAATCAGAAATCATCGGCCAACCTTTCAAATTTCTTGCACATCTTTTTTTAATTGAAGTGACTCTTTGTATTTATTATGATACCCTTTTCCCTACTGCAACTGAATATTGAAATATATTAAATATATTTTTTCCTTCCAATACAATTTCTTAGGGCGTAAAAAAATGGTGAATGCTTTACAATGCCCTTTTCTTTGTGGTAGGTCCTCTTTTTTGGGAATGAAAGGCTATTCTACCCATTATAATGTTCATTGAATAATGGACAATGAGAGAAGACAAAGCTTTGAATAGATGTTTGAGATGGCTTTTCATCTTTGAACAATGACAGAAGACAAAGCTTTGAAGAGATGTTTGAGATGGCTTTTCATCTTTCCTTTGACGTACCAGAAGGGGGTATTTTGGTACACCTTCTTTTCTTACTTTCTTACCCTCTTACAGGAGAAAGGAACTTTGAACAATACCTCCAAATCACATATCGAGGGGTCAGTGACACAAAGACATAACTCCATTTTGGCCAATTTGAGAAAAAATGGTTTATTTGTCACTGAGCACTTGGGCCTTAAGGAGTTAAGTCTATGTTTCACTAGCCATTGACTTCAATCGGGTGTTGAGTGGAGTTAGGTCTTTGTTTTTCCTGGAAAGCCCACATTTTTCTGAACATTTTGATATCAAATACTCATTTTGGCAAACCATGGAGTTACGTCTTTGTGTCACTGAACCCTCGATATGACACTCCACTTCAATGGATGAAGCAACTTGGGATGGAAATCTTATTGACCTATTGAAGTCATCAGAGTTTGCAAATAGAACAGACAAGATCCACCAGATTTGAGGACAATCGTTGTCTTTGTGGAGCAACAATGAAGATGAGAAGAAAAGAGGCTTTTGAGTTGCTTGAGTGTAAACTAAAAAATCACACATTGAATGGATACTTAGAGGCAGCACTGTGTAATTACTTGAATGCAATGATTAGAAAGGTTTCTACGGCTTTGTATTTGTATTGTGTGAGTTGATGAATGAGATACACTCTTCATTGAGTAATTTATTTGTCCTTTCTCTTCAGACTTGTAAAGCAAGGATAATGAGGAGGAGGTGGTAAGGCTTCAAAATGCTTGTGGAACACACAGTCAAACCAAAGCTCTGTGAGACCTTTTAGTAAGGTTTAAGGATTGCCTTTGGGTATTCTCTGGTGCTCTTCAATCAATTCTTTATCAGCCCATAAAATCAAGTTATTGATCAATTCCTAGATAGACTCTTTGATCAATTCTGTGATGGACTCCTTAAACAATTACACTTTATCAAACTCCTTGATTGACCCGTTGATCAGATTCTTGCTTGACTCCTTGAACAATTACTTGATGAACTCCTTAATGAGTGACTTCTTTTTCCACTCCTTGATCAACACTTTGGCTCCTTGATCAATTCCCTGATTTATTCTTTTGTTCATTTCTTGATTGAGTCAGTCATTGATCAATTCTTAGATCAATTCTTCAACCCACTCTGTGATCCACTTCTCCATTGACTCAATGATCCACTCCTCGATCTGCTCTGTGATTGTCTCCTTAAAGCTTATCTGTACTAGTTTATAGGAGGGATTAGGCCACACTGCAAGGTCACTGGACAGGTGGTTATCTCATCAACTCAGCTCTCAATTAACATAAGAAAAAGGATCATGGGGGACCAATGGTCACCGATTAGGCATTGTTTTCTATATAGAGGGAGCAAGTAGCTACAAGTAGTACAGTGGGGCTTTAAAACTCCTCAGTCAACAATTTCGTCACCTCTCTGATCGGCCCCCTCTAGCATCCCCATCTACTCCTTGAGTCCATTGTTAATACTTTGATCAACTTTACTTCATTGTCTCTTTGATCAACCCCTTTATTAGAATCCTTGATCGAATCCTCTAATCAACTCTTTTTACTTCTTGATCTTCTACTTTTTGATCCACACCTTGATCAGATTCCTGATCCGCCCTGATATCTACCCATTGATACTCTAATCAACCTCTTGATCAAGTCCTCTATCCGCTCTTCGATTGTAACCTCTAGATATAAACTCCACCTGTTCATTCACAGAAATAGATGAAAGCCTTCCTCTGGTTGATATTGGTGGAGTGTCCTGGTAGTCTGACAAAGTGGTTTAAAGGACAAGTCCACTCGAAAAATAACTTTCTTTCAATAAAAGCTGAAAAATCAGACAAACCAATCAAAACAAGTTTGAGCAAAATCGGATAACTAATAAGAAAGTTATGAATTTTTGACAAAGTATGTAAAACTATGGAACAATGAGAATCACAACACAAATTGCGAAGATGGTTATCAGTTTGTGACGTCATGTCCTCACAACTTATCAATTGCTTTACATAGTTTAATCCCATTAATTTTCCTTTTTATCCCCCAATACTTGATTTCCCCATACCTTTGCCCAGGTTATATGATTTGTATCATATTGCGTGCATGACATTTCCCAAAAACTGTTATGAATTTTGAAGAATTGATACTATTTTCTGAATATTGTATTACATAATTATTGATTTTTATGTAAACAGTTTATCAAAATTCAATATTTTCATGATTTAACTGGACAAAAATTACTCTTTATTTGTGTATCCCCACAAACACGTATTACTAACAATCTAACTTGGATGCTGGTGTGAAGAAATAAGATTCTTAGGGTGAAAATAGAAAAAATACAACGAAGGTGGGTCATTCTATGTTGATTAATTACTTGTTCAACATTAGAATTCCAGTAACCTTTGAAGGCTCATTTATCCAAACTCTTTCTAATCTAGAGTCTATCAAGAATTTAGACGTGTTTGCTTCATATTGTCTTGACGTCATAGACGTAGACCTCAGATATATCCAAATGTTATTTGATAGGTTTTTGAAAGCTGCATGTTGTGTATCTCAGAAGCCACTGATGTCACCGAAGATGAATGTTGTCACAGAAAGAACTAAGCAGAACATTTATGATATGGGGTCAAGTTAAAAATGTGCAATTGCTTCAAGATATTTGTGTATTGTCCCAGTTTTTTTAGAACTATTAATAATCCTCTCAGACAGAATTGTAATTGATGAGGGAGGAGGGGATGGGGAGGGAGGGGTGATGGGGGATGGCCCATGGGGAGGGAGGGATAGAGGAGGGACGGGGAGAGATGAAGGAGGTGGAAGGGAAGAGACAGGATGAAAGAGAAGAGAAGGTTTAGGGGGTCATGAAGAGCAGGAGGTGTTGTTTGTAATGCATTTTTAATTGCAGAATTTAGCATACCCATTGGGATGGGGGGGGGGGGGGGGGGAGGGAGGAGGAGGGAGGAGATACAATTTATTGCTTAGTTAAAGAAGACTTTTTTCATTTGTTTGATGCTGTTGGCTTTTAATAACTTATACCCCCCCCCCCCTCATATTTCATATTCTATAACTTTCTTTCAGCATAATTGTTTCATTCACCATTTTGTTTTCTTTCCCTTTTTTTGTAAAATCTTGAAGTATGAGTTGGTGTGCAAAGATAGTCAAGATATTTGTTCTCTGTTCGATGGCATGATCATTAAATTAGGATGCCCTGCGCTCAGGCTGGGCTTTTGAGCGTATATATGGGTTCGTTGATAATCCATCTTCGGCGGGTTGAATCAATTATAGGGAATATGATATACAGAACCGGCCAGATTCTGGACTATGTCGATGTAGTCTTACATCTTCATGAAGGTTACCCTGTACAATGATAAAGTTTGAATTGTTTGTTTCTTACCATGCAGGTAGTCTGAATTGTGCTGCCTTTACAGCTGGTATCATAGAGGCTATACTCAACGGATGTAACTTTGTAAGTATGAAACAACAATACAAAATATAGAGAGGAGCAGAGCATGATTTAATAATAATAACATTCTGTTCTTGTATAGCGCATATCACATTATATAATGTCCCTATGCGCTGTCAAGGAGCTTTGGAAATGATTACCCTAGCTTTAGCTCCGGCAGCCATTATCAGCGTACAGTGCATTTCAAGGAATAATCCTACCAGGTACCCATTTACTTCACCTGGGTTGAGTGTGGCAAATGTAGATTAATCTCTTGCCAAAGGACATTAGTACCGCGGCGGGACCTTATGATCCACAAAGTCTGGTGACATATCCACTCGACCAAGACACCCCTTCTAGCTTAGGAATAGTTCATACAAGATTTGAAAAGGGGGGGGGGGATCCTATATTCCTACAAATGAAAAGTGTGAGATTAGTTTGGGGAGGTTATGTATGAACATGGCTACCAGTGTTTTAACAAATATCTGGACAAGCCACTAATATTTCAGCTTTTTGGGTAAAAGCTATGCACAAAGATTGCCAATTGTCCACAATAAATTGCAATTCTTCAGAATGTTTTGTCAGAACCAGTAGAATAGGCACAATTTAACTAGGAGCCAATTGCACCAGTCTTCCGTATGTGTAACTTAAGTAGGGTAAAGCACAAACTAGATATGAACGAAGCTGAAGTCATCAATTCTCACCGAGTGATTAAAACATTGATTTACAACCCACACAACACCCACAGAGCTATAAAACAGTGCTACTAAAGTGCAATTCTTTCCGACATAAATTTACTTTCTCACAAATAGTTCTACTGTTTTGAAATATTTACTTCTAACTAAATGTCTGTAGAAGGAGGAGCGTAACATGTGTTAACCTTGACCATAGCAAAACATTTGTGAGTGAAATCATGAGTGAGTTAATAAACAAAAAGAACAGTTAAAACTGACATGATTTCTGACTTAAAGATAAAGTTGAGTTCTGGTCATGCGATTGCATTGTGAAAGAAATTGTCTAAAAGCAATTGGGAATGTTGCTCATGTAGCAGATAAGTATCTGTGTATACCGGGGTAATACTATCCAAGTTTGGAAGCTCTTAAAGACTTAATTGTGATTCATGCTATATAAAAGCTGAATAATATTATTAATATTATTATTATTGTGAGCATTTTGGATTCATCAAAACAATAAGAAATTTGACCCAGACTTGCTAAAAGTCATGTGCACTGTACACCTAAATGTGTATATATGGGACTACACAAACATGTGGCATGAAAGTGTGTTCCACATCCATTAGCTGCTACTTTTCATATTTCTAATATGAGGGCATTTGAAGACAAATCCTTTTCAGGGGACACTTTTTCTATGATTACTCCTCCACACTGACAAATAAAGAACGAAAAAGCTCAGAAATATTTTTCCGCTTTTCCCAGACCTAAATATTCCCTTTAAGTGTAAAGGACATGAAGTGCCATATCGCAGGAGGTCAGACATTTATCTTTTACTTTCATAATTTACAAACTAGTAAGGACTATCAGGGGAGTTCTAAACCTTGAAACATGCATTTTCTTTGAACAATGAAAATGGTTTTGATAGACTACATTGTATGTGATTTGAAACATTACTGAATCGTTTAGTTTTGACATTTATGATTTCATTTGAAGTATTCTGATGGGACACATAAATTAACACCTGTGGATGAAGGACAATCTTTCACTCTATCTTGTTCATTCTGGGGGGTGTTTCACGAAGATCTTAAGTTGAACTTATCTCTAAGTTAGACTTAACAATTATGGAAAGCCGTTAGCATCCTTGAAAATATTTTGTAAAAGTTATTTTAAAAGGCATAAAGTGTAAATTCAATTCATTCATATTTTCTATTATCGTGGAAGATTTCATGTTCTTGATGTGGAATTTATGAAAAGTCTAAAATACTTGAATTTTTGCTTTTGTAAATATTTCATTATAAGGCTACAAATAATATTTAAGTCCATTTTAGAGTTAAGTTTGACTTTGAATCTTTGTGAAACACCCCCAGGCTCTAGATTTATTTTGATAAACATTCCTATCTGGTCCAATTTGACACATCATTTTTTTTTTTAACTCAATAAAAATATTTTCAACTTTCCTCTTTCCCTTTTTCCATCACTGAGATTTTGCCAAAATTTAATCAAGTAAATGTCATTTCCCATTGAATGTTTAGAAAATTGTGGGATTAAGTGTCAAAGATTAATTTGCTTGATTTGGCAAAGAAATGCCCCCTATGGCTAGGTAAAAAGGCAAACATTAATGAATGTGTACATGTAATTACATTTTAAATTATAATACCTACCGGTACATGTAGGTGCAGAAAATTAAACCCATTGCCCAGGAACGGAATGATTTCTATATAAGCCAAGGTGAAGGAAAAAATTCCCTAGTCTACATATTAAAAACAGTAATTTGAATTGCTTGTTTTAAGCTGGAATGTGAATGAGAAAAGTCAATAACCATGACTAGGTTAACTTTGCATGGTCATGTCTGAATGCAAGATGGCGCTATTCAAATAATGTCTTTTCCAAAATTGAAGCAAGTTATTATTACATGTGATAAGAAATTGCTGTTGATTTTAAGTGTCTGCTACAGAAAGAAAAATAGCAATATTTGCATGACTTTAATTTACTAATTATTTGGAAATTACCAGATCATCGAATGGGTACTAGAAACACTGACATGTAGGCCTGTAAGTGTTTTAGTTGAAATCTGAGAAAAATGAGCTGGAGGTGAGAAGGTCGTGGGTTCAAAAGCCCAAGCACACCAGCAGTGCTAGTGGTAATTTACAAAATATTAAAGGTAAAGACCAGTATTGGCAACGCCCCAATTTCAAAAAATGAAATGGAAGCTCTCATTACCAATCATGTGAAAGAATATGTTTTGACTAATACATGATGATAAAAAATTTGCCGGGAAACCGCCTACTAATTCATATATTTGGTAAATTTATTTCTCTCATGGTCTGGTGAGAGAGATAGGGTAGTCCCATATACATCTTTCTGTGTATAGTGCTTGTAACTTTACGAAGAATGGGCCAAATTTCTTATCATTTTGATGATTCCAGAACCTTGCAGATGCTAGATGCTAGATGATCAACCTTTTCTGATCGATTCCACAACGTTTCTTTCACAATGCAATCGCATGACCATTACTGGTCTTTACCTTTAATCTGCATTTGCCACTTTTGACCTAGGTGATATGAAGTTGGTACCTTTTAGGATTTATTTCTTGAAATGTGCTCTGTGTACAGGACAGCCCATGGAGATGATTCCAGCATAGAATGTTATTTACCACAATAAATTAATATATCTATGTAAACAAAAAAAATGTTGGTACATGTTCCTGCTTCATTGTTTAAAGAAAAATTAGGATTATTTATATAATGATTGAATAATAATGAGTTACTGACCATCGTAATCATATCATTCTTTTACATGTATGAATCTCACTCTGAGGGAGATGCGCTGTATAGTGATATTTGTAAAAACAACTTGAAAATAATACCAATTCATCTTACTTTATTGTCCGATTGTGATTGAATGTGCATACCTGAATAACATTCTCATATACAAGGTCAAAAGGTTAACACTGCTCCAGGGAAAATGGATCGTACTTCAAAGTCATGTTTTCTTAAAACATTTTTGTGTCAAATTGTGACATTCATGTATTGCAGTTGAGCGGACTAATCATAACACTTTGGAATAATGAAACCCTTTCCCTCAGGCACTCCCAATAGTTTATATTACAGGTAGGTTCACTATAGGCCTGTCTTCATCAGCTCGAGTTTGCCAAATAAACTGCTCATTGAACTATCCCAATCGCAAATTAGCCAGTTAATTTGCGTCCTCATCAGCCTGTAGTTGCAATTAGTGGGAAAGTTGGTCAAGAAAACATCCCAAGAAATGTTGGTCTTATTTTCAAAATATCCAGATATTTGGGAAATAGCGGGCTAATACGCGCCCGTCGATCTAGATTGTGATGAGCTATCGGTCTGGTGAATATCCCGACTAGTCTGAAAATAGCGGGTTATTTGGCAAACTCGAGCTGATGAGGACAGGCCTCATATTAGGATCAGGGTATTCATGCTACATACATCAGACAGTCTGCCAGTGCAAGTCAATTGCCTCTATGTTTTATAGGTGACATTACGTTTCAATCATGTTACCCTTGAAAATCAAAAGGTGCTAATAATCCTAATATGGATATTTATCTGACCTTCTCTGTTTTAAACATGTTAAAAAAGTCCAAACAATATAATGAAAGTTTAGCCCACAAAGTGGTAGATTATATGAAAAGAATATACACCTATACCACTGTGAGATGATATAGAAAATATATGAAGAGGGCAATTTTATAATATATTCAAAATGTAATACCTTTTTGTTCAACAAATGCAAAGTGATGATGTATAATGTACATGTAACAGGCACCTGTCATTATCTTTCAATAGTGAGATACTGGTATGCAGATTGAGCCATATTACATGTATGTGTTGTTAGGTGAGACAGCAAAAAGTTAATTTCTTTCTCTTTCCCTCCCTCTCTCACTTTCTTCTCTACCCTCATTCTTCCTCTCTCTCCTCCTCCTCTTTACCCCTCCTCCCCCCTCTATGCCTCCCCTCTTCCTCCCTCTCCCCTGTCTCCTCTCGGCCCCACCCTTATCTCCCCCCCCCTCTCCTCTCTCACCTCACCTACCTCTCCCCTCTCTCTGCTCTCCTCTTTCTTTCTCTGTTTGTCTTTGTCTTCTGCCCTAATACAGCCTGCAAAGGTGACAGCTCATTGGCATAAAGGAACCACATATATGATCAAGTTTGAAGACTCTGTCATTGCTAGAGACAAATCACTGGAACAACGCTAGTCCATCCAAGAATCAGATCTAGATGGATTTACCATGAACTTTCCAGGAGCATGCTATAAAGTGTAGCTAATCAACATTCACAGACTACTCTTCTCCTTGCTGGTTGCAGTATATTTCAGATGACAAGCCTTTATTTGGCTCTTTGACAGTTGTCTTTGGGTGGAAGGAAAGGATTAGTGATAGACAATGATGATTTACCAAGGAAGTATACAAATGATAGACGAAGAGGAACTCAACATCTATGGTACTGAGTGCTTGCATGCATCATAAGATAGACTAAGTTAGGACATTGGCAGCAGCAGCATCAGCAGCAGCCATCTATACTCAATGTACATGCATAAAGGGTTTATGGAAAAGGCCAGGTTTTTTATCAAAGCATATTGAATACCGGTAGGTTGAATTGAATTAAATTTGTTTATTGACAAGAGAGCATCACATGCAGCTCAAGACTGATATTGTATGTTTTACAAAGTAAGCAGATATTAATAATATAATAGTACCGCTATCAACTACAGAAGCAATATAACAACAAAACAATGGTAGGAAAGTATGGCATCAGATAACTGACTGAGAAAATGAGAGAGGTTTATTTCTGGTTTGTACTGTACAAAGATACATTTTCAAGGTATGAAACTATCAATTTGATCCACTCACAAAAGTTTTCTCAGTTTCTAATTTTTACACTATTACTAGTTATTTGTGGAACTATTTTGTTTATTAATTATGTTGATGGAATGCTGTTGGAAAAGGTTGAGCTTGTAAGGGGAAGAGACTTAATAGCTTATGATATATATGCACTGCATATTGGAAACATATTTGCAGTAAAGATTTTGTAAATGGTGTTATGGAAAATACAGTGTTTAATGAATTATTCTAGTTTTAGACAATTGGGAGAACATTTATATTTGGATAAGTTACAAATAGGATAGAATATAATTTTCTTATTAAACAAAAATTAGGTCCTTTTTTAATTTCTTCTGCTTCTCGGAACAGTTACCGGTAATTAGATCTATAGCACATTATGATTGCTGCTATCATTATCATCATGATGATGATGATGATGATTGTAAGTGACCTAGTGATATAATAAAGTGCAATATAAGTCCCCATGATATTGTAGAGCTTAAACTTTTATGTAAGTGCACTTTGTTTAAGATGCTATCTCGTGTTTGAAATTATAATTATTGCATAGTTAACCCATCCTACATGAAAAAAAAACATGTTTCTTTTATCAACATGTACCACATTGTGATTGCATGATTATAAAATCTGCCATAAAATGCAAATACTTTATTGTAGATTTGTCACTGTAATCAGATTGCTATACAAAAAAGTGGTATAAAGCTCTCTTTGTTATAATGATTGTGATGTTTCAGGGAATTAGTTGTGATTTTTTTTTTTTTTTTTTTTTTTTTTTGGGGGGGGGGGGGGGGGTAATTTATGATTTATGATAATCCCTATGTAATTACTTGAATATTATAATAGACAACATTTGTTAGTAATTGATGGTAGGTGGTCAAGTTCACTTTAATAGTTGGAACTGGCTATGGCTTTATTAATGTCATATCATCTGTTTGGAGCCGGAAGGATGTTAACTCTTGTATTTACTAAGCATAGAGCTTACACCCTTATGACTCTCAATCAAGAGAGGATACCAGCTTTATGCTATGGTCACATTACCCCAAAGTAGCCTGCTCGGCGGCCGACCGGCGAGTTTTTAACCAATTCTGCCAGGCGGCTGCCCGGCCACCGAGCGGCGCCCGCCCAGGCACCGCTCGTTTTTAGGGCACCGCTCGGTCGCCGCTGAAGTTTTAGCGCGGAGTTAAAATTCTGGCGGCGCCTGCTCATTATTCACTCGCCGCCCAAAATACGCTCGGTGCCTGGGCGGTCGCCGCCCGGGCACCGACCTAATCGCTGGGCGATGCCTAATTCCAGCAGCGACCGAGCAGGTTACTGATCGGTTGGTCGCTGCTCTGATTTGTGACCATAGCTTAAGTTAGAGGATTTTTGTAATGTTTGTTTTATTGAAAATATAATGTCAATAAATGTCTTGTATTTATGTCTGTGACGTTGAAACATGAATGTATAACTTTAATGCTTTAATAAATGACCATACAAAACAGAACACAATGTTGTTAATGTAGTTGGTTGCCACTTGTACTTAGTAACAAGATGATGATGATGGTAATGATGATGGTGGTGGTGATAATGATGATGAAGATGATGATGATGATGGTGGTGGTGGTGATGATGATGATGATGATGGTGATAATGATGATGATGAAGATGTTGGTGGTGATGATGGTATAATGATGGTGATGATGACGAAGAAGATGATGATGGTGGTGAGGATGGTGATGATGGTGATAGTGATGGCGATGATTGTGTGATGATGATAATGATGATTGTGTGGTGGTGATGATGTTGATGAGGATGGTGAGGTAATAATGATTGTGATGTTGGTGATGAAAATAGTGCAATGGCAATTTATGATCAGATGGTAATGATGATTATGACAATCATAATTTTGATGATGACAATGATAAGATGATGGTGGTGGTGATGATGATGATGATGGTGATAATGATGATGATAAAGATGTTGGTGGTGATGATAGTATAATGATGGTGATGATGACGAAGAAGATGATGGTGGTGAGGATGGTGATGATGGTGATAGTGATGTCGATGATTGTGTGATGATGATAATGATGATTGTGTGATGGTGATGATGTTGATGAGGATAATGAGGTAATGATGATTGTGATGTTGGTGATGAAAATAGTGCAATGGCAATGTATGATCAGATGGTAATGATGATTATGACAATCATAATTTTGATGATGAGAATGATAAGATGATGATGATGATGATGGTAATGATATTTATGACGAGATGATGGTGATGATGATAGTGATAGTGATGATGAGAATGATGATGATGATGATAGTGATAGTGATGATGGTGATGATAATGATGATGATAGTGCCAGTGATGATGATGATGATGATAGTGATAGTGATGATGATGACAGTGATGATGATTGTGATGAAAATAGTGCAATGGCAATTTATGATTCGATGGTAATGATGATTATGACGAGATGATGTTGATGATGATGAAAGTGATGATGAGAATAATGATGATGATGATGATGAGAATGATGATGATGATAGTGGTAGTGATGATGATAATGATGATGATGATGAGAATGATGATGAGAATGATGATAGTGATAGTGATGATGATGATGATGATGACGATAATGATGATGATTCTCATTTCATCCATGATGTGTGATACATGATAAAAAGAAGGAAGGAAGGTGATGATAGTTTGGAAATCGAGATAAAGAGAAGAAAGACAACCCATAGTGGGTTAAGAATGATGGAGATTATGAGAGAGAGCGAGAGAGAGAGCGAGAGAGAGAGAGAGAGAGAGAGAGATGGTGGATCAGAGAGCGTAAGAAGGATAGAGAGAGAAGAGAGTGAACAAACAAGAGGAAAAAACAACAATTGGAATGAGATAGTCTAAGGAGATTAAGAGAGCACACCGCCTTTTTCAAACCGTGGAACTCTGTTTTCATTAACCACAAACAATCCATCTGCTAAATCTAGGTTTTGTTTACTCCAGTCTCGGAGTTCAACACGTGTTTATCTTCCCATATACATGAATAACAAACCTTGTTGAGTGTCATAACAATATCTTTATTGTTAAATAGTGTGTTTTCTGCTATTTGCTTTTAAAAACATGTTATGATGAAAAGGACTACTGTAACAATGCTTGTGAAGTGTGGATCAATGATGTACCGGATTGGTGCAAGGTTGACATGCGCACAACTGTCACAGGTGATGTAAATACTGGCGGAGCCATAATCTGTGATTGGAGGGGGTGAAGGGTGGTGCTTCTCAGTTGCCCCCGATGACCGAAGATACTTCTTAACCATGCCGATGACTTCTTCGCTTTTTAGTCATGGCGCCCCAGATGTCCATCAGCACTGCTTATAAGATGGCGCTGAGGGTGTACAGGTTGTCGGTGCTTCTGTATTAATACATCTGAGCACTGTTTTCCCAGCGTATGGTCATATTGTAAATGAGTTGGTGGTGGTGGTGGTGGTGGTGGTGGTGGGGGGGGGGGGGCACACCCTGCGGACCCCCTTTAGCACCCCCAAATCCTTGCCAGATTGTTGGGTTGAATACGTTGGGTTTCATTGTTCGTTTGAACTTGGGTAGACATAGGAGGCAGCTTGTTTCTACTAACAACCAAGACTAAGGTAGGAGCAAGGTATTTTACTATGTTCTAAGCCTGTAATGTCGCGATGAAAATATGCACTGCTGCCCATAGAGTTGGTATATTAATCACCATTATTCATGAAGTGATTGAGAGAATATGATTTAATCTCGATAAATAGCATGTTCATGTTCTCAGAACCTTATCGACAATGACTTCATGAAAAATGGTTAGAAAAATTTCATGGGTAACAGTGCCTTTTCATATATTAGCCGTTTTGTTTGTTTAAGACCATTCTGATATAGACATTGGTATTCAGAGTGTTATATTCATTTTGTTACACAATATATTTGGAAATTTAATAAATGAAGTCCATCTGGATTATAATAATCTAATGGATATTGGAAACTTATTACTATAAAGCTTTCTCGTTATAATTACAGTACTGGATCTTGATTCGAAGGTACCTGATTCGTTTTATTATTTTATATCCTTTTACGCTATTGTATATGTGTTTGATATTGGATAACAAATTGCAAGTTCAAGTTGATGGGGATGAATAGGAGATGGTGTGGGTGCGTGTATGTGTGTGTCGTTTGTCGCATGGAGGGGGAGGGGGTAGTAGTGTGTTTGGTTTGATGGGGTTATTTGTTTTATGTTACAACTGATCTCTTTTTGTATATGTATTGAAAATGAATTGAATTATCAATGTCAAGATGAAAATCAACTTTATTTCTGAGAATAATTTGTATTGTTTTGGAAATCTGTTCATCTACAGCAAAAGCAAAATACATGTAGTTATTTATTTCATATCCTTAATCCATTTGTTTCCAGTACAAATCAGTACATTTCCATGACTCGAGTGATATCTATTGAGGTCTGAGATACTTCCATTCATTCATTTCCTGTGTCTCAATAATTTTGTTGACTTACAAAGAAGAACGAGAAGCCGTAAAACTGTCGATTTTCTGTTATACAGATTGTTTCAATTCAGACATAATTTTCAAAAATACACTTTTAATTTCTCAAAATTAACAGATGCAATTATAGTAATTTTTTAACAGTCCTTATGGTAATATCAAACTCGAAAAAGGAATCACTGTCGAGGAAAAAATAAATTTTTGGACTCGTCCTCCTTTTTCAAGTTTCTTACACAATAGTTCACATATGAAAGGACACTATTGTAAAGAAAAATAATTAGCCTTTTGAAATGGTATCAGATAAATAGAAATGATGAGAATGTTGCAAAGAAAACTTCCTCAGAAAATCGATTTCCAATTCTGTATTTCACAGAATGAATTAGTCAAATAACAGAAAGAATTTCGAAACTATATTCAACATTTCCCCCTTCAAAAGTACAATTAGGATTTCTTGTAACATTATTGAATAGAATAATGTTGGTCAGGTGGTATTTTATAAGCAATATTAGCAATTATTGCTAGGCAAAATAGGATCGACTTAAAGATAAAGGTGAGTTCTGGTAAAAAAAGAAAAGAAAATGAATTTTCACAGAATCAAACGAAACTTACACTGAATGTTCAAGATTACAAATGAATCTCATTTGCCAAACAATTTTGGTAAAAAAAATGTATACTGGCTGAGTAATGAGCAAAGAAAGATTAGAAAATCAAGGTTAGTAGCCCCGACATCATTTGTGTAGTCCCATATACATTTTTTTGTGTACATGCAGTGCTTGTTACTTTACCAAGGCTGGGCCAAGTTTATCATGATTTTGATGACTCCAGAACTTTGCAGTACACACCAATACTATGAAACATATAACATGATCTACCTCAGGCGCGGATCCACGGGGGGGGGGGGCGACGGGCCCGGCCCCCCCCCCCCCTCCCGAAAAAAAAGGAAAGGAAAGGAAAGGAAAGAAAAGAAAAGGAAAGGAAAGGAAAGGAAAGGAAAGGAAAAGGGAAGAAAGAAGGGCTAAAACACGAGTTAGGAGTGGACCCAGGGCCCTCACCTATCCGTATATAATTAAAGCTCCCGCGGTTCAGCTGGACATGCGCCGAGCTTTGGATTGTTTTAAAGGACAAGTCCACTCGAAAAATAATTTACTTTCAATAAAAGCAGAAAAATCAGACAAACCAATCAAAAAAAGTTTGAGCAAAATCGAATAACTAATAAGAAAGTTATGAATTTTTGAAAAAGTATGTAAAACTATGAAACAATGAGATTCACAACACAAATTGCCAAGATGGTTATCAGTTTGTGACGTCATGTCCTCACAACTTATCAATTGCTTTATATAGTTTAATCCCATTAATTTCCCTTTTTATCCCCCAAAACTAGATTTCCCCATGCCTTTGCCCAGGTTATATGATTTGTATCATATTGCGTGCATGACATTTCCCAAAAACTTTTATGAATTTTGAAAAATTGATACTATTTTCTGAATATTGTATATTCATAATTATTGATTTTTATATAAATAGTTTATCAAAATTCAATTTTTCATGATTTAACTAGACAACAATTACTTTTTATTTGTGCATCCACACAAAAACATATTACTAAAAATCTAACTTGGATACTGGTGTGAAGAAATAAGATTTTTAGGGTGAAAATAGGAAATTTATATTATCAATATAAAGAAAATAATAAGTGGATAGTGAGGACCATACGTCATAGACTCATGAGTGAGTTGCCAATTTGTGTAGTGATTTTCAAAGTTTTTCATGTCATTTAAAATTCATAACTTTCTTATTAGTTATCCGATTTTGCTCAAACTTTTTTTTATTGGTTTGTCTGATTTCTCTGGTTCTATTGAAAGTAAGTTATTTTTGGAGTGGACTTGGGCTTTAAGGTCAAAACAGCCATAATTCGTGTTTTAGGCCTATATATTATGATAGAAACAAAATGCCGATGAACTCTCTACACTAGGGCGTACAAGTTACAACGTTCAAAAGTATTTCAGGACTCGGTTAACTTCAGGTCCATCTGTCAAATCATCATGCTGTTACACAGTGTACAGGGTCCGCGGTATGGCGGGGCTCGAGCCCCCCCCCCCCTCTTATTTGAAAAAGTATTTTAAAGAGAAATAGAAAGAAACCAACCAAGGGCAAGACCCCGGAAAAAACTTTTTTTTTCCTGCAAAATGCGAGACCACATATTTTATCTACATAAAGCGCGACTTAGCAAACGTAATTAAGGAAAAAAGCACGAAAAAATAGCAAATGCGAAAATTAAAAACACGGAGGCATCGTGAAGCATGTCGGCAAAGCTTCCAAATTCGGCAGTTCGCGGATTCATAAAATTAGATCCGTAAAAGTGGTCGTAAAAGCCTGATTTATTCAGAAAATTACCCATTTTTATCGCCAGAATCTGGGTAAAAACACTGCATTCAGTTGAACAGGTGCACAGAAGACGACCTGTCAGTCTAATTTTTTCTTTTTCAATCTGCCCATAATATTTATTATATGTAAATTATACCGAATAAAATTAGTCTCATGCACATCGTTTATTAGTGTCACAGATGGGTTGTTACTGTTACACTATATGGACAGATTGGATAGATGCGTAAATCATTAAAAATTAAAATCAGTATACGATGCGAAAAGGATTTTCTCCAGCTTCCGGAAACCAACCTGGGATTTGTGTTGTGTCCTGCAGGACGTAATTACTCACCTCTTTTGCATAATGTGTGCGTGAGATTTAGTTCTTTCTTATACGTGCCCCTTTTCATCTCCGATGAGTGCATGCCCTTATTAAAATTTGAGAGGTGCCCCTTTTAAGTCTGTAATAAGTGCCCCTTTTCATCTCTGATTAGTGTCATTTTCCTTCTGAAAATTGCACTTTTTCCGTTGTCATAAGTGCCTATTTTCATCTCTGGTAAGTGCCCCTTATTAAGTGCGAGGAGTGCCCCATTTTCACCTCTGGTAATTCCCCTTTTTACTTTGACATGTGCTCTTTTTCATTTCAAATAAGTGTTATTTTCCCCTTTGGATATGTGCCCCCTTTTCCTTTCCCTATAAAAAGTGCTCCTAATTTAAAGGGATTAAGAGGAACTTTTCTTTAATTTCACCCAAGTGTGGCTCGCTACGCTCGCTCGTATTTAAAGTTGATATGATTATGGTTCATATTAAAGATCTTTTCAGTCTTTCATGATTAGATTGTGCTTAATACCCCATCAGGATTTTTTTCCTTCTTTATAAGATGTAATTTTTTTCACTGCGACCTCACGAATCCAAATTTTTTGCTCGCTCGCTTCGCTCGCTCGCAAAAATTATTCTTACCATCACAAACCAACTACAAAGTAAATTTGTGATGCTTGAACAGTATGGACCATGTTAAGAGAGAAACAGACATTGACATCATCCCTGTAATCACATTGTAGGGGTATATACCAATGTCTAAAAAAAACCTGTAAATTTTCGCTTTGAGGTAGGTGCCCCTTTCTCCCGGAAAGTGCCCTTTATTGTTGATGCCCCCCACACTCTTTGAATGACCTCATTTGCCCCTGGCCTGCTCAAACCTCCGAGCTTCCAGGGGCGCCGCCCCCTGGACCCTACGCCAATTTACGCTACGCTCTACCTACTTTAGCCCCCCCCTACTTTGAAAAACGTTCACCGGGGCCTGATGTGAGGTGTTTAAAGCTGCAGCCCGAATCAAGTTATTGCTGTCTGCCCATCACAACTGCTGCACTAGTCTTGTACTGACTGATTTTGACAATCAAGTGATACCCGAGGTATCAGGAATCTGTACCGTGTCAATTGTGGTTGTCAACATTGTTGCAATTGAAGATCTTGTTTAGAAATGAAATAAAAAGGATAAAAGATATACTTTATGGAATTCCTGATCTTGATGAGGGAATCATTGTTGTGTTTAGTTATACATATATCAATATTAAACACTTACACCTAGAGGCAGTGTTTAACATTTAACATTTAACATTTTGAAATCGGGCCAAAAAACAAAAAACAAAAAACAAAAAAATCGCCGAAGGGGAGGGGGGTTGTTCTAAAATACACACATTAAAAAAAAACTAAAGGGGGGGGGGGTTTAACCCCAAACCCCTCCTCCCCCCTCCCCCCTGCTTTCCCGCCTGCCTAGAGGTACCGGTGCCATGAATACCAGTGTCCTAAAGACTTTTTGTCACAACGGGCGGACTGCACACATAGTCCCACTTCTTGTGTTTACAGTCTTTTCCTCCTATCATAAATTTATGCTGGAAAAAGTCACAAATTTTAAATGATATCCTGGCAAAAAGTATACACCATTTTGCACAAATTGAGTTTACAAATTCGACTTTTCTTCAGCTTTTCAGGGGGACACATCCCCCCTCAGACTTTCCCTGTCCCAGAACTCACCTTTATCTTTAAGACAGCCAGTCAAGACATCGTTTATAATACATAATGCGAAGGGAATAGACTGCATTTTACTTTCGCTTTTTGCCCTAAAATATGAACTTATTAATACAGGTTATTGTTATTAATAACTTGTTTAAGTTTTAAGATCTTCTCAACGGGATAGTTGCGTTCTGTTGCAGAGGGTGCTACACAAAATATTTTTTGGGTGAGATAATGAAAAACTGAGTGTCAAATTTGAAAGAACATACAATTTAAATGCCAAAATCATCTTTGTTTGATCAAAATCGGTTCAGAGACGGCTGAAATATCCATAAATATAACCATTTCTAATATTTGTGTACTACCACAAAATATATTAGATAATTTGAACCAGCCGTTGAAAAAATGCAAAAGGGCCTTGTACGTTTTATTCCAGCCAATACCGATGTTGGCTTTTTGTTGGCTTTTGGTTGGCTTTTTGTTGGCTTTTAAATGTAGGTAATAATACGCACAACCATCCGGCCCATGTATTTTTATTAATTAATTTATTAATTGATTAACGGTCACCGTATTTTTTAAAAAGTAGAGCTGAATTGGTGTGATCGTATTGGCTAAATTTCACACATTTTGGGTCTAAAATTACCTTCATAGCAATTTTAGGTCCTAAAAGGGGACTAGAAATGTCATAAATAAGAAAAAGACCAATAACCATGCACTTTGAAGGCATTTGCGGTCTGAAACAAAAACTCAACTATCCCTTTAAGTATATAATTGTACATTTTTTAAACATGACAACAAAAACTCTGAAAGTTGAGAAATTGAGCAATAAATACCACCCCATGTATTCATTCTTTAACAATGTAGGTTTAACTCAAATCGTTTCGGAGTGAATGAATTGCCTGGCGTGACTTCAAGATGGTAGCCACAATTTTTTTTCAATTTGTCTTGGTGGGGCTACTAGCCCTATCAACAGAAGCAGACGGTAAGTTTCATTTGTTATACTTCTTTTTTAGCATGCTCAAAAAAGGGAAATGATTACTGAGGCCGAGATAGTCATATAAGATAACATAATAATAATAATAATAAAAATAATCTTTTAAAGTCCACTCCAAATTTTATTAAACTGAAACGGAAATTCTTTTTGCCCAATTGATCGTGAGCCCGGCAGCCACTGAGCAGCGCCAGATCGACGTTGCTCTATCCCTTATTGTTGAACGCCAAACAAGGTAGCAACAAACTCCCATCTTTTAACGTCTTTTGGTATGACGCGGCCGGGGTTCGAACCCACGACCTCCCGGTTGTGAGGCGGACGCTCTACTGACTGAGCCAACACTCCGGTTAACGGGCTAATTCAGGCTATTGTTCCATTCGTCACAAACCACATCTAAGATTTTAGTATTCACCTGATGATTGTGTCAGGTTAATAGCCCTATTAATAATAATAATAATAATAATAATAGTTCACATTTATAATGCGTCTAATACTTTGTTTCTAGGCGCAGCACATAATATTACCCCGGCCATCGGATTCAGGCTTACCCGCAACACAATATAATTTATGAAAATTTTCCACTCCCTGGGGAGCATTTCATTAGTATTAGAGCTTTAATAATAATAATAATACTAATCTTTTAAAGTCCACTACAAATTTTATTTAGTTAAACCGAAAATGGAAATTCTTTTCATCAGACCAACATGTGAAAATATGTGAAAATATGAGACTCGTTTGATGTCAATAGAACAGAACTCTACAATACTCTGTGATGGCGGGGACACCAAATGATCAAATACTTAGGATTTGCCCTTTTGTAAAATAAATCTTTTCATGAAGTCATAATAATAAGACAGGGAACTAATGCAAATAAGCACGTTTTGTTATCCTCTCTTGTTCGCTTGCAGCCTTCTGACTAGAAATTTCAATTTACATACTAACTAAATAGACATTTCAACTACTGTAACCAGTAGATCAGTGGATTTTAATCAAATTGGTTAGTAAGGGGGCGAAATATTTGCCCAACCGGGGAGGGGGGTATATATACTAATGATAGTGCGTCTAATATCGAAATTTAACTGTGGACCCCTGTAAAATGGTTTTGTGCTGATAAGGGTATTCCATCCCACAAGTGGTAAATAAAAAAATAAAATAATAACAAACTTAATATATTTTAGGTATTGTATGCATCTCCTAATAACCTTCTTAACTTGTAATAAATCTTCAATTCCTGATTATATATTTTTTTCATTTTCATCCTTCTCTTCTTTCTGAAACTTTTCGTTCCTTTATTGGATCGGCTTCCTTAGCAAGATGTGATGGTGAAGGCGAGTTCTTCAATGACTGTGGTTCGCCTTGTGGTGAACCTTCATGTGACGAGAGAGACAGAGGAAAAGGAGTCTGCATTAAGAGTTGTCAACCTGGATGCTTCTGTGACAGCGCCAATGGATTCATCCGCGATGAGAACAATCGATGTATTCAAGAAAATGAATGTCCACCACGTAAGTAATTCATTGTGTACCGATAATAATATATGCCTGCTCGAACATTAGCTCACATATATTGGGTTTATTACTGATAATTATGATACTGATACGTCAAGGCTTACGCGCTAGGCGCGGGCGGGGAAAAACTGAATTCAGACAAGGATTAAGAGTCAAGAATGGTACAACGAATTGTCTTCTTTCCCTAATAATTTAATGAAACGTCAAAGCTTCCGCGCTTCGCTTGGTAGGAGGGCAACTGAATTCAGACAAGGATTAAGAGTCGAGAATGGTACAACTAATCGTCTACTTTCTCTAATAATTTAATGAAAAGTCAAAACTTCTGCGCTTTGCGCGGAAGGGGAAGGGGGGGGGGGGGTGGAGGACACTCAATTCAGACAAGGATTTAGAGTCGAGAACGGTTCAACGAATCGTCTTCTTTCTCTAATATTGTAATGAAACGTCAAAGCTTCCGCGCTTCGTGCGGAAGGGGGGAAAACTGAATTTAAACAAGGATTAAGAGACGAGAATGGTACAACGAATCGTCTTCTTTCTCTAATAATTTAATGGAGCGTCAAGGCTTACGCGCTACGCGCGGGCGGGGGAAAACTGAATATAGACAAGGATTAAGAGACGAGAATGGTACAAAGAATCCTACACAACGTGTACAGACATTGATTAACCAACGGGCTTAATTTTCTTTTAGATCATCATTGCCCTGATGGTATGACCTTTAACGAGTGCGGCTCAGGTTGTGGTCCGTCCAGCTGTGATAACCTTTCCAATGATATCTGTCCTCTGTTCTGTTTTGCTGGGTGCTTCTGTCCAGAAGGACTGGTCAAGAAATGCAATAATATTAATGATAACTCTGTTTTTCAAAGGAGAATCCCCCCCACGATTCCTCTCGGCTGAGAGAGTAGCAAACTAACCGGGCCTTTCTAGGGTTAAACTTTTACAATTCCCCTTAGATCAGATATAGACCAAAAAGTTCTAAACAAGCCTCATTTGCCTCAGTATACAATCATGTGCCATTGCTGTAAACTTTAGGAATAGATTGTCATCTCCGAACATTTTCACAAATGCCATCGTCTTCCAATCAATCCATTTGAGTGGCAATGTTTACTGGTTTAAGCAGCTTATTGCCGAGAAACAGTGCCACTTTCCCCACTGAAATACCTTCATGCATTCCTTTGGACTGGCTTAAAACTAAGGTAAGGAATCCGGTCGAAAGATATTTAGCGTCGAGCTTCCAACTTGTCAACAATGACCCAAAGCCTATTTCAAGTTCAATCTATTATGTCGGAGTGTTGTACCGCATGTCTTCTTTAACTTGTCCTGCTTCGATTTCCTACAAGAAACAATTTCTGCAACCCTGGCCTCAACACTCTACATCAGCCCCTTTCCCTAAACATATAGGCCTACGTACTCTCACGAAAACCAAACCCAGAGCAATCGTCGCAGGAGAAAATGTCAGGTTAACGTATCGGAGTTGAAATTCAAACATAAGGCCTAAACAAAATAAAGATGTTGTATTGCCCTTTAGGTGCCAGATCATGGGTCGATTGGTCGGATTTTAAAAATTTTGTTTACTTTTTTTTCCAACTCAAAACAGCGATCGTCGCCCCAAAAACCCAAAACCGGGAACGTTGTCCAAATCTTGCTGGTTTCTAGCTGGTGCAGTGCATGGTGTTTACCCGTAAACGAGGCCGGGGTCTACTTGTTTACGCTAGCAGGATTTCGAAACTAGGGCAGAAGACAAGTGAAAATATGGGAATATTTGATGATTTTATTCATTTGTATGCAATTTAAACAAACAAAATACATAGCTTTTGTATTCACTAATCATTTTTGTAATGGTTAAAAAAATAATACTTTATTGAAAAGCCGACCTGAGATTTTTGGGTCGGACGCAAAGGGCAATACAACATTTTTTTTAAACGCCAAAGTGTACAGACATTGGTTAACCATCGGGCTTTATTTTAATGTAGATCATCATTGTCCGCCCATTGCTGTTGTTGTTGTTGTTTTTACCAATATTTTTTTATTTGGCTTCATTTTTTTTAGATGATTGCGATGACGTTATCGTGAATTGTCTCGTAAACCCCTGTGATTATTCCGTGTGTTCCGCTAACCCTGATGCTGAGTGCCGGTAAGCATACACTGTTTCGCATTAAAGTATGTTCTGTATTATTTTTAGATATCACGCAGTTAACTGCCAATGTATGATGTATAGTGATTTCAACTTTCAAATTGCATAACTTTCTCCTTTTTTTTCGCTGTCATTCGGACTAAAACCAGTCTGCTTCTGTAATTCTTCTGCTTTAATCTAAACATGATTTTAAGAACTGTTTTCATTAAGATTTTATTTTCCTTTAAAGGTATAGACTAGTTTTGGAAACGCCCCCCCCCCCCCTCTCAAAAAATGAAATCGAAGCTCTTATTACCAATCATGTGAAAGAATATGTTTTGACTAATACGTGATGATACATAATATTTGCCGGGAAACCGTCTACTAATTGACATATCGTCGGCCTCAAGCCAAAAAGGCCTTAACCTGATTTTGGGGTTATTGAGTTATTAACATCACCTTTTAAATTTCAACATTCTCTTTAAAATGATGTGCTTCATTTCAAATACGATTTTTCAAAAGGCCCTTAACGCGTATCTCATCTTCTTCCGTTACGCCAAAAGGGCCTTAACCACACGGCAATTTTTTTTTTTTTTTTATCAATGACAGATTATTTCGTAATTTCCATTTAATTCAATAAATATCAGTAGAAATACCATTACAAAACATGCTTCGTCTACAATAGTGTAACGGCCCTCCATCTTAGAACGGGTCTGGATGCTGGAGGGCTGGCCTGTCCCTTGCCTCTATCACCGTCATCTGACAAAGAGTTTGCCATCCTGACTAATGCGAGCGGTTTATATTTGGCTAGTAGTTTAGAGGCCCGGACGTGGCCCCGTTTTCCCAAAGTATATGGGTGTGGAGATGAGAGGTGTTTTGGATAGCTGGATGTGTATTCTCTATGAGAGGGTTATATTACGTCAGTCTATGGAGACTAAACTAATTACACGTTATGAAACGATGGATTGTTTAACTGTATACTTTAATAATACAAACATAAGTCAACATCTCCAACACGTTATCATAGTTAACACCGACACCAATAACCTGGATTAATATCTGAAGTAGTAAAAAGCAGGGATTTCCTTTTGTAGGAACTCTATTTCTCGTTTCCAATCCTTTTCCTTATTTTAGCTAAGTTGGAGAGTTCGCTATCTAACTACGACGAGAGTCAGCGTAGAAGTGACGAAATCACCGTATAACACCGCTATTTATGGTCTCCGAGAGCTGCTTTACGCATGGTGCGTCCGTAATCGCGCTCTGAACTCTTACGCCCCAAAAGCTTACTACGCCCTCTACGTTTTCTGCAATATAACTAACTGTAACGGACTGGTCCATTACAACAGACAAAATGTACTTACAATAATCACTGAACGTATACATGTATGTCATGAATTTAGATCATGAATTCTGAGTGAGATTTAAGTTAGATGTGGATGCATGAAATGCGACCGACTCATTGGAATACGTAGATGTCAACGTATGGGACTGTAATGAAAATAAACAACGAAAAAGGTGTCCTAAATGTACGATCTCTAAAAATAACTTTACCGAAAGCTGCATTATATTAATAAAAATATTCAGATATCAAAAATAATATTTCTAACATTTTGATTAATCAGTTTTATCAGCTTTCGTGATCCAGTAGCCGTAGCAGGGACTTTCTGGCAAACCAAAGAAGTGCGCTAACTAAGCGCGCGTACGGTAACGGCAGGTTAAGGCCCGTTTGGCATAACGCCGCGTAGGTTACTGCCCTTTCGGCATAATGCCGCGTAGGTTACGGCCCTTCTGGCATAAATACGCTACATTAAAGCCCTATTCCCAAAAGCCCCTAACGTATTTTTTGCACATAGCATGAAAACTTCTGAATATTTTAAAACAAGTTTAACACATTTCATGTAAAACTTAATAACTTAAAGACCGTCAATACTACTGGGCCAGAAGGGATTAGACCACCAAGCCAGGTCATTGACAGGTGGCTTTCCCATCAACTCAGCTCTCAACTAACATAAGCAAAAGAGGATCATGGGGGACCAACAGGCACTGATTGGGGAAGTTTTCTATATAGAGGGAGCAAGTAGCTAAAAGTAGGACAGTGGGGCTTTAACATATTTATCGAAATTGACTTCAAAAACAACAAAAAACGACCACAAATTTTTGATTATTAGAGAGGTCAAAACTTTAAACGCGATTATCTCGGAATGGTCAAAAGCAGTTAAAGGGAGTGGATCGCCAGTTTCCATGTGCAGAAGGCCATAATTCGCTGACACCAGACTTGGTGGAAATACCATTAATGGGGGTACAAATTTGCACACAGCAAACCCATAGTCCAGTCAAGAATTACCCCCAATCTCTGGGAGAGCTCGAGAGTCTTCGGCAAATCAAAGCATTACATAAGGTCCAATGGTCATAAAACTCAAGGCTAACCCTGGTGATTGACAACACCTGTTATTGGGTAAACACCCGAACGGTGTCGAATTCCTCATGAGAGCCGACTACTCAGTGACTTTAAGGCTCCTTTGGTATAAGGCCGACGATACTTGGTAAATTATTATATCTATCCGGACCGGATAGAAAGCGCGCACGTGTCGCGTAGTCCACTATAGATCTTTTTACCAAGACTGGTCCAAATTTCTTATCATTTTGATGATTCTAGAACCTTGCAGTTATATGGTAGATGATCAACCTTTTATGATCGATTTCACAACGTTTCTTTCACAATACAATGGCATGACCAGAACCGGGCTTTACCTTTAAATTTGCTTCCCATTTTACAGATCAAACTACTGCGGCGGATGTAACGCTGATTTTTACGTTGATGACGTCCAAGTGAACTGTTCTGCATGCCCCGAGGGTATGGCCTTTAACGAGTGCGGCTCAGGTTGTGGTCCGTCCAGCTGTGATAACCTTTACAATGATATCTGTCCTCTGTTCTGTTTTGTTGGGTGCTTCTGTCTAGAAGGACTGGTCAAGGATCGAGATGGCGGAGACCACTGCATACCCTTGGATCAGTGCCAAGGTATGGATGCAAAATATTCATGATTTTGTTCTTGTGAAAATCCTATGTTTATTATTTGTCATTATTTGTATTAATGATAACGGAGTTTTCCAAAAGAGTACCGCTCCTCTCCCCCCACCCCCCCCCCCCCCCCCCATCCTCCCCCTCGGCTGAGAGAGTACCATACTAACCCGGCCTTTTTAGGGTTAAACTGTTACAATTCTCCTTAGATCAGATATAGACCAGAAAGTTTTAAACAAGCCTCATTTGCCCTTCCAACCACTCCATTTGTGTGGCAATGTTAACTGGTTTAAGCAGCTTATTGCGGAGAAACAGTGCCAATTTTCCCACTGAAATACATTAATGCATACCAGATCTTTTTCTTTTTACTGGCTTTAAACTAAGGTAAGGAATCCGGTCGAAAGATATTTAACGTCGCACTTCTAAGTAGTCAACAATAACCCAAAGCTACATAATTATGTCGGAGTGTTGTACAGCATGTTTTCCTAAACTTGTCCTGCGTCAATTTCCTACAAGAAACTATTTCTGCAACCTTGGCCCCAACACTCTACATCAGCCCCTTTCCCTAAAACATATAGGCCTACCTCTAACGAAAACCAAACCCAGAGCAATTGTCGTTAACGTATCAGAGTTGGATAAAACAAAAAGAAAATCCTTTTTTTTTTAATTCCACCTCAAAACGGCGACTGTCGCCCAAAATACTCAAAACCGGGAACGTTGCCCAAATCTTGCTGATTTCTTGCTGGTGCAGTGCATGGTGTATACTCGTAAACGAGGCCGGGTCTACCTGTTTACGCTGGCAGGATTTCGGAACTAGGGAAGAAGACGATAATTTGAATAATAATAATTTGAATAATTTGATGATTTTATCCATTTGTATGCATTTTAAACAAACAAAAAACAAAGTTTTATATTCAGTAAATATTTTTTGTAATGGTTTTAAAAAAAAGGTATTGAAAAGCCGACCGTACATTTTACGATTTTGGGGACGGTTGCAAAGGGCAGTACAACCGTCTTCTTTCTCTAATAGGTTATGAAACGTCAAAGGTTCCGCGCTTCGCGCGGGAGGGGAAAACTAAATTAAAAAAAGGATTAAGAGTCGAGAATGGTACAATGAATCGTCTTCTTTCTCACATAATTTAATGAAGCGTCAAAAGCTTCCACAACGAATCGTCTTCTTCCTCTAATAATTTCATTAAACTATATGAAAGATCAAAGCTTCCGCGCTTTGCGCGGGAGGGGGGGGGGGAAACTGAATTAAGACAAGGAATAAGAGTCGAGATCTCGTTCTATAATAATAATTAATTAAAGGTCAAAGCTTCCGCTAACTAGCCGAGTTGTGAAACAAAAAAAAAAAAAAAAAAAAAAAAAAAATCACTCTTTGGGGCAAAAGGCTTCCGCCCCCCCCTCCCCCGATGAAAATGTCAAAAATTGTACCAGTATGGTGCTTCTAATATGACCTTGTCAGTATTGGTATGTTGAATTGAAAAAACGGTCTGCGCAATCCTGCGCGGGCTAAATCCTGGATGCGCGCCTGCATTACCGTTATGAAGAGTCATTATTCTTCATATATTTACATTTATTTATGCTTTGTCTATTCTTTAAATCTTGTTCACCCCATAACATCCGATTAATCCTACACCATAAACCATCTACTTTCAAACCTCTCTTTGTTTTTTCCTTGGGTGGCGTTAATAGACAGTTTTGACTGTATTTTGATGCGAATGATGCGAATGAACTTATTGAAGAAAAAAATATGAAGAAACCTTGTAATGACGTTTTGTTCCCTTTTTGTAGTTTCTGGCCAATGTATCAACGAAGGAGAAGTGTATATGGTATGCAGTTCTCGTTGCGGAGAAGCAACATGTGCGGGCGTTCCACAAGTTCGCTGTGCAAATCTGTGCCTATCACTGTGTCTCTGTGACAACGATAACGGTTACGTCAGAGGACCAAACGGCGACTGTATCCTTCTAAGCAACTGTCCACGTAATCACTCTTTTAATATTTTATATTATAATCTTGTTTAGATCAATTAGGTCAATGATTTATGATTACAGTGGAACCTCGTTATAAAGAACACTGGTATAAGAAACTTATAAAACAAGGTAATTTCCCCGGTTCCAATGAGTTTTTTTATAACTAGGTTCCACTGCACTCAGTATATCATATAGCACAACAAAATCTAGATAAAAATGATAATAGTGGATATATTTAAAGCCCATATATCTACAACGCCGACATGTAAGGTGCTCAAGGCGCTCCATAATAACCCCCGCTCTGAGTGAAAAGTGGCAAATATAGATTTATGTCTCGCCAAATGACAGTAGTGCCGCGTCAGGAGTCGAACCGCTAACCCTGTGATCGTCAGTCTGACGATGTATCCACTAGACTACCTTAACTATTTTTTTCTTTTGAATCACACTCGGGAAAGCACTAAGAAATACCCTCTGTAAATGTATGACTCCCTCTTTGCTCATCTTCTGGTGTTGAGTGTATATAACTTTTAGCAAAATCCCCGATTCCTGCTATCTTAAATACTGTTGATGTTATGGATATTCTTCGATTTGTTTTCCTCATTCCGATTACATGTAACTATTCGCAAATATAGTATCCAGGCTATCTAATGTAGAAAACAAACAAAAACAAGTCAAAAACAACAAATTAATTTTAAAAAAATATAACAATTCAAAACAAGCTACCGCAATATACATATTTCATATTCACTTTGTGTTAGATAGACGGTGCGTATTTTCGTCATTGTTTGTTTAGGTTAAAGCCCAACTGCACTACTTATAGCTACTTGCGCCCTCTATATAACAAACAATGCCTTAGCGGTGACCGTTGGTCCCCCATGGTCCCCTTTTTCTTATGTTAATTGAGAGCTGATTTGAGGAGAAAACCACTGTAAATGACCTTGCAGGGAGGTCTAATCCCTCCTGGCAAATCTAGTGCAGATAGGCTTTAAAAAAATCCTTTATAACCTTACTAATGATAGTGAGTCGAATATCGAATTTTAACCGTGGACCCCTATAATAAACAGCACTTGTGGTAAATAAAAAACTCAGTAAATTCTAGGTATTGTATGCATCTCCAATTAACCTTCTTGACTTTAAGTACATCTTCAATTCCTGATTATATATTTTTTTCATTTTCATCCTTCTCTTCTTTCTGAAACTTTTCGTTCCTTTATTGGATCGGCTTCTTTAGCAAGGTGTGATGGTGAAGGCGAGTTCTTCAATGCATGTGGCTCGCCTTGTGGTGAGCCTTCATGTGACGAGAGAGACAGAGGAAAAGGAGTCTGCATTAAGAGTTGTCAACCTGGGTGCTTCTGTGACAGCGCCAATGGATTCATCCGCGATGAGAACAATCGATGTATTCAAGAAAACGAATGTCCACCACGTAAGTAGTTTATTGTGTACCGATAATAATATATGCCTGCTCGAACATTAGCTCACATTTATTGGGTTTATTACTGTTATGAAGAGTAACTATTCTTCATATATTTACATTCATTTATAATCTTTGTATTCTTTCTAAGGTGCGTTTCTTGTCATTTTTTAAAAGGATTAATAGACAACTTTGACTCTATTTTCGAAAGATGCGAATGAACTTTTTTGTTATGACGAAACCTTGTTTTACCATTTCCTTCCCTTACTGTAGTTTTTGAGATTCATGAGGTCGCAGTGCAAAAAATTGTATCTTATAAAGAGGAAAAAACTATCTGAATGGGATTTTAAGCACAATCTGATCATGAAAGCCTAAGAAGATCTTTAAAAAGAAACATAATTATATCCACTTTAAATGCGAGCGAGCGTAGCGAGCAAGCCTTGGATGATATTCAAGAAAAAGTTGCTCTTACTCGCTTCAAACTAGGAACACATTTTATGGGGAAAAGAAAAGGGGGCTCTTAGTCAAAGGGAAAAAGACGCTTATTTGAGAAAGAGCACATCTCAAAGTATAAGGGGAAATAATACCAGATGTGAAGATGGAGCACTCCTCGCACTTAATAAGGCGCACTCACCAGATATGAAAAGAGCACTTATCACAACGAAAAAAAGGACAATTATCAGAATGAAAATGGCACTAGTTAGAAAGGATAAGGGGCACGTGTCTATATAAAAGGGAAAATTATCAGATATGAAACGGGAAACTTAATTACAGAGATAAAGGGGGCTTTTCTCAAAATTGAATAAGGGCACTCATCGGAGCTGAAACGGGGCACTTATAAGAATGAAATGAGGGCATACAAAGGAAAAGAGCCACTTGTCAAAATATAAGGGACACCTCTGAAATACGGAAAGAGGCATTTATATGAGGTGAAGGGGCACTTATTACAAAGGAAAATGGTCACTTGTCGAAGGAAAATGGGCATCTATGAGCATCTATAAAAACCGGGGAAGAGGGTATATCTATTAGCATTCCCGTTTCCTGTACACCCATTGCAAGTTGAATTGATTTTCTCCTTGGGCTTCAATGAGAATTGCACGTATTAAATCATTGATCGTTATCACTGTTTTGTTGTTATCATAATCAATTAACTATTTTGTATCCAATAAATGTAATTGTGAATCACACTCGGGTAAGAACTAAGAAATAGCCTTTGTAAATATATGACTCCCTCTTTGCTCATCTTCTGGTGTTGCAAAATCCCCCAATTTTTGTTAACTTAAAACTGTTGATATTATGGATATTCTTCAATTTGTTTTCCTCATTCCGATTACATGCAATTAGTTATTCGCAAATATAGTATCCAGGCTATCTAGTGTAGAAAAAAAAGAAAAGAAGTAAAAACAGCAAATTAATAAAAAATATAACAATTCAAAACAAGCTACCGCAAAATACATATATCACATTCACTTTATGTTAGATAGAATGTGCGTATTTTCGTCATTGTTTGTTTAGGTTAAAGCCCAACTGCACTACTTATAGCTACTTGCGCCCTCTCTATAGCAAACAATGCCTAAGCGGTGACCGTTGGTCCCCCATGGTCCCCTTTTTCTTATGTTAATTGAGAGCTGATTTGATGAGAAAACCACCTGTAAATGACCATGCAGGGAGGTCTAATCCCTCCACGCAAATCTAGTGCAGATAGGTTTTAAACAAATCCTTTATAACCTTACTAATGATAGTGAGTCGAATATCGAAATTTAACCGTGGACCCCTATAATAAACAGCACTTGTGGTAAATAAAAAACTCAGTAAATTCTAGGTATTGTATGCATCTCCAATTAACCTTCTTGACTTTAAGTACATCTTCAATTCCTGATTATATATTTTTTTCATTTTCATCCTTCTCTTCTTTCTGAAACTTTTCGTTCCTTTATTGGATCGGCTTCTTTAGCAAGGTGTGATGGTGAAGGCGAGTTCTTCAATGACTGTGGTTCGCCTTGTGGTGAACCTTCATGTGACGAGAGAGACAGAGGAAAAGGAGTCTGCATTAAGAGGTGTGAACCTGGATGCTTCTGTGACAGCGCCAATGGATTCATCCGCGATGAGAACAATCGATGTATTCAAGAAAATGAATGTCCACCACGTAAGTAGTTCATTGTGTACCGATAATAATATATGCCTGCTCGAACTTCAGCTCACATTTATTGGGTTTATTACTTTTATGAAGAGTAACCATTTTTCATATATTTACATTTATTAATGCTTTGTGTATTCCTCAATTTTTTTTCACCCCATAGCATCTGATTCATCCTACACCATGAACACATACAGTAAAACATGCCTTTATTGTCTCCCTCTACTGGGAAATAGGGATTTTTATGTGTGTGTCACAGTGTGTGTGTATGTATTTGGGTATTTACAGACGTGTATCAATCAGATATGATTATTTACGTCTGGGGACTGACTTTTAACGTCACCATCCGAAAGACGTGACTCAGTTTTGAACCTGCGTCCTCGGCTGAAGTCAGTTTGTAACTTCCATTGTTAGCTGGATTACAGGCGCACGCCACAACGCCTAGTTGTGGACTTTTAGGGACTTTTATATTGTGTGACGTCCTTTTAAGGCAATGTTACGTCACACGTAGCAAACCACTATGTCGACGTGCAAATCTAAAAGTCCCTTGTGTTGAAAAACTTCGCTGGAGAGGCAACTTGTCTACAGTTGTCTCGTTTTGTTTTTCTTAGGTGGCGTTAATAGGTAGCTTTGACTGTATTCTCGGTGGATGTGAATATTATTGATTCAAACAAAATGACGAAACCTTGAAATGCTGTTTTCCTCCCTTATTGTAGTTTCTGGCCAATGTATCAACGAAGGAGAAGTGTATAGGGTATGCAGTTCTCATTGCGGAGAAGCAACATGTGCGGGCGTTCCACAAGTTCGCTGTGCGAATCTGTGCCTATCACTGTGTCTCTGCGACAACGATAACGGTTACGTCAGAGGACCAAACGGTGACTGTATCCTTCTAAGCAACTGTCCACGTAATCACTCTTTTAATATTTTATATTATAAAATTGTTTAAATCAATTAGGTCAATGATTTATGATTACAGTGGAACCTCGTTATAAAGAACACTGGTATAAGAAACTTATAGAACAAGGTAATTTCCCTAGTTCCAAGGAGTTTGTTATAACCAGGTTCCACTTTAATTTAACATAACTAATAATTATTATTATTATTAAAATAAGAAATTTAAAAAACAAGGTAATTTCCCTGGTTCCAAGGAGTTTGTTGTAACCAGGTTCCACTTTAATTTAATATAACTAATAATTATTATCATTATTAAAATAAGAAAGTTATAAAACAAGGTAATTTCCCTGGTTCCAAAGGGTTTGTTATAACCAGGTTCCACTTTAATTTAACATAACAATATTTAGATGAAAATAACGATAGATATATATTGACTGCTTTGAGAGGTCTGGCTGTCCAGGCGCACATCGGGGTCATGGGAGGATGTGCACGTCCCCGAGAACCAACGACTAAGCCTCGAATATTAAAGCAGTCGATATGTTTGTTACATACCGAATCGACACAAAAATCTACCAAGAATTCTTATTTTATCCTTTTCTTGATTAAAGATTGGTTAAAACATTAGGGAAAATCTGGGAACTGTCTGTTAATCTTCGCTGGAAAGATGATTGAATCATTTGGGAATCGCAGACAAAGAGCACTGTATGGGGGTGTCCGCGCTCACACAAAGAAAATGTTAACACGTAAACCAAAGGGGATCTCATCAAAGTCTACTATTTTCCCGTACCCAGACTCTTTAGCGAATCTCACTCATGAACAATTGACCGTCACTGGCGTTGTCTGTTTCTTTATGGGAATGGCTAAAATCACGACTCAAATGTCGACCAATCAGATGGCTAGATTTCTAAAGAGGGGTATATAATATTTAATATTTGCATAGCGCATATATCCACCACGCCACCTCAAGGCGCTTCTATATTATTACTCCGGCTCTGCTAGGCTGCCGAATCAGTGCTCACACATTCAAGGATTTCCTTCATGCCGGTACCCATTTAACAACTGAGTGGAAAGTGGAAAATGTAGATTTATGTCTTGCCAAAGGACATTAGTGCAGCGTCGGGAGTCGAACCGTGAACCCTGTGATCGTCAGTCTGACGATGTATCCACTAGACTACAACACCATTATTTTACTACTTCTAATACTATATCTTGAACTACTACTACTACCACTTACCACGATAACCACCACCATCACCACCACTGCTACTACACATTACTACTATTTATACTACTACTACTACACAGCTACCACAATTAGTATAGTCGGTGGCAGGCACAAATCCTTGTTTGGGGGTGTCGGTCCATTATGATGTCCCGCATTTAGAGGTTAGTTTGTCTGATACTCACAAGGACAATTTTTTGAATGGTGTAGACGAATATGTTAATCTCTATCCCGTGATATGTCACTGTCCATTCAGTCATGGTCATGCCACATGCCACTTTAACCTGTAATTTCTGGATGTGTTTTTTGTTTGTCTTTCCAGAGGCAGAGAACTGCAAACAAGACGAGACCTATTCTGTATTTCGTCATCCGTGTGACTACGAGGAGTCCCAGTGTCCTGGTTATCCGAAACCGCCCTATCGCCCCGGCGGACCACCAATCGCTGGGTGTTTCTGCAATAAAGGATTGTTACGTCACAATGGTCAGTGTATTTCACCTGGTGATTGCCCGTCCTGTGATGTGGTCAATTGCTTTGTGGATCCATGTCTGTTGGCGACTTGCGGAGCCTCTCCTAATGCTCGATGCATGTAAGTCATAGCCTTATAGGTTCTAGGATCGACACCCACCCCCTGGACATCAACCCCCCCCCCCCCCCGGATAACCACCCCCAGTCAACTACCCCTTAGAACAGCTGCCCCCTAGGGCAACCACCCTCTAGGAGGCTGTTCACACCGGCAGAGATAGCGCGCGCTAGACCGCGCTATCTCTGCGGTTTGGAAGGTACAACGTCGTTTCGGTCCGCCCAACAGCGAGCCACGGCGAGCCAAAACGGCGTGCCACTGGAGCACCTCTTGGGGGGTGGTCCACGAGAGATAGCGCGGTCTAGCGCGCGCTAGAAAAAAGGGGTGCTACGATAGACCGCGCTATCTCATTGCGGTGTGAACAGCCTCTAGGACGACTACCCCCAGGGGGTAGTTGACTGGGATGGTTATCCGGGATGGATATCCAGGGAGTAGGTGTCCGGATACGAGCCTTATATCCTGTAGAACTCGCTAGGATAGGGTCGAGCACATGGAGGAGGTGTGTCTACATAGTGCGAATTGCTTGAAACAAATGAGGGGATGGGGGGGGGGGGGGGCAAATTTAGGGCTACTGATAAGTATATACATAGAAGATTCTCTCTTATTTAATTGATCATGGATTTCACCTTTTAAGAAGATGAACAAGAACAGGAAGGAGAAGGAGAAGGAGAAGAAGAAGGATACGAAGAAGAAGAAGAAGAAGGAGGAGGAGAAGAAGAAGAAGAAGAAGGAGAAGAAGAAGAAGAAGAAGAAGAAGAATAAGAAGAAGGAGAAGAAGAAGAAGAGGGAGAAGAAGAAGAAGAAATAACCGAAAGAGCAAAAAGGGGTACAAACAACGCTTTAAATTACAGCCGTATGGCCTCATTATATAGCAACCTAAAACATAAACAACGCAATCGTAATTCTCGCTGCGTGACTACCTCATGACTTTATTCTATTTTCCCATTACAGGTCCAACTACTGCGGAGGATGCAATTTCATCTTCTACGACTCTCAATGTCGTGAAGTCCAGTGTGACGGAAAGCCAACTTATTAAACAACCATTATATACCGTGGAATCAAGATCTACACGTTACGCGATGGTTTCTGAATCCTGTCATTCCCCTCTACTCCACTATGTGACAGGAACTAACCGGTTCGCGTTGGCAATGGTTTACGGGATCGGAGGTTTTTGGTTAAACAAAGATATAAACTAAACATAATGTCTGTATAATGATTGTAACTGCCTGTATTTCTGTTGTTTATAAATGAAATTTAGTTGATCTTTTAGGCGTGATAAACACGAGTTCACGTAAAACACTATGAAAAAAAAGACATCATGATACTTCCTAAGCACTTATTTAGATATAAATCTCATCGAAACATTTAATTTGCATTATTTGTAGCTATAAAGGTAAAGACCAGTTTTGAAAAGGCCCCCCTCTAAAAATATGAAGTAGAAGCTCTTATTACCAATCATGTGAAAGAATATGTTTTGACTAATACGTGATGATACAAATTTTGCCGGGAAACCGCCTACTAATTGATATATTTGGTAAATTATTATATCTATCCGGACTGGGTAGATATAGGGTAGTCCCATACACATCTTTCTGTGAACAGAGCTTGTAACTTTACCAAGACTGGGCCAAATTTCTTTTTATTTTGATGATTCCAGAACCTTGCAGTACACACCAATACTTATATGCTAGATGATCAACCTTTTCTGATCGATTTTTTTTTTTTTTTTTTTTACTTGCACGTCACTGTTTTAATGTATAAAGCAATTGTACACCCTTTTGTTGTCTGCACCTTCACCTGCTGTCACAACACATCCCATCCCAGTATAGCTTGGAAAAGCTGCTTCAGGGATTACCTCATCAAGTATCAAGACAGTATCAAGATTCCACAACATTTCTTTCACGATGCAATCGCATGATCAGAACTGGTCTATACCTTTAATCGTTGCTATCATCAGTAAACATTTTCGAACTAATTTTCTGTTGCCATTTATGAATGAATAATTTGTGGTCGTTGGGCAAACATATTGCTCTAGGTCTTCATTTCAATTACAAACTAACGAAATCATCACTCCTTTTTAAACAGTTTAAGAAGTATCTATATCCTGCACTTTGAAATGAATGAAATTAAATGACATCAGTCGCACGGTAGGCCTAAATCTACATGCTTTTGTTTTGAATTTTTACTATGTACCTCTAGCTCTTCAGAAAAAATAAATAGTAGAGCCGGGAAAAGGGACATAATATACAATGAAAGATAATGGAGGGAGATGGAGAAAAACTGTGTGAGAGAACTAAAGAGGAGTATCTCGGAGTAAGTGTGTGTGTGTGTGTGTGAGAGAGAGAGAGAGAGAGAGAGAGAGAAAGAGAGAGAGAGAGAGAAGGAAGAGAGAAAGAGAGAGAGGAAGAGAGAGAGAGGGAGAGAGAGAGAGAATGAAATATAATGGAGAGAGATGGAGAAAAACTGTGAGAGAACTAAAGAGGAGTATCTCAGAGTAAGTGTGTGTGTGTGTGTGTGAGAGAGAGAGAGAGAGAGAGAGAGAAAGAAAGAGAGAGAGAGAGAAAGAGAGAGGAAGAGAGAGAGAAAGAGAGAGAAAGAAAGAAAGAAAGAAAGAAAAGGTGAAAAGAAAGGAGTAGATTGACAGACGGCAGAGAAAGACAAAATAAGACAAAATAGGTAAAGAGAGAGAGAGAGAGAGAGAGAGAAAGAACAAAACAAAAAGGGGTGGGGTGATTGCTTTCCAACGCGCCTTTTAAACAGATAACATTCACATTGCACATCAGGAACTACTATACAGCTCAACTATTCACGATTATAAATACACAAATGACTAAACCATTAAGCTTAATTTTCATTCCATTTTATTGATCACTTTCAAGGGAACTCATTCGTATATTCTTGATAAAGCTGGGCATTATTTCATTTTTCATTAATCTTTAAGTACTGCTCTATAAGGTTTGGAATTAGGTTGATCGGTCAGGGGGGTGTTTCACAAAGATCCTAAGTTGAACTTATCTCTAAGTTGGACTTAAACATTATGGAAAGCCATTAGCATCTTTGAAAATATTTTGTAAAAGTTATTTTAAAAGGCATAACATGTTGATTCAAATCATTCATATTTTCTATCATCAAGGAGATTTCATGTTCTGGATGTGGAATTTATAAAAAGTATAAAATACTTGAATTTCTGCTTTTGAATATATTTCATTTTAAGGCTCCAATGGCTGTCCATAATTTTTATGTCCCACTTAGTGTTAAGTTCTACTTAGGATCTTTGTGAAACACCCCCCTGGTATACAAAGGTTTATGATCAGGAATGGATCACTTGATCGATATACCCACCGAATCTAGGGGAAATATTACATAGACTGAAAAGGTTCTTGAATTAGAAATAAGAAACAAAAATGGGAAAGCCCATCTTTGAAATTAGGAAGTTATCACAAAACTTATACAGTCAGGATTTTAATTCCAGGTACCCACCCTTATTTTATTTTACATTCCACCAAAATGTATTGGATTTTGTTTTACTTTGATGACGGAGCTTTCTCTTGCAATATTATTGTGTTGTTTTATATTCAGGTAATGCATCATATTCTGTAATTTTTTTTTACGTTAGACGTAATCAAGTTATTTATTGTCAAAGGTCTATGTCTGCTTCTGATTTAATTAGTGATTTAAACAAAATCTAAACCATGAATGCAATAATCATTTTGGCACATTTCACACTTTCAAACAACAACCATTAACAACAAAAAATCAGGACGAAATTTATACAAAGTTTGTATGTTAGGATCATGTCTTTAACATAGAGAATATCATTTTTCCATTTTGTATTAGAACAATGATCTCATTAAAGGATTTTCCTTCGCATTAGATGGAGATAATTAAGAGAGAGAGAGAAAGAGAGAGAGAGAGAGAGAGAGAGAGAGAGAGTGAGAGTGAGTTGAGACGATTGAGAGATTACAATATTATTCTGCTAACCTAACTGAAAATGCAAATGGCGTTTGCGGACCCAAAATTAGTTTAGTCGAAGGAAAATAGGCATCCATTAGCTTCTATAAGAACCGGGGAATGCGGTATATCTTTTAGCATTCCCGTATCCTGTACACCCATTGCAAGTTGTATTGATTTTCTCCCTAGGCTTCAATGAGAATTGAACGTTAAAAAATATGAAAACACATTAACTTGATACTCTAATTAATTAAGCTTGCCTTATGGTATAAAAGCTGATTGATGTCATGTAGTTATACAACATAGCGATTAATAAAAGTGGGAAATATGCAATTAATACAGAAGTGTCTTCAGGTCAAGTCGTGCCGTGGTCAGTTTCCATCACTACACACCAGAAACCTTTCTCTTGTTTTGATCGACAGCTAAAGGTTTGTGGAAGGTTGAGTAACGCCAGGTTCAGGTTCATCCTCCGCATAACCTTCATTAACAGCGCCCTCTATAGCCGCCGCTGCATCATCAGCTTCCTTGTCGGCGTCGCCTTCGGTTGTCACGGGAGCGATGTCTGGTGCGTCAGCGGAGTCGTACGCGGGCTCGTTGTCGATCGTCGAATAGCCATTTTCAATCACGACTTCAGTGGTGCTAGTCTGACTGGGTGCAGGCGAAGATCGCCTTGCTACGATATCCTCCGGGTCAACCTAGACAGGAAAAAACATGTGACGAATGATACAAACAAGTGACAGGAAAATCACCTCTATGCTTCCGGTTGTCATATTTCTTCATTTTTTCTTAATTATATGAAACGTATTAGTGGTAAGGTTATTGCTGTATGTATCTATTTATCACAACACGTTTTTATGACCTTCTATTCTCGTTTTTGTTTACTGTTTTGTTTCAGCTCCTCCTTCTCTAGCATTTTCTTGTTTTACTCTTATTTTTATCCTGCTGTCTTTCTTTCTGAATCCTAGGGATTGTTTCTTGCATTTGGGCTGAGCCACAATTGTGGCCTTTTTGACGACCACACTGCATTTGAAGTCGACCACCACCACGACAGTCATATGATAAGGCGTTTAATGACAGAAGGTCTTGCCCCTCTGGGAATATCCACATGGAAAAACTTCTGCATACCCGTAGTACCTTGTCCCTCTATATGGTCTTTCATGGAACATGATTGTGGAACGTCAGATACGCGTATGAATAGATCTAATTGCCCCTCTCTTGTCTCGCTTGGACAGTCACAACGATAAACCTATACCCATAATATATTAATCCCCTGTCTTTAATTTGACAGTCGATTGGGGGGGGGGGGAGGACTTATTACAATTCCATGTAGGCCTATCCTGCTGTCTTACTTGGACGGACATACTTTTCGAAAGGCGTAATTACCTTGTCCCTCACTGGTTGGACAGTCACACGGAACGGCCGTTTGCTATACCTGGTAAGGTCTCGGCCTTAAAGTTGATATTCATTGGTTTTAAAAACTAAATTTATTTTCATTATTGCAAAGTTGAAACTTTGATTCGACAAGGTCATCAAAATTCAATGCTTGGAAACATTCGAAGTAATGATTATTATAATTACAAAACTCTTAAACACAGCCCCGGCATAGCACCGGAATAGCTCTCCAAACGCTGCTGAGATGTGTGAGATCACAGTATGGACATGACTTGCACAAGCAGACGATGCCCCATGACATCTCACACATTTTCAGTGCCTCTGTTTTCATCTTTTCTTGGGTTCTTTCTCTTACTTCACTACCGTCAGGCTAAATGTATAATCTATTGCCTCACTCTTAACCCGCGCATGGTTTTATTTTGATGACAAATGCAGCGATACAAAAATAAAGGAATCTGTCGCTTGTAAACAAAATACACCGGGGTATGTTCGGCGTTTCAAGAGGGAACAAATGCCGTCCTTAATATCATTCCAGGGGGGTTTCAATTTGAAAGTCTGGTTTCTTTGATTGTTAATTAACCCCTATCCTGTGTATTTACAAGCAAAAGATTTTAGTTATCAGAATCGGGTCATATCCCCTTTTGAATGGTTTGACATGCCATTACATTTATATACACTAAACTCATTATAATTTGACAAATAATAGCTTTGCAATTATGTTCATTCTCTATGGGATGTCGTCTGCTTGGGCAGTGTTGGTCCATATAGTGACGTCATTAAAACATCGTTATTTGTCCGGCGAATCTCTGGTATATCCCAGCTGCTATGGAGGTGGTTGTATTTGTATTTTGTATAAGTCACCCGATATGTAGTTGACCTATAACTTGTACGATGGCCATCTGTTAGATTACCAGTTTCTAGTCGTACATTAGTTGACATATTTGTGATTTTCTTTGAATTTCACCTTTAAGGCCTTTAATGTATTACCTGGACAGCCACGTGGCGAGGTGTTTGGACCCCTATAGACTTCTGAGATGGTCCTCCGTTCTTCTTGGTCTCATGTACCGGTTCCTGGTAGTCGTGCTCTACTGCCATCTTCTTCAAGGGGATCTCGTCTGCAACCGAGACTCCATTGGTGTTTGCGTAGTACTCCTTCTCAAGATTTGCCTCGAACTCTTCAGCCTTTTGCCTGTAAGGATGAAACATAATACGAAACATGAAGGGGAATAAGGTACCCGATAGGACATTAGGGACTTTTAGATTCTGCACGACGAGAACGTGGACTGCCCTTTTAAGGCAATTTTACGTCACTGCCGGTGCCTTAAAAGGACGTCACATTGCCTTAAAAGGGCAGTCCACGTTCTCGTCGTGCAGAATCTAAAAGTCCCTATTATTATGTCGCGGGTTATTAATTCCCTGTTCTGTGATTTCACAGTGAAGTCCATCTTATGGATTCACGAAAAAGGATTTTGTATAATCAGGAGCATGCAAGCATTTCATCAAATAATCCATATACAACAAAGCCCATGATAAATGCATAAGCAGGCAGAAAAGCCCTATGACAATATTGCTGTCATTTATGGTATGATACTACAGGCAAGATAGGGAAATAATGTAGTGGGCTATTTAAGTTCAAAATAGTATTCTTATCCATTGATAGAGTGTAATTCTTCGTATAGAGCTATTTCCCCCCGTAAAGTGCAGAAACGAATTTCTTGCAGACAGCCAACAGTTTCAAGACTTTCTTGTAGTGAGAGCAGTGAGAGTAAAAGCAAAGAACAAAATGAAACAAGTTCATATCGATAACTTCTTTGTTTAGTGAGTGGCAATTACACTCAACCAGAACTGCTTTTTAGAAATTGTGCTTAATATTGTGATGCTTGTGCTCAATTGCACCTTATGCTTGCAAACTTACTTTCGCCAATCACTGGTCAACACCATGGTGCAGTAGATGAAGATGAGTAGGCCCACATAGCCGATGATAGCTATAGCCCAAGCAGGAATAGCCAGTGGATAGGTTGACTCGGGCTCTATGGGAGTGACGACCCAATCCATACCCATGGCCTCATTGATATCCTTGTTGTTGATCTTGATCATGAGGTATAGCTCCTGTTTGCGGAGAGCTACCGGCATGTGAATCGAACGAGATGGGTTCAGGATGAAGAAGTTGAATCCCATTTCATTAGTAACGGTGTTACGAATACGCTCGACAATGATCACGTGCTCTGGCCTAATGGGGAAAACCGACAATAACAAAACATGGATCGATATCATGTTAGTGAAGAGAGAGATAAAGCATAGATGAAGAGAAAGATGAGAGAAAGAGAAAGATAATAGGAGAGAGAGAGAGAGAGAGAGAGAGGGGGGGGGGGTGAGAGAGGGAGAGAGAGAGAGAGAGAGAGAGAGAGAGAGAGAGAGAGAACGAAACAGAGAAGGGACACACACAACCACATTCATGGAGTGTTGAAAAAAGAGGCTAGTTTCTTAGACAATAAGGGAGTTTACAGATAGCACATGGTACAAATGACCCCAAATATCCACGGATCTTTTACACATGGAGAAGTTCCCCTGTGAGCATCTTAGAATAAAAACTGCCAAAGTCCTAGATGTGCTTCATGAATACCTTTTGTTCGACCTCTTGAAAAGAATACTTCCACCTGCGTATCATAGAATGTACCGTTGGTGCATAAATGAATAATGTTACATAACTTTCATGAGCGCATGGGTGCATGGTTTTACTATTTTGGTACAAATGACCTTTATCTGCCCATGCGCAGATTGTATCTGTAAACTTCAATCGTTTTAAGATAAACATGAAATTGAATGAATGAATGGATGGTTTTGCGCAATAGAACCCGTCTCCTGTACTCCTTAGAAATAAATTTGGCACACATCGAAAAATAGACTTTTTCCGCCCCGTTACTTTGGAAATTTCATTTTTAGATCTCATCTTTTGATCCCATCTTCCCAATTAAAAATATCAAAATCAATGCAATCGAGAAAATTGATCAAAATTGACGGAATATATCAGTGACTGGTCGTCCTCGTACTTTTGGATTCTTCATTTCAATAGTTTATGTTAGTCTGCTTTTCAATCTAGTATATAACTGAAGTGCATTCATAAGTTTTTATTTGGATTTTCTATTGCTTAGTTTTTACTTTAAAATTTACGAATTGGCCTCTTTTTGCCGGATCCCGCCTTGGTCCGATTGCACTAAAACGACTGTTATCCGTTTATTCTTTGTATAGGATCACCTTGAAAGACCAGGGGGGGGGGGGGGGGGTTCATAAAGCTGTTCGTAAAATTACGCATGACTTTATAAATGACTTGTATATGAAGTGCCAGATAGAATGCCCGAAGTTTTTCCTGATATTTCCAATAACCTCAATTAAATTATGGCAAAAAATATACTTTGCACTAAAATGTTTGTTATAATAAGATTATTAAACTACATCTGCACAGTTCAACTTTATTTGATGCAGTTAATAATGATTGAGCATCCAATTTGGCTTTTCATATACAAGTCGTTCGTAACGTCATACGTAACTTTACGAACAGCTTTATGAAACAACCCCCAGGTACATTTCGCCCCCTCCCCGGAGATGCTGCCCATTTATTTATCAGTTACTGGATACGTCACGTTAATGTTATTATAATAATGTATAGAATTGACGCAATATACTTACAAAACTTCTAGATAAACATAATTGTTGGTCACGTTGGCGATCACCTCTTGGAAGCGTTCTGTTTCCACGCCATTTAAACTCTGAAAACATGAATTTTTGTGGGGGGTTGATTTATATGTTTCTTGCATCTGCAATAGATATATTCAATTATAACCAATTTTTCGTTCCTAACATATTTTTTTTTTTTAGGTCCTTCTTGTGCCGTGACGGGGTAACTTTTAATGTTTAAAGGCTGCTTCAGATAAAAGAGGGTAAACCGCCGCAAAAAAAGAAATTTCCTGCGCTAGTTGACGGTGCTCTGAGGTATAAGATATACAGTATTGAGCGTATTTCTCTTGACGTCAACATTAAAGCCCCTCTGCACTATAGTTTGGCCAGGAGGGATTGGACTTCCCTGCATGGTCACAGACAGGTAGGTGGTTATCTCATCAAATCAGCTCTCAACTAACATAAGAAAAAGGGGACCATGGGGACCAATGGTCACCGATTGGGCATTATAGGCTTTAAAGAGGGCGCAAGTAGCTATATAAGTAGTGCAGTGGGGCTTTAATAATGGACGCGTCATAATTATCTGAAAGAGGCTTGAGGGTAAACGAGGGTGAACTAGTAAGCATTTGTTTCGAATTCCAGCGTTTGCCTCATAGTTTTGCTGAAATGAAATTTTAAGTGGATTTCTTCAATATTTGCTGTGTAAAAAAAGTATCCATGGTTTAAAACAAGGAAATGATGGTGTCGGTGAATTGGCAATTTAATCAATGAATTAGAAACTGAAACTTTTACATCGGAAAGTCTACTGGTTTCTTAATCTCACACATACACTCTAAAAACTGAAATGTTAAATCACCATTTAAAAGTGCCGAGGAGTGACCACTCTTTCAAAATGGTAGATTAACACTTTGAACGTGCTGGATCCAACACTATAAAGGTTGAATCTAGCGGGTTAAAAGAAACAATCTGACATTTTGAAAGAGTGGTCACTCCTCTGCCCTTTTAAATTGACATTTAACATTTCAGTTTTTAGAGTGTAGGCTTACACGGATATACCGATTGAATGAATTCCAGTCCATGCAGACCTAGGCAAATCTCTTGCCCGAGTAAAATTTACAATCATTAGATATTTTGTTATAAAATGTAATTCATAATGTATGATGTAGCAGAGGGAGAAAAAAGAAAGGGAGAGAGATAGAGAGAGAGAGAGAGAGAGAGGGAGAGAGAGAGAGAGAGAGACCACCTCGCTGACCAATGCAGGCTCATACGTCCAGAGGTTTTTAAATATTCTGAAATTCATGTAATTGCTTTACTTTAAGTCATATAGGCGGCCTTCGATGGTTAAAGTATCAACAAATGAAGAGAGTACTTACGTCCGTTTGGCCCTCAAATATCACAGATATGGCACCTTGTTTGATGAAGTCAGCGCACTGGAGACAGAGCAAGAAAGGTTTAAAAAAAAAAGGGGAAAAGGTTGTTTTTTAAAGGGGGGGGGACAAAGGTAAAGAAAAATTATTGATGACGAAACGTGATCCCAATCGCATAATGGTGTTTATCAAGCAAATGATGTTTCTTGCGAACGAATGCAACTGTTTCGGTTGATTTATCATAAAAGATCAACTTAAGACATGCAGATTTTCTTCAGGACTATTCTTTAACAGTAGCCACAATTGCTTTAAAAAAAAGATATGCGCTCGCGCGGGCGGGTTCTCATATAATACCCTTCCCTCTAATTATTCATAAAATAAAAGAGCTTAGTACCATTCAGACACGAGCCGATTGACGTAGTAATGCATCAGCAGAAAAGCACTTTACTATCTTCCTCATCATTGTTCACCTATCTTATCCCCTCTATCAGCAAGTTATCCTTGTATCCCTCAATCTACCATCCGATCATTTTCTTCTATTTCATTGCTATTACCTAATTACTGTAATGAATTTATATGAATTATTAATGATCGTTGTAATGTGATATTAGTGCATTTATTATGTGTATTGGAATTGTAAATTCTACCGCGAATTAGCCCTTGGGTAGCGAAAGTGTTTTAGTACAATTAATATATTTTTGAATTCAAATTCAATTTAAATCCATGGGGCGTTCCCGTTATTAAACACGACAGCCTAAAAATAGCAAGGAAACCAGTCAGAGCATACGAGTAATTGAATTGAGTTTAACGCCTCTCTTGCCCCGATGAACCACTATGTTAAGTATAACATGTTCCGTCTCCAAGAGTCTGGGGTTCTCAAATGATAGTTTGCTGTTGACATGCGATACCATTCATACTAATTTAAAAGGTGCACATAGAGGGCGCAGAGAATGGTAAAAACTGAGTGGCAAATTTGAAAGAGCATAGAATTCATATGACATACTCGTCTTTGTTTGATCCAAATCGGTTCAGAAACGGCGGAAAGATCCATAAATATAACCATGCATTTCTAATATTAGTGGGGCCCTACAACTTACTATTCGATAATTTTAAACCAGCAATTGAAAAAATGAAATAGCGCCTTATACGTTTTATTCCAGCCAATGCCAATGTTGGATTTTTGTTGGCTTTTTCGTGTTGGTTCAATATAAGACGCATAACCAGCCGACCCGTGTGCGTCGTCTTTTCTCGTACCACAGCCAGCCAATATTGAGTTCGCGAATGAAACCTGCGCATGCGTACATGGAATCCGGTAGGGTTGTTAATAGGGTGATAGTAATTATACAAATCAACCTTTCATCAACCGATCGTTAGCTCAATCGGTAAAGACAGCGTAATACTAACAGAACCTTGGAGTTGACTGGAGTGTTCGAATATCAGTTTATTCAGTTTTGTTGCCTTTATAAATAGTGAGGCAAAGCAATAAATAATCAAAGTATAATTGTTTGTGACCTCTTTGCAAGCTTTCGTAGCTTGTTATTATGTATGCAAATGAGTACATACGGAAATCTGGGCTCGCTGTGGTACGAACAAATAAGACGCGGCCCGGGTATTGTTATTATTAATTAATTAATTAATTAACGGTCACCGTGTTTTTTTGAGAATGGAGCTGAATTGGTATGATCGGATTTAATCTAAATTTCACACATTTTGGTGTCTAAAATTGCCTTCATAGCAATTTTAGGTCCTAAAAAGGCACTAGAAATGTCATGAATAAGCATAAAGCAATAATAGCATGTACTTTCAAGGCATTTGCGATCTTAAACAAGAACTCAACTATCCCTTTGATACAGTAATGTTCTAACACGCATAGAGACCGTGTTGATTTTATGCCCTACTAAAACAATGTACTGTTATCATAATTATTATTATTATAACAATGAAATACATGTATAATCTGGAAATCATAACCAATATTATTGAATCATGCAAATACCATGAAATCGTGAAGACTCTGTATACTCGTAAAATGACTGAAAGAATCGATGTTATTGTTAAAATACTATTTAATCATTAAGATAATATGGTATAGTGAAAATACAATAGATATTGTTATTCAGACATTATGGGCACCGTAAAGTTACAGTAACATAGTAAAACAGCATCACAAACATTGTTCCTTTTCTATGGACATCATCAGGCGCGGATCTACGGGGGGGGGGGTTTAGGGGGTTTAAACCCCCCCCCCCCCCCTTGGGCGGCCCCCCCCCCCCAAAAAAAAAAAAAGGGGGAAAAAAAAAAAAAAAAAAGAAAAAAAGAAAGAAAAAAAGAAGGAAAAAAAGAACGCACGCTGGAGAGAAACCCTTTCAAGTGCAAATATTGTGAGAAGATATTCAACTCATCTGGTAACTTAACCAAACACATGATAACTCTGGATATAACTGTGTATTAAACTGTTACTTGATTTAAAAAGACGTTATCATGCACTGCTTTTTATGGTCTCCATTGTGTTAAAGGTATTACAAAGTCTTGGTATGGGGTCATGAATTTGGTTCATATTAACATATTGGAAACATATGCGTTCCTTCAATATACATTGATCGTTGTCGCGGTTGAAATCGAGTCTAAAGTTATGAAATTATAAATAATAAACTCTTTATGTTGTATAGCTCCCTCTCAAGGTCAAGATATTAATTTAGCTATGAAACAATGTTTCTTGACTGAAATCGACCGATTAGCTATTCCCGTTTGGAAATTATATATCCCAACTACATATTCTGAGATTTTTATGGTCGCAGCTACTATTGTACGGCCATAGGCGCTATTTGAAATTTATCAAAATTTACCGGGAGCACCGGTAAATTTTTATATTCAAATTTTCTCGAAAACAGAAGTGTTTTAGGGGCTAATTTTTTTAGTGCTTATAATACATCCACAGGGGCATCTAAATATATCAAAATTGTAAAGATTCACTATCCATCCAATTTTCAAAATTTCCCAAAACTTTGTATTACCTTTAATAGATGCCAGGAAAACATCACTTACGGGGTTCAAATAAACACCCCCCCAAAAATCGGCTCGCCGCTTCGCGGCTCGTGGACGATGCTCCGCATCGTCATTATTTTGGTCAACCCCCCCCCCTTAGCAAAAAGCTAGATCCGCCCCTGATCATGAGGACACTATATCGACATTTTGAAGAAAGTATAGACAGAGTTTTGAAACTTAGAAGGAGGCGACAATGAAACTCACGTCTGTGTCCGAGATACCTGTAGAAGGGTCACATGTACCCTCGAGATCTGAAAGTGACAAAAGGAAATTGAACAAAACAAAAATACATAGTAAGCAAAAAAAATGTACGTATTGTATATATCTGGATTATTAAAAATATTATACAGACTATTTGTTAATTGTTAATCGCAACTTATTTGCAATTGATATCAATCGCAACTATATACATATTGAAAGAACAGAGACGGAAAACCTGCCATTGATAGGATGACTAGTGATTGATTTGGATTAATCGCAACTCTTTACAGGACAGAGCCCTGGACCAGGCGCCGATCCGGGGGGGGGGGGGGGGGGGGTTGTTAAGTAAAAAAAAAGAGGCGCTCACTATCGGCCGGCGCAATTTTCAAATGTTTGGGGTCAAAATATAGAAGAACAAAGTTTAGTGTTCACTACCCTCCCCCTCCCCCTCCCCTCTGAGCGAAATATCGACCGGCACGATTTTCAAATTTCAGCAGACTAAATTTCAGATTGATTACAAATTTGGGCCTCCCCCAAAGAAATCATAGATCCGCGTCTGCCCTGAACTACTCTTATCTCCCGATGCACCTAATGTTGGCAGGGAGGTATTGGTAAGCAAACATTAGCCACATGTTTTATGTATTTTATTAGGGTTAGGGTTCCGGTCGGGGTTTAGTTTAAGGTTAGATATATAGTAGGCCTAGGGTTGACGTTAAGAAAGCGGCTAGTGTGGGAATTGACGTTGTTTTTGTTGGAGGAGCTAGTGAACAACAGAAAGTTAAAGTCCTATGCAGGCGCGGATCCAGGATTTCTTAGGGAGGGGGCCCAACTTTTTTTTTTTTGCTCCCGAAAATTTGAAAATCGCGCAGGTCGAAAAGTCGCTCAGTGGGGAGGGGGGGGGGGGGGGGGGGGGGTAAGCGGACACTTTTTTTTTTTTTTTGGAGTCCAAAAAAAAATCGCAACGACTGAGCCAGCCGAAAAGTCGCTCAGTGGGGGGGGGGGGGGGGAGGGGGGGGTAGTGAGCACATTTTCCTCAAAAATTTTAAAATTTGAACCCCCCCTTGAACGCCAGGGGGGGGGGGGCCCAACCCCCCCAAAAGGTAAAAATCGTGTGATTTTGCATGATTTTTTTCTCAAGGGGGTGGGGGGGGGGGGGCGGGCTCCCCGGCCCCCCCCCCTGGATCCGCCACTGGTCCTATGGGTCACTAGTCTTGTCGTAGGGCACTTGTTCTTGGGGTTGCGGTCTGGGGGATATTGCCCACAAAGTCCAGGGATAGTTGGCTGGATAGGCTATATTAGATAAAACACAAAAGGGGAAAAGTCCATACAGCTCGTAAACTGATCAATGACCGTAATATGCTTTATTGAATTGAATTATTTGTCATTATAAAAGGGCATTTAAACCATGCTTGGTGCGCCGGCCATTTCTAAAGGAAACCATGACCCCATGCTTAATGATACAAAAGACGCATTGGTCTTTTCACCAATTACATGTTTCTTCCAAAAGTGCCTTTGGGGACCCTTAATATAAACCAGTTTTGGAAATGCTCCCTCTCAACAAATGAAATTGAAGCTCTTATTACCAATCATGTGAAAGAATATGTTTTGACTAATACGTGATGATACAAATTTTGCCGGGAAACCGCCAACTAATTGATTGATAGATATCCAGTAGTCCCATATACATCTTTCTGTGTACAGTGCTTGTAACTTTACCAAGACTGGGCCAAATTTCTTATCATTTTGATGATTCCAGATCCTTGCAGTACACACCAATACTTATATGCTAGATGATCAACCTTTTCTGATCGATTCAACAACGTTTCTTTCACAATGCAATCGCATGACAAGAACTGGTCCATACCTTTAATGGTGATGTCACGTTTCCCGGAAGTTTAATGTAGGGATTGAGGAGAAAGAGAGGAAGGGCAGATCAATAGGCACATTAATCTCTTGTTGTGAATTTCCTTTTAACTCTTTTCCAATTTGGGTTGCATATCATCAAAGGAGGCTGGGGTATTTTATTGGTCAGGTCAAAATAGAATATGTGGTTGCAAACTACGTGGGACCAGCCTTGATAAAGAAACAGAAGGAGCAGAATAAGGCGAATATATAATGTACCTGACGAGAGGGCGAGAAAGAGAGAGAGAGAGAGAAAGAATTTCAAAATTTGAAGACAGAATCAGTTTTAAGGGGAAAAACAGGGGATAGACAAAGGCTATAAATAAAGAGAGAGAGAGAGAGAGAGAGAGAGAGAGTAGAAAACATACGAGCAATGCAAACCCAGCCCAGCAAGGGTTAAAACTACGGGCAAAGTCTCTTTCTTGCACGACTTGGCCGCATGCTCCGAATAATGAAGGAAATAAGAAAATAAAGAAGGAAATAACAGCCCTTGATTTTAGGGCCCATATTTGCACTCCTACTTTCCACAACAACACTAGGCATATTCAAATTTGATCAAAGTGCGATTCAGGTTTTCCAAACATGTTTTAGCATATCAGAACAATGAGACTTGGGTGATATCAAATGGCGCACAGGGTAAGATTGGACACACTAATATGCATAGGTTGAAGCGTGAAAGTACAATGCACAAAGGAACACCTCAACAAGGGCTTTGCATAAGGGTGAAGGCGCGCTTCGACCCTGATACCCCAGACACACCAAAGAAACCGATACCTTGCAGACCGACTATAGAATGCAAGAAATAATCATGGAGAAGCTTTGTCAGGTATCGGTCGACATATCAGTCACTTTGAATATTCTTTTGTCGCTGTTGTTGTACACAGCATTCTATTAGCCCATCGCGTAACATTGCAGAGTGGTAATTGGAAGCTGATTCTTTTCCGTTTAATTTTTTCTTAACAATGCATGTTTTGTTCCTTCGGTTGGGAGTAAGAAAATGCTTTTGGTTTTGCTCTGAATTATCGTCACACAACAATGGCCATGTGGCCGTATACTACTTTTGCCATTTTAGCAACAACAACAACGGATGCCAAAAATCAAATTACTTGATAAAACCTTGATTATTTCAACAAGCCGAAATGAAACCAATAGACCACGCATGTGTAAGGTGTGTTTCTTTAAACTGGATACTGCCATACATTATACGTAATCATTGATATTAATATAAAAACAAACAAACAGCAGACGAAAAGGTTCATAAGGTACACTGCCTTGATTAACGGAGACATTGATTTGAGCATTCGATTTCAAGTAGATTTGGCTGCTAACATCTCTTACTATTCAATTTCTTTTGTAGTTATTTATGATTTGTCATAATATATAGCTTTTTGGTAGTTGTCCCAAAGTAGTCTCCATACCAACTATGACACAATGAAAATGTATTTATTACAGATGGTGGGGGGGGGGGGGGGGGGGGGGGGGGTGAGGTGGGAGAGACAAAAGAAATCCTCGTCCCCAAAAAGTGATGAAGAATAGCATATTAAATATCAGTAATGATTGAAAAGATAAGAGATAAGCCTTTTTTCCCCAGTTTATTTTCCAGACCATTATAGGACCGAAGTCCATTGCTTAATGCAGCAGCCAGGGATGGCGTGATCTTGCGCGATATAGATTCTTGTCTGCGTTTCTACTTCTCTTTCTCGTCTTGTTCTTCTCTTCATATATATTCCTCCTTCTCACCCAGGTACACCAGGCATTTGATAAACATGTCACGTATCCTTTATGATGGATCAAATATTGACTCGTTGGGGGAGGATTGTCCTTTGCAAAGCCCCTTCAAATCTTATCCTCTTCTCTTTTCTTCAAACCACAAACTCCATTTTTTATGATTTTATGATCGGATCGAGGGCGTGCTTTATGAAGTCTGTACTTTGACACAAGTAAATAGAGCGAGCTGTTTATTCAGGGTGTTTAGTAACAAAAGAAAATGGCCCCTGTTTAAACACCCTTAAACGTGAACGCTGGGTTCTACCTGGTATTGAACGGTACGACGGCCCACGAGACTGACTACGACAGCCTATGAGACCGGATGCCTATGAGACCAACAATGATTGGCTTCTCATGGATCGTTAAGAACCTTTTCTGGTAGCTTCACGAGACCGGCTATGTGCTATAGGTCATCTGGGCTGTAGTTTCTTTAATGCAAATATAATACTCAGTCACACTGACGAGACCGACACAAGACCGAATCCCAGACCGAACAAAACATTATATTACCCATAATGGGCAAGAATCGATCGGTGTGGAGTCGGTCTTGCGGTGTTTTAGCAGTAACCCAACATTACCTTTAAGAGTGCATAATTGTTAAGTATTTTCTTTTAGATCTTTAAGTCATTGCATCGTTCATCGCAAATTCTTGCTCAACTTTTACCTTTCCGATACGTATTTGTTTATACAGATTGTGAACAAAGATATTCGAAAATTTGCGAAAACGGGCTTTTTCCTATCTCTTTTGAAAGTTATATGGCCAAAATATCTACCCCTTTACCCGTAGGAAATCAGTTATATTGTTTATCAAGATGTGTACACAAAAATCCATCTTTTAAAAGTTGTCAGTGGTTGATGATATCAGTATTTTAAACCCTGCATCACTGGGACCGGGAGGGTGCATATTTCTGTCTGATAACATTAATGTATACATTCGAATCAATACTGATTGATTGATTGATTGATATTAAACAGGGTAAAAGAAGCCCATTCAGCTGCTAGGCTAGTTTACAAAGAGGCTGTGAAACAAAAACAATTAAAAATGAAATACAAAATACAAATGATACACATCATTGAAGTCTATTTATAGTATGATGATTAGGGTTAATTGAATATCAAAATAGCAGTAAAAAGTACTCTCAACAAAATTATAGTATTGATGGTGAAATTTAGTATTACTAACTTACCTGCTCCGTTGATGGACGAAATGGTCAAGATGACCATGACTGCAAAGAATAAGGTCTTCATCGTCGTTTTCCTGGTCGAGATCGTTTACGAAATCAGCAAAACCCTTCGGTAGCAGTATTACGGTGAGGTGATTGATCTATACGGTGCGCTCTCAACCAAGGTATTTTTCTATCTGAAGTTGACAATCATCAAACAGAGTTTGCTTCAGTAACCTAAGAACTCTGTCAATATCAGGTAGTCTTCGTCCAAGATTCTTTCTCATTTAATATTCCCTAATTTTCTCCGAGCTTCATTAGAAGAAAAGAAAATTAACATCATTTATTTATTGAATTTAAAATAAACATTACCTAAGAGACAGGTAAAGCACAAAGTCATTATAACCAAATATCAATAAAATCTAATAATAAACCAAAGAGATTTATGATCATGATAATAATATTCCAATAAGTTATTTTTAGAGTAGCAAAGTAGGTACCCGTCATGATTAGAATTTCCATCGATAACATCGCCTTGACCCCTCACCCCGCACATCCCCAATGAAAAAAAGCAACCTTTTTCAGAGAGCTAAAATATATTATTTTATAGAAAATATCAACAATTTTGTGTAAAGATCAGAACTCGGGGACATAATAGGGTGCAAAGATTTTTCAAAAATTAATCTTTTTCAGATTCAGAACACCCTAGTACTTGTACTATTTGTTTCACCATTTTGTCATAAATTTATATATTTTTATTAATTTTCTTTGCAAAGAAGATTGTTATTGAGCATGAATTTCATTCGAAATAAGTCCCCAGGTTGTGACGTTTCTCAAGACGTTTCTCAAGAAGCACTATGTCGACTTTGGGGATATTTATGTAGTCTTCGGTGAAGACTACTGCTCAGACAACGCCTCTTATCAAAGTCCTAACAGAAACAAAGCATAATGCTTTCTCAGTGGCGCATATATACCAGTGTACACACCCTCTGTTTAAATGATCGAAGGGCTATTTACCAAATTTGATTAAACATAAAAGAAATGAAAAGAAACATGTTCATTATCAGTGGGTGCATCATGCTGCATGAAAAAGTGGTTAGAATAGTAAGGGCATGGGGCGTATCGATTGGCTGTACAGGGGCACGTGACCCCCCAATAAAAAAGGAAAAAAGAAAAAAAGAAAAAGAGAATTGAGAAGATATGACTAGATAGAGGGAGAGGAAGAGAGAAAGAGAGAGAGAGAGAGAGAGAGAGAGAGAAGAGAGACAAAGATAGTGAGGGAGAGGAGGTGGGAATCTTCCTTCAAATTTGTTGTTTCGCTTATAAATTCCATGTGCACCCACTAAAATGATGCTACCCCCCCCCATTCATCGTGATGGCGGTGCCTTCGCAATATCTGTACCCAAGCCACTCCTTTCATTCCTCACATAAGACTGAGGATCGCAAATTGTGATCCTATTTTTTGCGATCTCGCGGTCACATTTCGCCTCTCCCCGTTATTGTTCTTTTTTTCTTTTCTACTGAAGTTTCGTTTCGTTTTTCCATTTCTCAGTGATTATAGAACTGTAAGCACAGCATTTTACTCGAACATCTCTTCTATCTTTTCTTGAATTAGTCATTATTCACTTTGTTTTCTTTATCTTTACGAGAGCCCTTCACACAATGGTTGCTATCATGATGTCGTTGGTGACTGATTAAAGGCAGACATAATACAAGATTAAAGATAAACTTGAGTTCTGGTAATGCGATTGCATTGTGAAAGAAAAGGTGTGGAATGGATCAGAAAAGTTGATCATATAGCATGTAAGTAATGGTGTGTAATGCAAGGTTCTGGAGTCATCAAAATCATCATAAATTTGGCAGACTCTTGGTAAAGTAACAATCACTTACACAGAAAGATGTATATGGGACAACACACATGGTGTCGGGGCTAGTACTACCCTGATTTCCTTATCTTTCTATGCTCATTACTCAGCCAGTATACATTTTCTTCCAAAATTGTTTGGCACATGACATTTATTTGTAATCTTGAACATTCAGTGTAAGTTTCGTTAGATTCTGTGAAAATTCATTTTCTTTTTTTACCAGAACTCAAGTTTATCTTTAACATGATATCGGACCTCTCCTGTTCCGCGGTTGCCCAGTCAGTCGCTGGGCGTTGACAAATGTGTCTTCACCTTGAGACTATGCCGATTGCATACATGTACTTCACAAATTAGGCATAGGCCTACTCCATGATTTTGACACAGCCAGAGACTGATAAAGCTAGGCTCTGATCAAGGTTTTATGGAGTGCGGTTAACTGTCAAATTAGGGTCTGTGCCTGGAGACTAGGTGTCCTGTTCAAATTGAACTTCAAACCCACTGCACTTGAGTGTATACGAACATTAAAGCTCAATATAGGGAATGATATGTATCTATTGATTCTTGTCAACTACCTTTGCATCAGAGGGACACTAATCGATGCGATCATAATTTATTAGAAGCCTACTTGAAGACATCAGGCATGATGGGACACATTTAGAAAGACCAAGGAAAAATGAATTGTAATGTTAGAGACAAGAAAAGATGAGTAGTGAATTAGAGAGATTGAAGGAAAGAAAGATAGAGCATGAGACAAAGAAATATATAGATAAAATATATAGATTGATAGAGTGCAATAGAGAGAGAGAAAGAGAGAGAGAGAGTGAGAGAGAGAGAGAAAATAAGAGAGTGAGAGACAGAGAGAGAGAAAGAGAGAAAGAAAGAAAGAGAGAGAGAGAGAGAGAGAGAGCAGGGAGGGGGGGGGGGGAAGGATGGGGCGACGAGGGAGGGGGTCTTGTTTTGTTGGCGATCACGGAGGTGGAAGTAAAAAAAAAAAAACAGCAATGGAGCCAGGGTCCATGCCTCACAGTTTTCCCTGAGTAATGAAGGTGCCCCTCCCTTCGTTATAAAATGCCCGTTTTTGAGTGACCCAATGCTCCTCCCTCAATGGAATATCCGTATAGGGTAACAATGTCCTCTCTTCATAGGATAGGAAAAATATTATCGGTTTTATTTGATTTCCAACGTCAAATCTCCCCAACAGAAAGAACAGTAAGGGGGAGGGGGTTCTTCCTCGAAAGCTCCAGGGCCATGACAAGAATTAACCCGTTGGAATTAGCTAATCATCAACTGATCAATGTTCATGGTTAAGAGCGTAGGGCTAAAGTCAAATATCATGCTCTGTTTTCAAGTTGGTCGCCACTACTTCTTTAAAATAAGCACACTTTATTTATTCGAAAGATTTTGTCATCATAAAACACAATGTTCCATCAATAAAAAAAAACATCAGAAAATGTAATAAATTTTCAATAATTTATTGCATTTTACCCAACATAAAAAAAAAATCCCCTGGACGGCCATGCATTATGGCTCAAGGCATGGGCACACAGAGGATTTTTTATGTTGGGAACTGGGGTAAAATGCAATAAATTATTGAAAATTTATTGCACTTTCCGTTTTTTTTTAATTTATGGAAACTGCCCCCTATCCTAGCCCCCGCTGCGTACAGTCATTGTTCAGTGACAAAGCAATGGCCTCGTTACTGTGAGGCCCCAGGATCAAAACCGCATCGATGTGCTATACTAGTGTCCTTTTGTGGGGCATAAATCCTCATTACTGTCATTTATGACTTGAGGGGGTAGGTCCCCAACCGCCCCCTAGTTGATAAGCATAGTAGCATACACATGCTTTAGCAGTCACGCAAAACAAACATTGTCAAATTATTATTGAATAAAATCTGAGAATGTATACTATTATCTAGATCTATTATTTTTAAATTATTTTTAAAATAATTCCATAAATTGGAGTAAAACAAAAATATTCCAACTATATGAGCGACAGTGTACATGTTGATTCCAAATAAAGGGTGTTAATATAGGTAGGATGGTAGATGTAGGGTAGTAGTAGATATGAGGTGGTAGTAGAGGTAGGATAGTAGTAGATGAAGGGTAGTCCTAATCATCGAATCATACAATGTGTACTACTCATACATCATATCATATGAAAATATAAAATCATTCTACCAATTTTGCATAAATTACATTTGCATTTTCTGAACTTTCAATGGCATTCATTCTCAAATAAATAGTCTCAGTAAAACTGTATGGCATGCATCAATATACTTCAATAAACCACAGTTATGAATATTGTATTTAGACACAAACAATGATAGTAACCAGGGGCGTCAATCCCTACCCAACTAACAATTGGACGTTTTCTGAACGTTCTAAAAACGTTCCAAGTTGGTTTTTGGACGTTTTGTGAAAACGTTTTTTGGACGTCAAAATGTGGTAGGTTTTCGACGTATTTAAAACGTTTTATTGGACGTTTTAAAAACGTGTTTTAAACGTTAAAAGAACCAAAAAAAAACCTTTAAAAACCTTTCAGACATTCGAAAAGTCCAAAAACCTTTTGAAAACGTTCTAAATATATTGTTGACGTTGTTAAAAACGTTTGGAACGTTCTTAAAACGTTTTTAAAACGTTAAAATGCACTACAAACGTTTTAAGAACGTCTAGAAAACCTTTTAAAACACGTCTGGAACGTTTATAAAACGTTTTCTAAACGTCCAAATGTTCTACAAACGTTTTAAGAACGTCTAGAAAACCTTTTAAAACACGTCTGGAACGTTTATAAAACGTTTTCTAAACGTCCAAATGTTCTACAAACGTTTAAAAAACCTTTTAAAACACGTCTGGAACGTTTATAGAACGTTTTCTAAACGTCCAAATGGTCTACAAACGTTTTAAGAACGTTTAAAAAACCTTTTAAAACACGTCTAAAACGTTCATAAAACGTTTTAGGAGATTGTTCAGAAAACCTTTATAGAATGTCTGAAAATGTCTCGGGCGTTGAAAGAATGCGCAACAAACATTTAAGAACGTCCTGCAAAAGTGTTAAGAATGTTCAACAAATACAAATGGTATATGAAATAAATACTGGGTCACACATTTGATCGATTTCAGGATTTTATTATCAAACATAAATAAATGTTCAAAGACTTGGTAATAATAGTACATGTATTTCAAGGTTACTTATAAAAAGATACAATGTTCTCTGTAGGTTTCCGTGGTGATAAAGTATTCACAACTGAAAGTTTTCATAACACCATGTGGTATACGAACATCCAATAGACGTCTATTTCAGGCTGGTGATAGACAAGTGATATCACAAGGAGAAAATCTAGAGAAATACGGTTGAAAAATTGGCGTAAAATAAGACTTAAATAAGATTATAAACAGCCAACAGAAATTTGGTTGGGATGGTCCATTTGAAACCACAGATACAATGGTTATTTACAAGAAAAAAATGTACAAGATGACGATATGTCATTATAGTAAGTGGCAAGTATGAATACTCAATATTACCAATCTATTAATAAAAAACGCAAGTCTATGAATATATCTAGTGTAAAAAAATTGGCAGCACACATATTGCATTTTTGGTTACAGCATACTCAACAAAAGTAACTTGAGTGATTTATAGAACCCGTAATTTCTTTGATTCCTGAAAAGATGTTGTTAATTCGTACCGAAAACATGTACCAACTAAATGACAAAAAAAACTGGGCATAAGTGGTGTGATTGACCTCTGGTAAAACCTTAACGAGAACTGTATAGTATTACCATTTACTATATTGTCCTTTTGATCCCCAACAGATGTTGTAGTCAGGTCCAGATTTGTGCTATAAACGAGTTTTATCAGAAGCCAGCATTAGAACTTTCATCTTCCATGAAATACAAAATCCATCATATAACATAGTAACAATCAACACATAATTATTTACATTAATGAGATACAATTTGAAGATATGTCATATAACTGGCAAGTATGAAAACTTAAATTTACCAATCTATACATAGGAAAGGCAAGACTATAAATATATCTAGTGTCATGAATTTGGCAGCACACGCATAGCATTTTTGGTTACAGCATACTCAACAAAAGTAACTCAAGTGATTTACGGAACCCGTAATTTCCTCTTTGATTCCTGAAATATGTTGTTAATTTGTACTGAAAACATGTACCAACTAAATGACAAAGAAAACTTGGCATAATTGGTGTGATTGACCTCTGGTAAAACCTTAACGAGAACTGTATAGTTTTACCATTTACTATATCGTCCTCTTGATCCCACACAGATTTTGTAGTCGGGTCCAGATTTGTGCTATAAACGAGTTTTATCAGAAGCCAGCATTAGAACTTTCATCTTCCATGAAAAACAAAATCCATCATAATCAACACATAGTTATCTACATTAATGAGATACAAGTTGAAAATATGTCATATAACTGGCAAGTATGAAAACTCAAATCTACCGGGCTATTTAGAGAAAAGGCAAGACTATAAATATATCTAGTGTTAAGAATTTGGCAGCACATATGTAGCATTTTTGGTTACAGCACACTCAACAAAAGTAACTTGAGTGATTTATAGAACCTGTAATTTCCTCTTTGATTCCTGAAAGATGTTGTTAATTCATACTGAAAACATGTACCAACTAAATGACAAAGAAAACTTGGCATAATTGGTGTGATTGACCTCCGGTAAAACCTTTATGAGAACTGTATATGTCTCAAATACCATTTAATATATTGTCCTTTTGATCCACCAAATATTTTGTAGTTAGGTCCAGATTTGTTCTATAAATGAGTTTTATCAGAAGCCAGTATGTAACTACATAGCGAATCGAGAACAGATGTCATCAGCGTTTATCCTTTTTAATTCTCCGTGACACCCTCCTCCTCGTCTTCAGTGGCATCTGCAACAGCAGCAACATCTTTGGCAACATCTTCGGCAGCGACAGCTGGAACTCTAGCCCCATCGGTATCAGGTTTCTGCAAATCAGAGCAAACAACCTTTATTTATAAATTAAATGTTCATTTCAACTAAACCATAAAAAAACTAGGGGGCATGATGTTCCCCCTCCCTAAAAACAGCGCCTATACAAGCTCATTTGGTGACAAACTGGCATAATGTAAATTATGAACCAAAATTATATCTGAAGAGGCTGCACATAAGTAAATATTATTGCCTGTCCACAAAATATTAAGTCTCGAGACCAATGCCTAAAAACTGACGTCTGGATAAGCTAGGGTGGCAGTGAGGTGAATCCGGCCACCCCTATCAACAAGGGCAAAACTGGACTAATGATGTGCTTCATGTACAATATTGTTTTACAGATATTGGGTCTATCCCTTTAAAAGGGAACATACACGTAACACCAGAATTTTCACTCATTCAATCAAAAGATAACTTTGAAATACACATTTTTTTAATGTCCAAACAAAAATTGGTCAAAAAAGGCTGAATGCCCTTTGAAATAGTAAATTGATCTGATATTCTCTTGCAACATATTTTTGTATTTTGATAGAAATCCACATAATATAAAGAGAAAAAAATAAAAAATAAAAAATAAAAACACAAACAAAAGTAAAAGGAATTTACCTTCCATTTCTTTCCTCCTGGAAGAAATGGGGTTCGCTTGAGAAAGTCCCCTACGACTTCTTCAATCTCCATCTCTTTGGCGCCCTGGTCGGTCTTCATGCAGGCTCCTGAAAGACGTAAGTGCAGACGCCATGGATCATTATATTAAAGTTATTTTTGATGACACATTAAAATAAGACGATACAGATTACACACCTTAAATGACAAATGGGTCATTCCATGGCAATTCGGACAATCAATATCATTACACTCCTCTCAAATGTATTAGGGGAAAATGGTATGTCGGTTCCCATGTTATGGCCCACCCCTTTTTTTTGTTTTGCAAAAATGGGCATTTTTGTATGAAGAAATACATGGATACACATCTGCACACTCTCACATAAGTAATTCCTTGTTCAGATGGGCATAAAACATAACTACTCCTTAGAGGCCAAATTCAACAGCTACCTTACAAGCAGAAAACAATGCTATTATGCGACTTCAAAGGCAGCAAGGTTGCTAGAGACCATCAATGTCCAATTGATCACCAATCATTGTAACTCATCGGGTGAATCCAGAAACATATAAAATAAAAATTGGCTAATCATATACTAATTGATTACTTACTGACAATGACGGGAACAAATCTTGTTGACTTCAGACCACGCTTCCCCTTCCTCCCATTCACGTTGAAATCTGACCAAAGATTATTTGACCCCAGCTTTTTCATGATACGCCGACTTGTTTGGGCAATATTGCCCCCGCCGACTAGACTCAGGTAGTTGATCTGAAATTAAAAGAACCATTATCAATTACAATGCCGTAGATTCTCACATAAATAGGAGCCAACCGTCTCATTTCCAGACATTATTATGAATGTTTCTCCGCTAAAACCTTCACCCTGATGCGGTAAATATTAATTTATCATTTGCAAAATTCACAGGCTTTCACTTTTTTTTTTAAACATGGCTTTAAAGTAATCAAGGCATGTATAAATCAGAAACTCAGTAATTATAGGTTTAGATAATTAAACCTGTACAAAAAGGAAAAACAAAGTCATTTGAATGGATGATCAAATAATGCCAAATTAGTATGCAAGTATTTTTAAACTTACCATTCTCTTCTTAAAATCAGACTCTACGAGTCTCATTTCGAGCAAGTCGAATTCACTCCCTGTCTTGAGCGGTTCCGCAAAGGGCTCCTGCAGGTCAGCAGGACCTGCCCGTAAACTCACTGATGATTTGGCACCAGGTTTGCCAGCGTCTCCACTATCTGGGCCTGGACATCTTCCAGCTTCTGAAGTTTTTGAAGTACCTGCTGTTGAAAATTGTCTAGGAAAACAAAAGGAGTAAAAAAAAATACATTAACAAATTAGGTCATTTTGGTAGCTAAGAAGAGTATGTAATTTTAGTGTGACTGATATGTACGACAGCTTTTCAACTATCGCATTTCAGGAATACATCACCAAGCTGCAATGACAATACTTGTACAAAGCATCAGACAATGCAACACATACAGAAAGAATCTGAAAGCAATTTTGCAGAAAAATATACCCCTGCTTTTTTGATAAAAATAAATCAAAATTAAACACATCAAAAGAAAGTTTCCCCCTAAAGAACCCCATCAAATCTTCGAGTATAACAAATTATTCAAGTTGAAACCAAGCATTGGATATAGCTAGGGTTGTTAGGAAGCAGATTCTCGAAAATTAGTGACATCCGTGACTTAACGGCTGAATGATCACAACATGAACAAAAAATTACGTTTTTTTTCTTGATTTTTCCACTGGAAGATTTGATGGGGCTCTTTAGGGGGGAACTTACTTTTGATGTTGTATTTATATTGACAACCTCTCTCTCTTATATCAGTGTAGCATCTTGGTAAAAAATAGTAAATTTTGTTTGTAGTTTAAATATGCTGTACTCCAAAATCTAATCAATTGACCTCCTATGAAACATACTATTAAGTTCTTGAGAAGAGATATTTTGTTTGTGAAATTCTCTACGTAAATACTTACTGTCCAAGGTTCTAGCTTTTGGTGTCGGCGGCTGGCTTTGGCGAGAAGTCGAAGGAGAGGGGAATGTAGTTGTAGATGGAGATGATCCCCTCTGGATTGGGCCCGTCGGGCTTAAGGGGACAAATCTGGCCATCATGGATGTTGTTGACAATTTGGGGAGAGGAAGTTCCTTAGTCTTCGACTTATCTGCCTTTCTCGGGCTTCTGCGAAGTGGCTCAGGGTCACACTCCATATCTGGAAAAACATCACAGACATTAGAAAAATATCAAGCAAGAAAAGAATTTTTGAAAAATGTTCAAGCTTTATGAATTCATTTTGAGTTCAACATGTTAATTTTCAATTTTGATGAATTGGTACATTATGCCCCCCCCCCCTCCCTCCCCCAGGTGCTATTAGGGTTAAAACATCATCTAGCATCCTTCTAGCATATAAATTCAATTGCAGCGCAACACTCGACAACAAAGGCAGTGGTCTACTGTACTCATACAAGTAGCGTATGTTGATGCACACCTAGAGATTGACAATGTCCAGGCCAAAAATGCTAACAAAATTCTTTATGCTGGTGATTCGTTGTGTATATCAGCAGGGGTGGTATTCAGAAAACTCTCTTAACCCTAATAGCACCGGGGTATTTCAGACCTTGCTACCACCTTTGTTTTTGTTGTGTTTTTTTCGTAAAATTTATCATAGAACTATTTTGAAGCATAATTGTGCTATAATAAATTAATTTCAGCCAAAGAAAGTGAAAATAATCATATCTTTATGAATAAGGTGAGAAAAAAATTGAGTTTGTACACAAAATCACGTTTTTGAGCCATTTTCGTTTGGACGAGCGTGTATAAAAGGCCGTGCAGCATCATAACGGTATTCCTGATTTTCGCGAAAATGGTGTCAAAAGATGCGCAAGACTTGAAAGTAAAAAGTCAGCGAGCAGCGCGGTCAAAAAAAATTGCGCGGCGGAATGGTCGCGAACAATCTCGAGGGGGGGGGGGGGCCATTATTGCCCCCCCCCCCCAGGTGCTATTAGGGTTAAGTTAGCACTTAAAGTGGTACTCCAGGCTGAAATTGGGATGTTATGTAAAGTAGAGTAAAATTTAACAAGAACACTAAAAATTTCATCAAAATTGGATGAAAGGGTAAAAAAAAAAAAAAAATCCACTTAAACATTTTTTCTAAAGTCTTTATTTTGTTTTTCTTATTTTGTTTTCTTGTTCAATTTCAATTCAACACGGACATAGGCAGACCACCCCCCCCCTTTTTTGTTCATTTGATAGGGGGCTGGGGCGCAAGCCCCCTCCCCCTATTATTATTTATTTTATTATTTTGATAATTCTATATAACACGGACATAAGCGGACCCTGCAGGGGGGGGGGGGGGGTCGTGGGGCAAGCCCCCCTCTCCCTTTTTATTTATTTTTTTATTTATTTAATTATTTTTTTATTTGATAATTCTATTAAACACGCCCCAGCTTGCGCCCCAGCCCCCTTTCAAATGAACAAACAAAAAAGGGGGTCTGCCTATCAAATGATAGGCAGACCCCCCCCCCCCTGATTTTGACTCCCGTGCAAATGTGTGGCTGTATTCACGTTTGGAAATGTGAAATTTAGTGGGCAAAATGGCCACGCGCAATCTAATACCAGCGGTGCGGATACGTGTGGGGAGTCCGAAACACATGGCCATCTTCACTGAAGACTTTAAGTCACTCGGTCATAGATCTACTAGACTAACTTACAGTTACAATGTACATGTAGACCTTTACCATATCAAAAATAAATTCAAGTTCTTTCAGTGATTTTAAGTAACTCTTTCTGCTACATGACATGTATTAATGTGTTACTGTTAGGTGAAAGTTGGGTTAATTCACATCATTCTGGATTCAATCATACAACAATCAACAATAACAGTAACGCGTCTGGTTAACATACGCCTTTTTGTTTGGCATGTATCACATTGCATTCACACTCACAGGTTGGTTAAAAGTAAATTTTCATGCACGTTATTATCGCTAATGCATGAATGCAGCATGCAGACTAACTCCGGGAAGCTCCAACACCGGCGCGCCGACGCTGCGCGCCGGTGTTGGAGCTTCCCGGAGTTACATGCAGACATGTCACGACACAAGCCGATACTCATTTAAATGTTTTCCCACATTTTACACGTCTCGAATTCACTCAAACAACATTTAAACACCTAACAGATATCAAAATGGTAAAATATCACTTACATTGGTGTTGCAGTCTCACAAATTAGGTAGATAGTTCAGGATTTCTTGATAGCTCTTGCAAAGGCACACACGGTATTCAATGGGAAAATTCTCAATGTAATTTTCACGCACATGGCCGGCTAGCTAGCACTATGAACATGACTGACAATGAGAGCGGACAAAATATACAGTTCCTCAGGTAGACAAAGGAACATCCCTTCACTGCTATTATGTAAAAATGTGTAGAACAGGTGTCACATGCATATTCACCTTTTTACATAATAGCTGTGAAGGGATGTTCCTTTGTCTACCTGAGGAACTGTATATTTTGTCCGCTCAATAACGCAGCCTAGCCGGCCGGGCACGGCTAGCGCTGACGTCATCGATCAATCCTCGGCGGCGGCGGCCTCGTTCGTTGTTGTGTAAAGATGTAAGATAAATGATTTGAAATTACCGGTAATAAAATTGAGTATGTAAAATGTATAAAAATATGTTTTGCTTGTGTATTTTTGTTTATGAATTGTGTATGCATTTATATGATAAAACAAACAAATCTCGTTTTCATTTCAATTCAAGAAATCGCCTACAGTATTTTAGTGATCTGTTTTCATTTGTTTTTATTTATCCTTAGTAGTTGGACGTAGACAAAATATGATGCTTAATTCTGGTATTTGTTTAAAAAAAAATCTTAGTTGATTTATTGAATTGGACGTATATAAAACGTTCTGTGAACGTTATGTACGAAACGTTTATTTTGTAACATCCACAAACGTTTTGTAAACGTCCTATATCAAACGTTCTGTAAACGTCCTATATCAAACGTTCTGTAAACGTCCTATACCAAACGTTTAATTTTGTAACGTCCAAAAAACGTTTTTTAAACGTTCTCAAAAACCTAAACTTTGACGTAAATGAGAAGTCCAAACTTTAATGTTATATAAACGTTTTTAAAACGTTCATTTAGGACGAAGACGTACAGGACCTAAAAAAAACGTTTTGAAAACGTTCTGAAAACGTTCTGTGTTTGCTGGGTAATGCTACGTTTACACTATGTTCCCGGCGGCCACGGCAACCACGTTTCAGGCCACCGTGGACGAAACGGGATTGACGTGACACAACGCGGGGGACCGTATGGGCAAACGTGACAGGCCGTGATTGCCGTGGATACCGTGTCAGATTTTTAAACTGTCAAAAAATTTGCCACGGCAGTCACGGTGCGGATGAGAAACCTAGTAGGCCGTAATAAACCGGGGTGAACGTAACAAAACGTGACAGTCCGTAATAGGCCGTAACAAAACTTGGGGGTGGTCCGTAGTGGGACGGTTTAAGCGCCCGGCACGCTACGGCGCGTTGCGTTCTACTACGGTCTGACACAAAGCGAGGTCTCAGAATACCATGATTGCTATTGCTTGGGAGACCTTCTTTTTATACCGCCGGCACAAACGTGCTCCAAAGCTGCCTTGCGTCCACGTTTCATCCGTACAAAGCCTTGACAGAACGTGAAAAACGTGTCAGACCTTGATCAGAACGTGGGAAACGTGAGGGACCCCATCAGAACGTGACGGGGCGGGAGGGAACGTTCTGGCATCCGTGGTAGAACGCGGGCCGAACCGTAGTGCGCCTTGGAGCCTCCGGGACTCAGCATCCCCTTCCCCCCACGGCCCGTCACGGATACCGTGGTAGACCGTGAGAAAACTTGGCAAGACGTAACAAAACTTGAATCCAGAGATAAAATTGGTCTAAATCCCACGGCGTACTACGTTTCGGGCAAACGGGGCTGCCGTGGCCGCCGGGAACATAGTGTAAACGTAGCATAAGGTAGCAGGGGGAATTGGTTGTGTAGAGGTGTCGTGGACGAGTGGATATGTCACTGGACTGTGGATCACAAGGTCCGTGGTTCAAGTCCCACCGCGGCACTAATGTCCTTTGGCAAGACATTGATCTATATTTGCCACTCTCCACCCAGGTGTTAAATGGGTACCGCCCGGTAGGATGCGAAAGTTAATGTGCTTAGATTAGCAAGTGTGCGCATGTAAAAATGATGCACTGGCTGGAATGCTCCACAGGGAGTGGAGAATGTGCATACATTGTGGGCGGGTAAGCCTGAATCCGATGACCGGGGTAATAATGTGATTGCAGGGCCCTCAGGGAGAACAGTATGAATACTGATGAGGCTACCCTGGGTAAACAAGACATATTATTATTATTATAATGCAACGTTTGCCCTTACCAACAATGAAGTATTTGGAGATGTCATCCGATTTGGCACTGTATCAGCAAATGGGTACCTGGCAGGAATTTATTCCTTGAAATGCTGGAGCGCTGTAATGGCAGCTAGGCTAAAGCCGGGGTAATAATAAATGCGCCTCGGAATAAAATTTCTAGATAGACGGCGCTATAGAAAAGCATATTATTATTAGTATTTATCCTTCACTTCACCAACTTAATTCCTGCGTATACCCCAGTGTTGTTCGAAGAGTTGCTAGCCAGAGTGGGTCCAAGGATAACCAAGCAGTACACCTTCTACAGGGATCCGCTTGAGCCAGGCATGATTTTGGCCTTGACTTTGCCCCACCTTGCCTCTGGGAACAAGTATGCCTCGATTAAGGGTCCCTCACAACACCCAGTCCCTAGTGGTCAGAGAAGTCTGCCAAGCCATTATTAACGAATACGTGGATGAGGTGCTGGTATTCCCAAGTGTTCCTGAAATTGGTTGGAATGCCATAGCTGGCAAGTTCTTCCAAAGATGGAACTTTCCCCATACATGTGGGGCACTTGATGGGAAGCACGTGGCTTGCCACTGTCCTCGAAAGAGTGGGTATCACTACTCTAACTACAAAGGATTCTACTCCATTGTTCTGATGGCGCTTGTGGTTGCCGACTACAGGTTCTGCTAAGTACCATGCAGCATCACCCCTCAGCTGTCAAGCTCATTGTCAAAGATGTTGTATAGGTGCGCTGTATAAGTAATGTACTTCAAATTCAAATTCCAGGGATCTAGGACTACAGAACCAGCAGCTAGACCGGGCAGGGAATGAGAACCGGGACTTTGTTCCAAGAGCATGGCGAGAGGGACGTCACTTTTCACAGACAACTAGTGACCCAAATATACTGCCTCCAGGAACGGAAAGAAACAGAGGAATCTCCTCAAGCACTGCGTTAACTCCCCAGCTGGTGCAGTTCCGGGGCAAGACAGGATGATTTATAATTATGATATTTGCATTACTGCATTGTTCAGGCAATAAAGGACCTCAAAGACAATAAGATTCCTCTTGAAATGAACACACCATAGAATGTACCCATTCATGTTTAGCTCCTGTGTTATAATGCAGTGAGGGTTTTGATATGTAAGTTGAATGCATTTATTTATTTCAAATAGCAAAAAGAATGGCCAAAACACTGTCGCTGCTAATCCTGAGAAGAGTCAAGGGCACTGGGGCTCTGGTTTAATACCTGGCCAGCCGAACCTAGAGCAGCAGATACAGAGGCGAAGCTTGGCTGCTGTTAGTCCAGAATCTGGCCTGTTCTCTATATGCCCTAGACACTTGATTCCAGCCGCCGAAGATAGCGTTATCAACGAACTCATAATTATGCTCACCAGCCTATGTTTTCGTCGGGCGTCCTAATTTAATAATCACGCCATCTTCGGCTGGTAGCAAGTAAGTAGGGGGAGGAAGCGTTGGTGTACTGGTTGAGATTACAATTAAATGGGCCAGATTCTGGACTAGGCTGCATGGACCCAATGCTGAGGAGGAGGAGGCACGTACCCCGGCAGCTAATTTTTTTTTTACACAACTGTTTAGCCATTTTCGCGAAAAAATTCCAAGAAGTGCTCTGGTGAAAGAAGACCCCGTTCTCACTCACTTTGAAAGTGGTCTTAGTTAGACCGCTCCAGAGGAACGGGTCTTGAGGAACGGTTTGCGAGCGTACACACTCCGAGCAGTTTGTTATGGCTCAAACCGCTCCACGAGTTAAAGTGGTCTTGTTGCTATGGCAGCTCAGGTCAGCAGGTCAATTTTTTCGCGCGCGGAATACAAACCGTATGTACCGTACTACATGTTTCGCACGGAACGTCACTAGCTCACTTCCGGTCAAAGTACGCTTCCGTTCACATTGCACGTTAGAGCGGTCCAAACCGCTCTTAGTAAGACCCGTTCCTCAAGACTACCTCCCGAGGTGGTCTTCTGGAGCGGTCCAGAAGTCCACTTCCTGGACCACTTTGACCGTTCTCACTCACCTAAGAACTGCTCCTGAGGAACGGGTCTTAGTTAGACCGCTCCAACGAAGTGAATGAGAACGGGGTCTAAGTCGTCAGCGCACTATGTGCAAGCACGTACACCCAGGGAAGGAAAGATGATAGAAAGGGGAAAACAAGGATAATGGAGAGGATATGGAGAAGGGAAAAAAAAGGAAATACATAAGCAAAGAGAAGAGGATAAGTCAAAGGAGGAACATAGAAATACATAATTCATCTCTCCTCCCTACGTTTTTTTATTATTTCGCCTTTTCCTTTTCCCCTTTACCTGTATGTTTAGTGCTTAATGTTTGGATTTGTTTTGTTTTGTATAACTAAGTTTGTTTGTATCTCATGTTTTTTATGCTATGTATATTTCTTTATGTATAGGGGGCCCCATTCATCAAGCCTTGGCTTTTAGGGGCACCCTGACCATTTACACTGTATCAATAATGTTCATACACGCATAATTTGTATATTGTTTTTGATTTTAAATGGTTAATAAAACGAATTGAATTGAATTGAATTGAAGAGCTAAGAATATCATAGATCTAGACTAAGGAAAAACAGGGAAATACATAAAGAAGGAGAAAGGGAATCGTATCAGATTAAAACAAAGAAATAGATCGATGACGAAGGAGAAAAGGATAGATTGAAGGAGAAACAAAGAAATACATGAAACAAAAGAGAAGAGGTAAGAATAAAGGAGAACAAAAAAATACAACAATAACAAAGGAGAACTGGGGGACTATAGTTGATGGACTCAGAAATATATAACGAAGGAGAAAAAGGATAGATTGAAGAAAAAAGAAAGAAATACATGACAAAAGAGAAGAGGATAGATTTAACCCGAAACAAACTATGAAACTGTACATAATACAGCTCCAGCAATCCAACAAAACTGCTAAGGGTAATGCTAGACTTTGTCTCTAGTCGTTTGCACAATATATTTGACTGATGTGGCTAAACAGTTGTGTAAAAAAAATATGCGCACCCCGGCACCAACCGCTGGTACTGAGGCTGCTGCTGTTGGAAGTGTGGCTGCAGTGGCTGCTGCACATCGTCACCTGTCTGCATGTGAACCCCAGACTGACGCAGCCGGTGTCTCGTGTCGATCTCCACATCTGGGGAGTTGGCTGGTACATCTCCGACGCCGTGGGGTGTAGGCACAGAACTCTTAAATACGTATTTTACAGTTCTGTGGGTGTAGGTAGCTGGTGCTGAACTGGGTCGCACGCACGGAAGCAGTTCGTTCTTTGTTTCTATTCTTCTATCACACGCATTGATCGCACACACAGGGGCGTCGCCAAAGGGGGGGGGGGGGTGCGACACCCCCCACCTGTCAGGATATTGTCGGTAAAATTGCGCTGCCGTCGGGAAAAAGAGAAAAGGGGGAGGGAAAAAAAGAGAGGGAAAGGGAAAGAAAAGAAAAAAAGAAAAGGAAAAGAAAAGAAAGAAAGGAAAAGAAAGGAAAGAAAGGAAAATAAAGGAAAGAAAAGAGAAGAAAGAAAGAGAAAAAAGAAAAAGAGGGAGGAGAGGAAAGAAAGGAAAAGAAAGAAAAGAAAGAAAAGGAAAAAAGAAGAAATAAGAGTGAAAGGGAAACAAAAGAAACGGGGGATGAAAGAGAGGAGAGAGAGGGGAGGTAAGAGTCTGAGAGAGGAGGAGTGGGAGTAAAAGAGAGAATGGGGTTGTTGGGTGGAGTCGTCTCGTCGAGGGAGCAAGAAAGACACGGGTAAATATGTTGCTGTGTCGGTATTCTTGCTCGATCCTCGTGTACTATATAAATGCAGAAGTTTGAAGTCGGTGAGATGTATATTGTCGGTCGGTCGGCCGACAAGTTTTTTTCCCTACGAACTGTGACCTCTTATCCGCTGTGACGACTTTAAGAATGACTACAACTACAATACTTGTATTTTCTCGAAGTTTCACTTTCCTATAATATCAGCTAAAGAAATCAGAGGTTTAAAATTTCCGGGGAAACTAAATTCAAACAAGGTTTAAGAGTCAACAACGGTACGACGAATCGTCTTCCTTTCTTAATATTGTGATGAAACGCCAAAAAAAGGGGATACTTCATTTAGACGAGTCGAGAACGGTACAACGAATCGTCTTCTTTCTCTAATAATTTAAGGAAACGTCAAAGCTTCCGCGCTTCGCGCAAAAGTGGGAAACTGAATTCAGACAAATAGGGCTTATTAAAAGTCGAAAACGGTACGACGAATCTTGTTCTTTCTCTAATATTTTGAGGAAACGTCAAAGCTTTCGCGCTTTGCGCGACAGGGGGAAACTGAATTCAACCAAAATTAATAGGGCTTATTTAGAGTCGAAAACGGTACAACGAATCGTGTTCTTTCTCTAATAATATAAGGAAACGTCAAAGCTTTTGCGCTTCGCGCGAGAGGGGGAAACTGAATTAAGATGAATAGGGCTTATTAAGAGTCGAAAACGGTACGACGAATCGTCTTCTTTCTCTAATAATTTAATGAAACGTCAAAACTTCCGCGCTTCGCGCGGGAGGGGGGAAGCTTCATTCAGATAAGAATTAAGAGTCGAGAACAGTATATCGAATCGTCTGTTTTTTCTCATAATTTAATGAAACGTCAAAGCTTCCGCGCTTCGCGCGGGAGAGGGGGAGGGGGAACTTCATTTAGCCAGTGATTACCAGTCGAAACGGTACAATTAATCGTCTTCTTTTCCTAATAATTTAAGGAAACCTCTAAGCTTCCGCGCTTCGCGGGGAGGCTGATCACCCACACCCCTAATGAGCGCGCTTTTAACCCTAATAAGGCCGGGGGGGGGGCCATTATGCCCCCCCTCCACGATTTTTCTGATTGTTCGAGAACGCATATGAATGGCGCCTCGCCGCTCGCTGACTTTTTTCTTTAGAGTCTTGCGCATCTTTAAAAAAAAAAAAAAAAAAATCGGACGTATAGTTACAAGGTCACGTGACCTTTTGTCTTCGCATGTCAGCCCGAAAATCGCTCATTTGTGTGATTTGTGTACAAAACATATGGAAATGTCATTTTTCCTAAAAATAGATCAAACATTGGTTATTGGGTCTTGTTTAAAGTTTAGGTGCTTGTTTTGGGAGTCAAAATAGTTTAATTGTAGGAAGAAATGAAAAAAAAAAAAAACATTAACATAAATAAGTTAAAAAAACAATGAAATACATAAGAAATTATCAAAACAAGAGATAACATAAGGAATAAGCTGGCTCTTCCAATTTTTTTTGTCGTATTATTGTTCCAAATAGTCTAATGAATATATGTAGTGAAAAAGAATGCTTAAATATGAATAATATAGGATTTATGGGTAAAAATGTGATTTTATGACGTTATTTGCATAAATTACCATAAATATGCAAATGAGGGATATTTTTCAAAAAATTGAAATTATCATATTGTTCTATATACTTCACTTGACATGCGTGCAAATTTTCGCAGAGATCGGCCGTTTTACGGCCGAGATCTTAGGGGGGGGGGGGGGCCATAATGCCCCCCCCCCGGCCGTAGTAAGACTTCAAATAGCCCGGCCTTATTAGGGTTAAGTGATTCTCATGCTCACTACCGTCCCTCCCTAATATAAGATCCTAGCTCCGCGCCTGCATTAAAATATATAGCTATGATGCTGACTAAATTGAAGAAATAATTCGTATATTTATGTCGTCGAGGAAAATGACCATTTTGCGCATATGCAAGTACTATAGATAGTCCATAGGAAAAACAATTAAGCCTTCGGCCCCAGGTTTATAGGGTTGAATTTGGACATTTAATTTTGTCGGTAATTGGTGGATAGTTTTGTCGGTAATCGTTGGCCTCTACACCCCCCCCCCCCCCCCCCACTGAAAAAGGTCTAGCGATGCCCCTGCGCACACACTGCGCGGTCCCTCCACTGATCGCGCAATCCCCAAATTTCCGTCCACACGAGGTCCAGATTGAGAGGAATGGCTAGGTCTACTTTTAACGTTGAGGGTGTGTTATTTTTATCAGCTGATTGGGTGCGCTACACGGAAACGGTACAGAGGCTGGACTAGGAAGCAGGAGCAGCTAGGACCGGTTGGGAACTCCGGGAGGTTCTTTGTCATCACAATCCTCACCGAGTATGGTGTTGATGCGCGTGACCGTGCCTTCCGAAACTTGCGCTTGGACATGCTGACAGGCTGTGGCGCATGTATAGTTGGCGAATACCGTAGTGGCTACGGTGGGCTGAGACATTTGAGGAGCTCCCCATACTTGTGCACCCTCCTTTTACTTAAGGTAAACCATTCCTTTATATATTATACAAATCTAATCAGCTAAAAGGGAAAAATACTACGTTGTGAGTATGTGACTATAAGTGGACTATAAAATGTAATACTTGTATGAAAAGAAAATATCAAAAGATCTTGGTAAAAGGTTTTTACACCTGTTTCTTTGGGAACAGTAAAATCCTCGAAGGAATTGGTTATCTGAAAAGGTAGGCATGTCATCGTAAAAAGTATATTCTCTTGTTTTCAAACCAACATCAATTTCAAGATGAATTCTATCTCCAAATGTGTAACTAAATAGTTTAAAACATGTGTTTTAACGGTAAGAAGTCTTACATTTATGTTTAAATTACCCCCAAAGAGCTACCCGACCCCGTGTCTTCCTTGTTTGTTATGAACTATTGAGTCCACTCCTATCCAACCTATCAAAAAACATCTCTAAATGCAAATCAGCCTGACATTTATTTTTCAACACTTTCATCGAGCATGAAAAGACGTATACCCAGGCTGTTAGAAGCACTGGCATTTCCTCAGGGGAGTCAATTAATTACAAAAAACATCTCCACCCGATTAATGGATTATTCTTTGTATCTAGTAATTGTTAACGCAAAGTAGTGTGACTGGTATTTGGCAGACATTCAGCAAAGTTTGCCAAATTCCAAACTGCTTTAATAATCTGACGGATTAGTTTTGTTGATTGGCGAGTTTAAAACAAAATGAATGAGTCTTTCCTTTGGTATTCTTTATTGTCATACTACTTTGATGTTTACATATTGTGCATTTTAAGTATATCTATCAGTATTCACAGTTAATATTTGCCCCGAAATCCCCTGCTCATAATGTTTATATATTCTCTTGGATTGCATTATCTAACTTTAATTAACTTTAATGCTACTATTTAATCTTTACTTGAATATACAGCCTTATATAAACACAATGCTACACTGCATTGTAAATTGATTTATATGAAACATATGTTTACAAACAGAAAAGTGATTTGCTACATTGCATTGTAAACTGGTTTATATGATTTATATGTCTATAAAAAAGATTATTGATATACATCAATAACGTTTAATAAATACTATACCATACAAGATTATTTTATTAGGCATAGTCTATGTCTATATTCACAACTTATATTTTCATATTTAATCGTTGACATCCTAACACGTTAGCGTTGACATAATAACCAACCTGAAATCCACTGCTTAGTAGTCGTAGTAGTATAGTTATAATAATCATAACTATGTTAAAGGTAATACAAAGTTTTGGTAAATTTTGAAAATTGGGTGGATAGTGATTCTTTACAATTTGTATATATTTGGATGCCCCTGTGAATGAATTATAAGCACAACAATTTTTAGCCCCTAAAACACTTCTGCTTTTGAGAAAAATGGAATATAAAAATTTACCGGTGCTCCCGGTAAATTTAAAAAAAATCAAATAGCGCCTACGGCCGTACAATAGTAGCTGCGACCATGAAAATTTCAGAATATGTAGTTGTGATATATAATTTCCAAACGGGAATAGCTAATCGGTTGATTTCAGTCAAGACATATTGTTTTATAGGTTAATTGATATCTTGACCTTGAGAGGGAGCTATACAGCATAAAGAGTTGATTATTGACATTTTCATAACTTTAGACTCGATTGCAACCGCGACAATGATCACTAAATATTGTCGGATCGCATATGCTTCTAATATTTTTATTTGAACCAAATTCATGACCTCATTCCAAAACTTTGTATTACCTTTAATAATAATAATCTATTAAAAATCTTGTACAAGAAAGTATTAATTATGTTTTCTACCAGCAATAACACTAATCAATACCGACAAAAAGTACAGTCGAATATTTTATTGACATACTGATATCTCAAAACACGATTAACATAATGGAATATCATATACTTTCGTACTTTATGGCATACGTTTATATACATGTACATGGCTCAATACATTTCCCTTATAATTTGCACCTGCATTGAATCATTCAAACTAAAATCGTAAAATACAATTTAAAAAATAGAATTATATTTTGGTGCTCCATGATGTAAGATTCATGTTTTTTGTATACATCATTTACATTATTCAGAAAACGACAGTAGAAAACAAACTTCAATGCAAGAAGATAATAATAATAATATGGATATTTATATAGCGCCGGTATCCGCCAGGCTCTGACGCTCATGGCGCTGTACATACATGTATTACTATCACAAAAAATAACTTTCTTAACTAAATTAAAGTAAACTAAAACAACAAAATTATTATGCTACATTGACATGATTAAACAGCACTGTTTAGAAAGAGATGGGTTTTTAGAGCAACTATATATCCATTTAAAGAAACTTATCCCATACCCTGACTTTCATGTAGTGGTGTAAAATAATGTCTACAACTATTTTACCCAAATTCGTCAGACATGTGTTAATCATGGTATTTCAAAAAGAAACATTTCAACTGATCCCCAATATCAAAAGATTTTGGAATAATGCGATTAGACATGGTACATGATAACATAAAAAGAGGAGCACGGGACGAAGAAGAAAAAAGCTATGATAGGTTTTGACAACTTTTCGTCATGGTATCCTGATTGGGTACATGAAAGGAAACGCCCAAGTTCATCAGCATAGCTTTTCTTTCAGTTATAAAGATACACTTTAAAATGTCACGATAAGATTTAAGGCATCTTCACGGAATGATTGATCCATGGACATATATACTGTATATGCAACAAATTAAAATTGATTTTTTTTTCTTGATAACTAAAAATCATTGTGATGAACTTGAATCTTTCTTATCCTCATTTATTCCATTTCTAATCAGCACATTAAGACCTTGTTTAATGTTTCATTATAGTCCTGTTTAAACGCCTGGTACGTTGGCATAATCTCTCGTTATGGCGTCATTCAATGCTTCGTAGTTAGCTTCTTGATCAGGTTCCTTCAGATCCTGATAGGTATTACCATCGGTACTGATATCTTGGTAGGTATGAGGGTCGGTATTCATGTCTTGGTAGGTATGAACGTCTGTCTTTGACGGATCAAATACAGGGTTCTCATACTGCGGAGACGAATCGGACTCCTTCCCTTTAGACTTAGTAGTGGCTGATTCATCGCTGTAAGTTAATGTTATATAAGCATAGATAAATTGCATCGATGAATTACATAATTTAAAAAAAAAATAGAATTAATGGTTTATAGAAAAATGTCAACACGACATATGTGGAAATTGGTAAGTTTCTTCTAAAATACGTAATATTTAATATAATTTAGCTTGTATTTTCCTGACAATACGGTTTGCACATCTTGCGTGGAGGAGTACGATGAGAACGGACTGATGAGAGGAACAAGTTAATAATAAGGTATCTCTCTAACCTTCTTCGCTTGTAAAAGATGATGATGAGAATTATAACGATAACAATCACAACAACAGCACCAACAGCGCTTCCTGCGACAGTTGCTATGGAACCTGAAGGTGGAGAGGATGCTGTGTGAAGTCGGATGGTGGTGAAAAGAAATGATATGAGTTCGAAATATCAATGCAGCATTAGAGTTAATAGATAAATGATAGATACTTCGAATACCTTTCTTGTGCCATGGATATCTTTTTTTACTATACTACCCCACCCCACACATACATGTATGTAAATATGGAGAAGACAAAGTCATTGCTGTAGCGATTCCGTTTCAAACGCCCGTTCGTACATACTATAAAATAGTCAAAGTTGTACATCGAATCAAATATCTGAAAGGCATAGACCTAAAAAATAACCTTGTGAAAAAATGTTACAATTTACATTAGTGTTTGAGCAAACCCCGGCCGGAGCAGACCAGGGCATAAAGAGAGTATCACTGAGAATAACGCAATATCAGAACTATAGATCCGTGCGTATAGGTGTAGGGTGTGTGTGAGTGTAAGTCGCTAGCTGATATCAGGGAGGTAATAGAGAAGGAGTGGAATCAAGCCGCTGTTCTTTGACCCCATGCTCCAAGCCGCCGAAAAGTTATGCGCTAGTCTGCAACTGTTGACCAGGTGGTGAGATAAAAGTGCGCAAGAAATATCAGGATTTAGAATTCTTACATCAGACAATGGTATCTCAGCAAATGTTTGTTGTTCCTTTTAATGATTTCTCATCAATTATTGTTGATTGTGTAATGAGTTGAAAAAGTGAGCACAAGCTTTTGTAATTTCATACTTTTTTTCCAACTGCAAAAATAGAAAAAGCACGCGAAAGCACGCATTAGCAAACTTATAGTTATAGAAGATTGAAAATCATGGATTAAATGACGGGACATTAAAACATGCTAATTATACAAGAAAAATAAACGAAATAACTCTCTCAGTTGAGACGATCTCTTTAAACATGAGTATTATAGAAATTACTTTTTTTTTTAAAACAAGACAAATGATTAGCAACGAGAAGATAAGTTTAACACGCTGTTATGGCGTATCCAAACATCATAAACAGGCAACAAGAGAGGTGAGTTGTTCAGATCTCATGGACCCAAAATAATATTTTTAGATAATATTTAGGAAAATGCTTGAAATGTTGTTGGTCAATGCCATCTATAATAACCTTTATTTTTCCGATTTTTATATGCAAAAGCTGAATCGTTATCTAAATACATTATTTATCAGGCACGCATGTATTTGAAGAGGAGGCTTGGTGTAAATCTTGTTTGGAGGTCTGTGACCTAACAAAAAAGGAATACTCCTAATCAACCACTCTCCCGTTTGATAAATTTTCAAATGCGACAATGAGACTTAAATCCCACTTTTTGAAAGTAAGTACATTTCATATCCACATTACTCAGTTACTTGAATTAAATCATTATATTATATCGATCGACAAAACGAGCGATTATTCTGTGGAAAAGCTGTAAGATACAAAGAGTAAATAAAACTAAAGAACACACCTAACTCCAGGGTCCTCACACTGAAAGTAAGTCCTCGATCTCCTTCTCCTTTCGGACCTTCCCGAATCACCGCGATTTGAATCTCGTAGTTTGTCCCATCTTCGAGACCAGTGATGTTGTACTCCAACAAGTCCAAGTCTTCACTTGCCACTTCCCTCCTACCTCTTGAAGACCCAGTATCCAAAGATCCATCTGATAGCAATGTAGCGATGTGTGTCTCGTTCCCATCTTCAGTATGAACGTAAACCCTGTAGCCAGTAATGGGACCATCACCTGCATCGATGGAACGGTTCCAGGGTCTCCAAGAGATGACGACCCAGTAATTCCCGGATGCAACTAACGTAGGTACTGAATTTAAGATTGGCAGCTCTGTTTTTGAAAAAAGAACACAGGTCAAAAGTAAAATCTTCATCGATATTTTGAAATAATTTGGTTTTCATCAAAAAGCAAAAACAACAATGCTTTCATTTGCTGTTCTGAATCAATATGACTGTGAAGACCTTTGATCATGTGGATTTCGGCTTATTCCATAATTCAGCAACCCTCCTCGATATATCATACATATTCCTATTATGTGGTGATAAGATAAGTTTCATTTATTAACTAAACACAGTTTATTTATGAAAAAATGCACATCATACAGTGTCTAGCGATGTCATTAACATTAAATACATGGATATCATTCATAAAGCATTGTAAAACATACGGACCATAAAAAGCAGCAGATGCCAACTTCACATAGCCAAACTCGGACGATTTATTGAAAGGGTCCCCGATGAAACAGTAAATAGGGCTGTCAACCGGAACATTTTGGATGTTGAACAAAAAATTGAGTAGTGTTGGAAAAAGGTTTTGTAGAGGATCTTTGGTCATTTTCCAGTTGTCTATTGAAAAGTCCCCTGTGGTAGCTTTCACAAAGTCAGGTTCAACGTTTGTTGGTGAATCAAACATGATTGCACAGGAAAACATGGCACTACCAGGATTTGTCTTCTCACGTGCAGATTGAAAGCGATCTAAACCATAAAGGAGACAGATAGGGGGAAAATCTGTTAAGTCATCAAGTTGCTTGCTACAGTTTATATTCGTGATGATTTTCAGACTAATAGAAATGATTGAATCGATGGAATCCAAAGAAGAGCTCTTATTCCATGTTTCTCACACAAACCGTAGCTAGTACAGAGTTACTTAGATAATCTCAAGGTAGATGTTGCATTTTCGAGCGTCAAGAAACGCCTGGCTTGAATGCTCCTCAGGGAGTGGAGATTGTGCACACAGTGTGCGCGGGCAAGTATTGAATCCAACGACCGGGGTAATAGTATATCTGTAAAGCGCTTAGAGACATCATAGTGAAATTATTATTATTCTGAATAAGACCACTATAAATTGTAACATTTCTTTGTCAATTTACAAGGTATTTTCTTTACCATTGTTTAGAAACAAGGATTACACAATTATATGAATATGGGAATTAATAAAATTCGTTGTAGTTTCACAGCAAATATCAAATGGTAAAAGTGCTCACATACAACAGACCGATACAACATGAGAGGCAAGGCACATGGTGAGTCTACAGTAAAGAAACAGCGTGGCAACAAAAAAACAATAGTAATGATAATGATAATTAAGAAAATAATGATAATAATAATGATAATTTTATTTATGTAGCGTCTTTCCCACATGATACAACACCTAATGTGAACACAACAATGTGTAAACTATGTGAAATCATGTGCAAACTAATTAGCAACTCTCTATCGAAGTAAATGAAAAACACGAATAAAGCAATAATGATGTATACCTATTTGGCAGCTTGTCCCTGTCCATCGTGGATGGCATCTACCTGAGCTACAAGAACCAGTCATCGAATCACAATCATCTTCCCCATCTCGACAGTGACATGTACGGGAACACAGGTTGTAACATCCAGTATCTAAAAACCAAAAGGGTGCATATAACGATTTCTAAATGACTTGTAGATTACCAGTGTAAATATTTCTAACATGGTAAGACGGATGGCAGAAAAGGATATGAACAATATGCATACAATCAAAGCAATATTTACAAATTACTTTAATGCAGAAATGGAGTCTCACATGAGTTGCAGCTATCGGGCATGTCCACTGAGTCTGATGTGAATCCTACTTCACATTGACCTTCTGTTGTGATGCAGAACCCAGAGACCTTGTCACAACCAACATTATCTGGACAGTTACAATGGTCAGTACAGCTGACACCAAAATAACCGACTGGGCAAACGGATGACACTGTAAAACAAGCAAACCAATCAATAAATCATTTTGTCACTATAAGATTTGATTTATATTGTTCTCGATTTATTGTTTATAACTATCTGGTTTCTTAATTGCAATGATGACATGGAATCCAAAGTAAAACAAACTTTCTTTCTATCTTTCTTTCACTCTTTCTCCTTCTTCTTCTCCTTCTTTTACTTCGTTTTTTCTTCTTCCCATGTTCCTTCTTTTACGGCCGACTTGGGCAGATAGTTCCTTGTATGTAATGGCTAATGAAAAGTCAATAAAACTGTCTGAGCCATGTGGATATATATGACAGCAGTGGGATACTATCGTAGCAATTTTTGTTTGCATATTTGAATTTTGAAGTTTCCTTGAAGACTTTGCATTTCATGGCGAGGGCCTAGGTGGCATAACGCAACGGGGCAATACATTATTCATCCCCAATTTGAAGGCTCCTAGCATTGGTGCAATTATGGAAGAGCAGCTCACCAACAGATAAATACGAACGGTTTTCTTTTTTGCTTCTTTTTTTTGTCATTTAGCGGTGTATCCTCTAATTATTTTGTATTTTTAAGAATGCATTTTTACATTTTTTTACATAAACAACATTACATCATCTGTTAAGTTTTTATTTTTTAGATTGATATTTGAAATAATTCTCTTTAAATTGATTTTAATTGGAAACCTCCCCTCTCTCTGGATAGGCGCCCAGTATGATACTGTACCTTGGCAACCTTCTCCTGACCATCCTGGAGCACAGCCTTCTTCACATCTTCCAGTAAACACATCACACGGCATTCCATCTATACAGTGACAATCCTGGAGACAGTCAGAGCCAAACTCCCCATCGCGGCAGGCTAAAAATATAGAATAATGTCAATTCTAGGTATCACAAATCTTTGAAATTTATACAAAATTGAAATGAAATAATGAATCAGAACATAGGCCTATTTCATTTAACCGATTTGGCTACAAAAAACACTCGCATGTTGTATCAAATTTGCAAAGGTAAAGGTGGACCCTGAAAGAAAGGAGGACATATTTTGCAGTATGATTTCTATTTTCTATTAAAGTCTACACATATGTTCGATTGAGCAATTCCCAGTTGTTAGAGATTGTGTCGGGCTAGATACATAATAATTATGGGAATGCTTGTATTAACTCTTGGAAATACACGCTCCCATAAGACAAAGAAGAAATATTCAGCATAAGTTGAAAACAAACGAGAGAACGGAGAAAAGGCATCCAGAATGGATGGAAAACCTATCAAAGGTAATCGAAATATTATCAAAAGATTATGATTGATTATAAAATATTGTTTTAATAAATTGTTCAAAGTTTAGAATTGATCATGCCCCCTGGTAGCAATGCTACCTGGTAACAATGCGACTGTGATCATAGTGTTATTCAACAACCCATATAAAATATATCTCACTTTCATACTGGATTACTTTTAAAACAATACACTGTGCTACCTTACCTTCATTACAGAATGCTCCTGCGTAGCCAGCTATGCACCTGCATTCACTTGGACCTGGAAGGCAAAACTTGTTATCGCTGCAAGAAGAATCATCAGCTATCGCAGAACCGCATACAAGTTCACACTCAGACCCAAGCTTTTGGTCGCCACATGCTGTTATTTATAATTGAAAATTGATTATTTTTGAAGCATACATACTCATGTGCATTAATATGACATTTATATTGGAGTGATTTACATTTGATACTATTTTTGCATTATAGCCCTTACAAAAAAAAAAGTTCAACGGTATACCAATGGTATACCATTCAGAAGTACCACTGAAAATAACATACGGATACCATTCACAAACACCATTTAAATACCATTCGGATACCATTGAGATTACGCTCGCAACGTACCATTGGGCACCATTCATCTACCAGTGAAATACCATTCAACCTAATAATAATCTTTTGGACGCTCATTTGCATAATCACCAATGGTAGATGAATGGTACTATTTACACTATTCACATTTGAATATGAAATATACAAATTTTGTAACATTAGAACGAAATTAAGTTACACACTTAAAGATAAAGTTTAATTCTGGTCATGCGATTTAATTGTGAACGGAACAGTGTGGAATCGATCACAAAAAGTTGATCATCTAGCATATAAGTATTGGTGTGTACTGCAAGGTTTTCGAATCATCAAAATGATAAGAAATTTAGCCCAGTCTTGGTAAATGTAACAAGCACTGTAAACAGAAAGATGAATATGGGACTGCACAAACATGTGGTACAATAATGAGGCCCACATTTTAAAGCTGTTACATGTCATATTTAGAATATGAAGGCATTTGAAGAACCATGCTTTTTAGGAAACATTTTTTATCTGATGTTCTTCCGCACTTGCATAATAACAATAAAAACGCTTACAATTTTGTGTTAATAATAATAATCATAATAATAATCTCAATTAAAGTCCACTCCAAATTTTATTAAGTTAAACCGAAAATGGAAATTATTTTTGCCCAACCTTCTCTTTAATGCATTATTAATGTTATTAATAACATAAATATGGTTAACTAAAATATCAACATAAAAGGGAGGGAGTGATTTGTTACTAAGAAAGATAGAAAAAGAGAAGAACGCTGGTTTCCTATCTACAACAAATAGCTGAATAGTAACACCAATCGATATGATAAGACGCATGTTTATACATTCATGATGCCGGATAGATGTAGATATAATGCGTTACTTTAGCACGCTGAACAAGGCTGAACAATTAATATAACAAAGCGTAGACAATGATATTTCCTTTAAAATAAATTTCCGTAGAGTTTACATCGAGACTTTAGCCTTTTAGGAATGTTTTACATGCGAATTGTAGCCGGAGTTAAAAACATAAACGAACGCAGAGAAACAATGACAATAATTATTGGTAATGTGGTACATGCACTTAGAATTAGGGGTATGCATCATACTCTCAAAATTGTATTTCTTCGCTTTGAGGTTACCCTCTATCAGTGACCGTTTTTTCAAAGAAATTTCCTTTTTGTTGCTGCCCCTGATTATATCAAAGTGAATCTATATATAATCATAACGACTTACCTGTAAGGCAGTTTTTACCAGTAAACCCAGGAGTACATGTGCATGTTCCTGTCTGTGGGTTACACACTCCTCCGTTATAACAGTTATCACACAGACGATCACAAATAGGCATATACCATTTTCCTGGGGGGCAGCCTTTATGAACAGAGAAATATTTTTGAGTCAAAATTTGTTTGTACGATGAATGTTTTCAATTCATTCATTGGAGTTTTAACAAACCTGACGCTTTCAATTTTTTTACAAAAGCTATAATATTATTTTCAGAAACTTTACAACGTTCTGTCGATTAGAAAAATAAAAATAAAAATGTATTTCTAACTGCTATGGAGGTAAAACCTCTTTTATTAACCGTAATTGTGACATTGCTTAAGTTTGTCGTGACTCTACACACCAATCCCATTAAAAGGAATTTTCGTCTGGCATACAAAGATTTAAAGAACTTAACTTGAAATCATTGCTCAAAATATTCCTTTGACTCATGATATATCAATCGGTTCTTTTTCCTGTTAATTAATGTAAAGGTTTACGTGATTTGTATTATAATAGCATACAAACCCTTTGATATCCCGCAGACAAATCTACGTAGTCCATTGCAAAACTGATCATTCCAGCCGTCAATTAAGCGTGCTACACAGAACTGGTACCCTTGAAAGTTATCGGGTGTACCCGACTTCCACATGGTAAACCTTTAAACAAAGAAAGGAATTGCAAGTGTGTTTAGTTAGAGTGGGTCAATGCACACTGATTTTTTTTCTCGTTTTCTAGGATGTATTTATAGAATAAGAAAAACACCTTTACTAATCCACTGCCCCCCTCTCTTTCTCTCTCTCTCTCTCTCTCTCTCTCTTTCCCTCCAACCAAGGAGTTTTAAGAGATGGAGTCATATCTAGCTCATTCCCTTTGTACCATCTTCGATGCCGCCATGAGAAAATATGTCAGGCATGTGCTTAACTGGATCTTCCTTGCAGATACGTAGACAAAAAGATTCCTGCCTAGCTGCAAACTAACGGCCACTTTCAAAGGGAAATATGCTTTTGTAATGATAATTACTTTTTGCTACCACTCGTCTGATGATACGAGCAGTACACAGTGCTTACCTTTACAGGAGGCAAGCGAAAGGAAATGGAGCAAAATTTCCTGAAATATTAATCAAAATTACACGACTGGGCATGTGTGGGCACTAATCAATCTAATCTTTCGTGAGCCGGAAGTAATCGGAAAAGTGTCATATTGCAGGTTTGAGGACTGTAAAATGTCATTTTTTTTCCACAAATTAAAGCTATTAAGGATATTTCTTTGTAAAAAAAAAAATTACTACTCAAGCTTTCCAATGATATTCGCGGCTTCGAACCTCGAACATCAAAGGTTACAGCACACCAGTAGATTATATTCTGCAACCTTAGAAAACGGCAGCTGCTTGGAATAATTTGTCACCAGTTGGGTCTCCAGCTCTTAAAACTCCTTGCTCTAATTATCTCTCTCTCACTCTCACTCACACTCTTTCTCTATCTATTTCTTTCTCTCTCTCTCTCTCTCTCTCTCTTTCTCTCTCTCCTATCTACATCTCTTCCCCCTTTTCTCACAATTCCTCTCTTCTTTTTTTATCTTCATCTCTCATAAATAAATAATAAGTTGGTTTTGATAAAAGCAAATTGAAAAAAAAAACAAATTAGTGAAAAAGTATTCGAGCAAAATCCGATTAAAAATATGAAAGTTTTGAAGTTTTGAAGTTGTCATCAATGAAACAAAAATTAAACTCCTCACCAATATGCTCTGTATGAAAATTTCATAGAATTACATTTTCTTAGTTATTTTTGACGTAAAAGATTTGTTTAGTATATGGGTCGTATAAAACTCATATTTGGAAAAGTCATATTTAGGGTGGATTCATGATTGAACATTTTCTTAGGGGAAAATATAGATGATTAAAGTATGTTAAGGGCACAAATGGAAGGGGAGCTCGCAAGACACGTCACACAGTTAGTAATTCGTTCTTGACTGATTTCACCATTAACGAATCATAGCTTTCTTATTTTTCATCGCTTTTTGCTCAAACCTTAACTGAACCGTTTCTCTTATATTTCTGCTTCTATCGATATCAAATTAATATTAGGTATGTGGACGTCCCATTTAAAATTATTTCATTTTGAATGTAAATACTTTGAGTTTCGCAGAAAAGTTCCATCCGCCCACTGAAAGACACCTTCCTTGTCAAGTGAATCAAGCCCGAACCAGAACTCGACCTCGTTGAAGCTGTTTGTGAGATTTAGCTGTTTATGGTGACAAAAGAAACATAGCTTCATAAGATTGGTCATACCACGTGATATCTTGCCTGAATGTCAACTTTATAGTTCCTAAATTCTGCAAAGGCACGTGAAGCAAGTGACCATGATGACCAAATGAATAGGAAGAGGACAGTTTGATATTGAAAAAATATGTCCTTGAACAAAGTGCACTAGAAAATGTATACAAATTACATATTCCTACAACTCTCTGCATCCGCCCCGACATTAATACAAATTCAAATAAACCCTACGTGTTAAAAAAAAAAAATCTTTAATATTTTTAACTAGGGAAGGCGTCTTACAAGGGCGTCTTCGTTAATGAGGATCTCACTTCCCTACGGTATTCTGTACTGATGGCAGCAAATAATACACCTGGAGTAAAGGGAGTGACATCCAGGAATGGAAATATCTCATGTAAAATGAACGATGACTCATACAAAACTCTCTGCTCACCCGATGACCTTTGTGAAGTACGAAACTTCCGGCTGCATCTTGTATTATTATTTCTTTTATATAAATATAATATTATTTTCACTTTTATTTTTAAATAAGTCATACTAATGAAGACATTAATAGTCTTGATATTGATCCTTTTGAATTGTCCCTATCTGAATTCGACGCAAGATTATGTACTAAGTTCCAAATTTTTTTTGCAATTTCGCATATTAATGTTAGATCTTTAATAAAAATATTGATAATCTTAGATTGTTGTATGAAGAATGCATCAAATCAAAATTTTGATTTAATTGGGTTGTCTGAAGTTTGGAATGCATCTTGTGCAGATATTCTGGGGATGGAGGGTTATACTTTGGAATTGAACTGTCGGGGCCCTGACACATGGGGAGGAGGTGTTGGAGTTTATGTCCTCTCTTCTTTGAAATATAAAATGTTGATGTATGATATTAATCATACTGAATCAATTTGGCTTGAGGTACGGATTGATGATTGTTCCGTTGTTGTAGGTGTAATTTATAGGAAACCAAACACTGATATTGATGAGTTTCAAGAAAGTTTGCTGTCTGTGTTAGAACAGGTTAAATTTGATAAAAAGTCATGTATTTTAATGGGTGATTTTGATATTGATATTCATAATCCCAATATAAGTGCTTAAATGTTTCTCACTTCCTTGATGTGTTTGGGAATGCAACAACTGATAAAGTCTCTTACTAGGGTAACATTATTGTCAGGTTCTTTAATTGATAATATTTATACAAATATGGGTGCAAATCGCATATGTACTGGGACAATTGTAACTGACATGTTAGACCATTTCCCAATTTTTGCTGTTTTTGAAAATAAATTCATTAAATCACAACCACAAGGAGAGTTACAATGTAGAAGCTATAAATATTATGAGAAAGACAAGTTATGTGACAGTTTAGTCTCAGAATCCTGGGAAAGTGTATACGTATGTACAGACGTTAATAAGGCATATAATATATTTGTACGAATATTTATAGGTATGTGTGATAAACATGCACCAGACTCTTTGTTTTGGAAACCGATTACACATTTTGAGGTTCAAAACCATTTATTAACTTTGAATGTAAAGAAAGCATGTGGTTACGATAATTTATTTATTTTATTTTATTTATTCATTTCCTCTCATAGGGTGGATGGCCCTTTCCCCACAGCTGATTTCAAAGGGGTCCACATACATAAAAATAACAATAAATATACAGTGAATTATACAATAATATGTACAACTTGCAAATGCAAGAAGTAAGGCAATGAATATGTACATGTATAGTTACAACAAATAAATATCTAACAAATTAATGTACAAAAACAAACAAGCAATAAGACAGTTAATTGCATATAATATCCCAGCTCGATTGCTGAGAGATGCTGCTTATATAATTGCAAGACCGTTTGCTTATATTTTCAACCAATTATTGCTGTTGGGTCTGGTTCCAGAGGCGATGAAAGTAGCTAGGGGGTGAGAGAAATACCAGGTAATTACCGACTTATCTCAGTTTTGCCTCTGTTGGCAAAGGTATTTGAGAAATTAGTAAATAAGAGGCTACTTGATTAGCTTGAAAGAAATAGTGCTTTTTATAACCACCAATATGTTTTTTCGTAAACACTATAGTACATAGTTGTCGTTAATCAATTTAGTTAATGATGTACTAAAATCGTTTGATAAGGGAAGTATAACCCTAGGCGTATTCCTAGATTTTCAGAAAGCTTTTGATACGATTGATCACACAATACTGGCTTGTAAACAAGAACATTTTTGAAATTAGGGGACTGCCACTATCTTTATGAAAGATATGAGTTGCATCAAATGAAAGAGGAGGCTCTAAGCTTTACAAGTATGTGTCATTTATTAATAATATTTGTGATTAAGTTATGATAAAACATCGATAATTCTCGGTTTCGTTTTTTCTGTGACGCACTGTATATATATTAACAATTATTGTTAAAAATACTGTATTTTAAAGGTGCCAGACATGATAAGCATTTTATGCTATTTTCTGGTCCCTATTATTCATTCGAGATATATGTTAAACATACATTTATTATTGTTATTATTGTTATGTATTTGAACGTTTGGATAATAAAACCTCAACTCAACTCAACTCAACTATGTAGAGAGCTAGACAGGTTGAATGGTCAGTTCGATTGGTCACCGCTTATCTCTCAAACGAAATAAGCATTTGTTCTTATCGTTTAAACTGGCGTAGCCTAGTTTGTAAGGTACAAAACGGACCATGAGGATTCTTTTAGTGAAGCCTTGTCATGGGCATTTGGGTCATAGTCATTCAGGGAGGGGGGGGGGGGTGGGGGGGGGTCATGCCTGTTGCCTGAATATAGTTTTCCAGTTTCACATTTCGTGAGCGGATGCATTGAGAAAGCATAAATATACATTCTTTTTTTAAGAATTGTATTTCATCATCAAAACACACTATACAATTATGCAAAAGAGAAATTATGATATTCGCTCAAGGAGTTGGATAATGTGAAAGAACATCAGTTTTTGAAGAAAGTTACCTCATTGTAAACAAACAGTTGATGTGCATAAATGCCTTAAAGGTACTATGTCCCTTTTGCAGCCAACCTCAAATGCTGTAGAACTTTGCAAGAATTATGAATATGTCATGTATGTCCTATCTGTGAAATGTAAACGTTAGCAGTGTCCTCATATTCAAATTATACAAGGAAACCTGTTTACTTGCTAGACTTTACTGTCAGACACTATTGAGTGACTGACTGGCCTTTTTTCTTCTTTGGTAATAACATACATGAAAAGAGTTGTAAAGGGTACATGAGCATTTGTCTACATCAATAACCCACTTCTTGTGATGGCCAAGATTAAACTGATTGAATCTTTGCGCAGCATAAAACGTATGACCATTCGGTACAATTGTCTGAAAATCAAGACTATTACTTTTGGGCTCTATAGCCCTAAAGTCGATTTGACAACTAATAGTCGTTATTTTCCCACTTGAAGACATTTCCAAGCCCCACCTTTTTTAGGGAAGTTCTAAATTAGTATTATCTTTCAAATGCAGTTGGAATTTAACTTTTTCATTTTTTTGGCCTGCAAATGGGACATAGTACCTTTAATACACGATGACAAGATACAGATTTGTGTATTTTACTTTACTAGAACCAGTGCTAAAGCTGCAATACCCATTATCAATTGGAATGTGTTATCCATTTCTATATCCATTTACACAAAACCACCGTCCAGTGAATATAAGCACGGTAGGATTGTTTAGTATACTCACGTCTATTTCTGAGGTCTTCAGTTGAGCCAGCGACCCTCCAAGTTGTTTGCAGTATTCAATTGCTTCAAAATAACTTGATGAGAAGGATGGCATTTGATACTGCACATTTGGATAATCAATCCACGCTTCACTCTTAACTAAAATGAAAATAGCGATATCTAAATCCATTTAAGTTGAAGGAAGCTTATACATGTGTTAGATACATGTATAATAATATTTTCTATCTAAAAAAATGAGTTGTCATATAACGCTGCACAATGATATTAATTGAAAACCGTCCCTTTTTAAGGGTGTATCGAAAACATTAACATCTAAACCATTCACCAGTACAAATTTTAGGAGACAAAACACATGCAGTGACCTTAAAATCCCGGCGCATGTATTGCACAAATTATTAAATTAAATTAATTTATTTTTCCTCTTTCAATTTTTCATATTCACAATGATGGTATATTTTTACATATTCACATATTAATACTTATACAAATCGATCACTTTGCACAATACAATGACATTTTTTTAAAACATGAAATTGAAAAGGAACTTAGGATTGCCAACTAAAAAGCAAAGCTTGTAGGGTGTAGGTCCCCCTGTAAAAGTAATTATTACGAATTAATTTTTTTTTTGAGAAAACAAAACAAAACAACAATAACTGATTTAGTAATACAAAAATCAATTTTAAAAGCAAAACAATAAGAAATACATACATAAAAATAAACAACTAAAGTTACACAAACATCAAGGTTGCATAAAATCACACTACAAATCATATTTGATTGGGGGAATGCAATAGCCTAGTCAGTATTCAGAAGAAAGCTTTCGAGTCTCCTTTTAAAAAATTGATCGAATTACACTGTACAGTGTGAGTCAAAACAAAGTTTACACCTAGAAAATTGCTTATTATTAAAAATAATCATCCATGAACAGTAAATGATTATACATCTTACGAAAGAGTATTTTATCCCGAATCATTTAGTATCATTTTGTGTTGTATGTGTTCACGCTTGGATGAACTGGAGGCTTTGTTTGCGAGAGTGCAAAAATTGACTTGCGCCAAAGTTGCCTATTATGATGTTTGAATAAAATAATTGGGATTTAGGTATTAATTCGGTCTTTACAGATCCAAATAACATCCTTAACAGAATTTATCATGCAACACATATCAGATATCGAATATCAAATATCAACGAAAATTTAATAATAATAATTACAGTGCTTATATAGCGCCTAACACTTACTTTGTCAGAAGTCTCTAAGCGCTCTACAATAATGCAGCATAATTGTGCTCGCGCGCGTGTGGGTGCGTGCGTGTGTGTGTGTGTGTGTGTGACTTTGCTTCTGCAAAAAACATTCAATTCATTCTCTCACTCCGCTAATCCCAACATAATACTGTAGGCATCACTTTGGCGCAAGTCGATTTTTGCACTCTCGCAAACAATGCCTCCTGTTTATCCAAGCGTGAACACATACCACACAAAAATGGTACTAAATGATTTGGGATACTATTCTCTTTAATAAGATGTAAACTAGTTTACTGTTAATTGATAATTTGTTTTAATAATTAGCAATTTTCTAGGTGTAAACTTTTTTTTTGACTCACACGGTATTATTCAATGAAAACATGAATCTTACATTACAGAGCACACCTACCCTGAGGCCGCTCACAGATGTATGGTCTTGCATATGAACACAGAATGTCATTCCATTTCCCATGACGTTCATTTCCTATATCCACGATTATGCAGGCGCAGTATTCCCTCGCATTGTTATTGTTTGGTTCTCCTCGATCCCAGGAAGACTCACTTCTTCTTATACCAAATGGTTGATTTGCAAAGTATGAAAACAAGATAATAATCGTTCAGTATCACAAGGCATTACTCTCAGCACATCGGGACACAGATATTTTACATAATATCAACGGGAATACGGTTCATACTGCTTGTAAAAAAAGATATATAAAAGAATCATTGTTATGTAGAAATGCATTATAATTCTTATACAAAATCATTTTATTGTATGCTTTAAATGCTGACATGCTTAAATTTGGCCTTATTTCGGTGAAGCAATTGCCTGTAATAATACATAAAAGACTGATTTGTTGTTAATATAAATCAAAATAAAGGAGAAATTCGAATTAAAAGGAAAGATATGAAATCACCTTTCCTTAGTGCCATCTACCCATACAAAATTCTCATTGTATTGTTCACTCCTAAGCCCTAACCAATAGCAAGTGTCCGACGGGTTCGAAGTTGATATGAATCCTACCAGGAAATTCTTGAAAAGAAACGTGGGAAAAGAATACAAAACAAAATAAAAGTTGTGTTAGTTTGATCTTCTCGTCTGTAAAGAATATCAGAAACGTTATCGATGATCAGTACTTCAGACTTAGTTTTGCCACTTCTTGAAATTTTCTATTGAATAAAAAATTTAAATGAATAACATTTATTGGGAATCATTAAATGATATGCTCCAATCTGAACATGTAATTGATTTTCATTTTCCCAGTCTGGATGTAGGCTAAGAACTCGGTTCCAATGTAAATATTTGTTACATGCTGGGCCTAATATTCTAATATTTTGAGTTACATTATCTTTGTCTAAAGAGAATGCCACTGTCCCATTAGATGACAGTAGTATACTCTGCATGCTCGTTTACAGAGAAAAAAAGGGAATGATATAGTTCGTTAAGGTGAAAGCGTACGTTTATTTTCTCTTACATTAAGTTCCTCTGATTTGATAATGGCCAGGTCACCGCCATTGCTCCTGCAGTTTGCTCTAGCATCATCATACGACATTGCTTCTCCGTAGAACCGATATAACGATTGGCCGAAACGATGCCACGAACAACGAGAATCTGACGATGTAAATATGACACTGAATTAGTTCAATTTCCTCATTTCATCATTACATTTTGCTTCGTTTTGATTTGCTGTTTGTTTATTATTAATGTTATTCATTTATTAATTATTTATTCATCCATTCATTATTGCATTAGAGTTGTGGTCAGAAAATGTTCAATGGCCGAGCAACATAAATGACATATGTATTGGAATTAGATGTCGACCACCGCTGAGGTTACTGTTGCACTGACTACATAAATATTCACATAACATCTATATATTTACCTTTCGGACGTTGACATATGTGGACGCGCAAATCTAAACAGGAACTTGTTTGCCATTTGCCTTGATCTGCGGCGCTGTATGTAGATCTCATGAAGACACATTCACGGTTTCTTGACGGTTGTGAGGGTGTCCAATTTGAATACCTATCAGGGACAAAGAATATCAAAGTGTACTATCGACTCGTACTTCGAGACTGAGTAATTTTTTTAATATACCGGAAATGCCTTGTTTAATACACTTCCTATCGGACAAGGCTTTCATATTGTAAGTCCAGATAGGGAATATCGAAGAAAAACGATCACAACTACTTTTTAAAATAATTCAAGGGCTAGTTCTGTACCTTATTGTACATCCCTATAATTCACGTTCGGATTAAGTAAAACGTCACTGCATAATGTTCGCAAATTTCAAAAGGTGATGGACTGGGCTATTGAAATTGCCTAAAGTTTTTTTTTTTTTTTAGAAAGTAAATGCGATCGTTTTAAGTAATTTCAAAAGATTTGTGTGATTATGAATAAATCTTGATTTCTTTTAGATAAAAACACAGAAGAAATGCGATCATAAGAATAAACATTATACACAAAAAGCCATACAAACAAAATTGGCAGAAAGTATGTTGCTGTGTACGACCATTATTTCAATTTGTTACAGTAAAAGGTCAACTTGAGACCTAGTGGTGAAATGATTATGAAAAGGTTATCAACGTGATCATCAACATCCTCATCACAAGCATTATAATTATGATTATTATCTTTATTCTTATTTTTATTAGGTCAGACTTGAATAGCCACATGTGCTTTTATCTGACCCTTTTACCAGTCAATATTTAAACTCTATTATTATGTAAATATCATTCCATGATGATGATGATGACTATTATTATTATTAATATAATGATCATCCCTATTAGTCATTATTATTGTTCTTATTATTATTATTATTGTTGTTGTTATTACAATGTTGGAGATAAAGTTAAATTAATTTCTTTGTTCATTTTTTCATGAATTGATTTTGACTACATAGTTTATTTTTGATAGATATAGTTTACTCAGAACTTAATTAATCAATCTCTATGACTCTTTTGATTGATCAGTAAAGTTTTAATAAGAACAAAAACTCAATCTACCAGGAACAAATCATAATTGTTATAATGACTTTATGAAAAGAGGTAAACAAAAATAAGTTCCAACATAGTATTATTATTATTATCATTATCATTGTTGTATATTAACTCTGGTTGTGTGTTGTAAATCCATGTGTACTGTCCATCATCGTCTGAGTCATGAAGTCCTATCCAGTAGCTATATCCATCATACGCTTTCAACGTGTAGGTAACGAGAAAAGTCTGAGAAGTAAAACAAAAAGTGATTGTTAAAAAGAAAAAAAGTTCACAGAGTATCCTTAAATATGTTTTTTTAGGCATCAATGACTTTTTTCCTGAGAAAAGTGTAATTTTTTTTCTTAAGACAGACGCAAGCAATTATATGGTCAAATTTTAAATTAGTGTATTGAGTATTCGACAAATCATAGAATAGAAAAAAATAGTACAGTAAAATCACACTTCACTTCATTCGACATGATTTGCAGTTACCATGTTTATTTACCTAGGTTACACACTGACATACCAAGTATATGATAGGTCAGGGATTATATGGTTGTTACCATCATGTTACACCCATGCAAAATAAAAATTAATTTACACAAAAGAATGAAAACTGATACGTATTTTACAGAGAAAGGTGAACTTGGTGAAAGTTGTTTCAATAGCCAAAAAGAAATATTCTAGACATTTTTTAAATATGCAATATAAATCTAAGTGATTCAGGTTTAATGTCTTGCGAATTTGTCAATTAACACGGAACAGCCTTTCTTACACCGGATAAACGAGGGATGAAGGAAATATGTAATATCAGTGACAAAATCATATTGATGAATACATATTGGTGAATTTTATTCCACTTACAGTTTGTTCATGAGAACTAATAACTGCAAGATCTCCACCTTTGGCTTGGCAGTAGGTCCTCGCAGCAGACCAGGTCCTCTGAGTGTTAACGATGAGGTACTGTGAATCACCATAGTCTAGCCAGCCTGGCGTATTACATATCTGACCATTGGCTGAATGTGAATGTAATAACATTAATAATAAATGTTGTATTATAAATTCATAGATCTCTTCTAGGCAATAATATCTTCTTTTTTTTAAAGTTTATATAATTTTAAAAGTAGATAACAACAAAATTGTTTTGTTATATGGTCGCCCTTAATGTTAATTTTGTTTGTGATATTCTATTTTTATAATTTTGTAGAATATATATATATATATTTGATAAAGACCTTTCGAAATAACGAACGGACATTTTTGCCGACGGGAACAATAAATGGTGAGCTGTATCATACTATATTGATATTGCTACAAACGGAACTTTGAGACATACAGCGAAATTAATCTTTGGAAAGTAGTGAAGACGACATGAGTTATAACTACAGGCGAAATTGAATGTCATTGTTGATTGATATACGTGTTGGATGTGTCTATTTTTCGAAGACGTCTTATGGTTAATTCGGATCACATCCGAAGAGTATTTGGATTGCCATTGAATGACTTCAACATAATTTAAAGACAGTCATGTGTGATATTTCTTACCAGATCTCTAGAGCAGAGTAGACTTGAATTATTTTTTAAAATAAATTATGTTGGTTATTTTTGTTCTCTCATTTGTAATGACAAATGTACACTATTTGTAGTTTCTTTTAAAATTACACTAAAGAAGTTTCGGAATGAAAAGAAATTGTACTAAGAAGGTAAAGATTTTGAATATTTAAATTTGTATCTAATTCAGGTCTAGATGTACATGTTAACAGAACATAGGATAAGAAAGGAACAATTATGATAATTCTGTTTCCCCAGGGAACCCCCATCAGCATCATGCTGTTCTTGCTGTAATAAAATTATCCCAGCAACTATCAGGTACCCATTACATCTGAATGGAGAGTAGCAAATGCGGATTAATATCTTGTCAAAGGGAATAAGTGCCCGACTGGGATTCGAACCCTCAACCCTTGGATTGAGAGTCAAGTGAATGAACAAATATATCACGACATCTCCCTATATAGCCACCTCCAAGACACATCCAGCCTACACAAAATACCCTCAGTCTGATTTGCTTGTAGTTACTTGTTTAAGGAAATAGTAAAGATCGAAAATGGAGGCATGAACACTGAAGGATCCTATTCCAAAAGGTAATACCTTAAAGCTAACGGGATCGTAGGGAGTGCGGTATATTAGCTCTCGCATCACAATGGCCCGAATTCACAAAGCAAGGTTTGAGCTCAGACCAGGTTTGAGCTCAAACCTCCTTTTGTTTCGCCAAACCTCCTTTTGTTAGTTACAAACAGGTTTGTAAATAACAAAAGGAGGTTTGGCGAAACAAAAGGAGGTTTGAGCTCAAACCTGGTCTGAGCTCAAACCTTGCTTTGTGAATTCGGGCCAATGCGTGTATTTACCTTGCCAAGTATCTCTGTAAAGGCTGCTAATCAACACCAAGATGGCCAACATCTGCATAGACACAGACATGATTCGATGAAGGATATCCACCATAGCATACAACGAGGCTCATCTAAGATATTGTTCCTCTTGCCTCTGCTTCCTGTACACAAGAAGGTTGATATCGAAAATGATATCGCTAGTGACATTCGTTTGTCTCGCAATGTATGGTCAACAAGGGATCTGAAAGATCACGACGTAGAGTATAAAAGACGTTCCTAGATAATGTATTTCTTAACGATGTTTCAAGCAAAAAAAAGAAAAGAAAAAAAAAGCTGTCGTTCCAAAAATGTCATTTGGTAGGTAGACGTAGTTATAGGTAGTGGTGTTTTCCTGTACCAAAAACCTAAAGCATAGCTTGCTTTTTCTCGTTGTAAGTCGAAACAGAGCACTGTTTTTTTAATGGCCAACTTCCTCAAAGTGCAATGAAAGGTGTAAAACGTTCGTCACAAGCCCTTGAAAGGTATTAAAATACACTTGACTCGTTCCGTGTTACATTGATACTGGCATGATGTCATGTTTACATTTGGCATTGTACGCGAACCTGACACAATGCTCTATTCAAATGATACAAATGAGATCTTTTGAGAGCAAATTCAATGCTTGGGAGCTTGGTTTATTGCACATTAACACATATTATTTGCTAGCCACCCGACTCAACTTGATGCATAACTACTATTAATGGAACCTTGTTTTCTGTAGGTACGTCAGGCTATTATGTTTACAGAAACGGGATAAATGCAATGAAAGCACTGAGGAGATATTTATATTCGAACCGGTCAAATTAAAAAAATATGGTTCTCAAACAACAAGGGAAAAATCATTTTTATTTATTTATAATTAGTACAAATATAATAAGGCATTTGGGCCCGCCAGACAAATTAGTTTTTCTCTTATTTCGAAACCTTCAGATTCTAATTCGTGTCCTAAACGAAGAGCATAATGTATGCGCTCAGCGTGTTAGTGGTTCGTTAAACTATCTCCATCATACGTTAAAGGGGCTGTAGCATGACGAGACTATATTCGTCTTTCCCGAGGCCCACTCGGGATGATCGGGTATAATAGGGACTTTTAGATTGAGTAGACGAGAACACGACGTACGCCGACTGATCATGCGTGTCAACGTCAGGGGCGGATCTAGCTTTTTGCTAAGGGGGGGGGGGGTTTGACCAAAATAATGACGATGCGGAGCATCGTCCACGAGCCGCGAAGCGGCGAGCCGATTTTTTTGGGGGTGTTTATTTGAACCCCGTAAGTGATGTTTTCCTGGCATCTATTAACACAATGGAGACCATAAAAAGCAGTGCATGATAACGTCTTTTTAAATCAAGCAACAGTTAAATACACAGTTATATCCAGAGTTATCATGTGTTTGGTTAAGTTACCAGATGAGTTGAATATCTTCTCACAATATATGCACTTGAAAGGGTTTCTCTCCAGCGTGCGTTCTTTTTTCTTTCTTTTTTTCTTTTTTTTCTTCTTTTTTTTTCCTTTTTTTTTTTTTTTTTTTTTGGGCCGTCCAAGGGGGGGGTTTAAACCCCCTAAACCCCCCCCGTAGATCCGCGCCTGAACGTACTCAACTGCCCATGTTGACTACATTTAGAAATCTTTTAGATTGCACTCGATGATATACGGTACATGCATGCAGGAAGTAACACTATGAATTACATGACAGACAAAGAAAGAGGACAAAATATACAGTTCCTCATTCTACCCTCAACAATAGGCCATTTTCTTAATGTAACCAATTTTAATGCATAGGTCTTTGTGAAGTGCCTCAATACAAATTATTTCATTCACCTGATAGAAATAGTAGTATTTGAAATAGTCAGAATGCTACTGCATATATTAAGTGTTGCTAGGTAGGTCAAGCCATAATGTTTGTCCAACATGGCAACAACTAATGTATGCAGTTAGGATTCTGTCTATTGAAATACTATTATTTTTATCAGGTGAATGAAATAGTTTGTATTGAGGCACTTCACAAAGACCTATGCATTAAATTTGGTTACATTACGAAAATGGCCTATTGCTGTGGTAGAACATCCTTCACTGCTATCATGTAAAAATCTGTAGAACAGGTGAATATGCATGTGAAACTTGTTCTACACATTTTTACATAATAGCAGGGAAGGGATGTTCCTTTGTCTACCTGAGGAACTGTACATTTTATGCGCACGCGGCATATACTAGTACCGTACTAGATTTAGGAAAATCAAGGTTGACGCATTCTCGATCGCCGACTGAGACGACGTGACGCATGCGCAGTGCCTTAAAATGACGTCACACGTTGCAGTCAAAGCTGTAAACGTGCAAATCTAAAAGTCCCTAATACGACTACGGACGACGCGACCGCAGTAGGCCTAGTATTCACGTATTCAACAAACGCGAAACCGAAGCGTGAGGAGAACTTCGGTCTGTTTCGCGAACGCTAGCTCTCGCTGACCCAGTTAATCAAACTAGTCCATTCGTTTACGTGCAGTTGTTCAAAAGAAGACGTAGATGGCTTCAAAAAGTATTTCCTATGATTCAACCTCTTACGTTAAGCATTAACTCTAGTTCAGTAATTATTATAAGTATTGAGTACTTCCTCTACAGTGCGTCCCAGAAAAAACGTAACCGAGATTTATCGATGTTTTATCATAACTTGATCACAATTATAATTAATAAATGACACGTATTTGTAAAGCTTAGATCCTCCTCTTTCATTTGATGCAACTCATTATGATCAGGCGCGCCGGAAGCAGTTTAGGATTGGGGGGGGGGGGGGGGGGGCAAACATTCCAGGGGGCTCACTTTCCAGGGGCAGTGACGTAATGAGAAAAAAAAGTTCGGAAGGGGGGGGGGCAGACGAAAAATCTGCATCACCACCAGTCTTACACGTTACATGCAGGTCCCGCGGAACGTTTTTCAAAGTGGAGTATTATCAGGTAGAGTGTAAATTGGCGTGGGGTCCAGGGCATGAGCCTCGGCAGGGGGTCAAGCTCGAGCCCAGCCACTTTGCAGACCATGACATAAAGGCTTCTAAATAAGCGTATTTCGCCTGACTGTAATGTGGGAATTTCGTATTTTCCAACAAACGCATAAAAAGGTATGACTTACAAAAAAAATTGAGAAAAAATGCCGGAAAATCATGTCACAACATCATCATTTCATCATCTTGTTTCGAATAAGAAATACATTACCCCCCCATCAGTACGCCAGCGTTCAGGGGCTCATGTCTTCTCACCCCTATATACAAAAAATGGACACGCTTTCCCATTCTCGCCACTGACCTCTCTCGCACAATATGTCCACGATATGCGCGTATCGCCATTATACAGACCTCCATTTAAAATACTTTATAGGTGGCATGCGCAATTTTTATGAAATTTAATTCCTGTGAACTTTCCTTTTTCTTTGAATGGAATTGTATATGTGATTTAATTCAGGTTTTTATTATTGTTACGTTCTTTTGGATTAAAAATACAAACCATGTTTACTCCTTTTTTTTCTTTTTCTTTTTTGGAGGGAGGGGGGGGGGGCGTTTTGGGGGGGCAAAAACGCGTTTTGCCCCCCCCCCACACTTTTTTGAATGGGGGGCAACTGCCCCCCCTGCCCCCCCACTTCCGGCGCCTATGATTATGATACATATTTCACGCATGAGTTATTAAAAACAAGAGAGGGTACCAGAAAGACATTTGGCGGGCGGTATCTGAATTTCAAAGAGAAAATCACATTTCTAGAAAGTTCATTTTCTGCCCTTTCATACAATTATTACACCTCAATGAAGAAAAAATGAGCCAAGTTCTGTTCGTTGTCTCTCTTTTCTCCTCTCCCTTTTCCTCTCATTTCAAGTTTAGTTCCTATGTTATAATGCAGTGAGAGTTTTGATATTTAAAGATGAAGTTGAGTTCTGGTCATGCGATTGCATTGTCAAAGAAACGGTGTGGAATCGACCAGAAAAGCTTGATCATCTAGCATATAAGAATTTGTGTGTATTGCCAGGTTCTGGAATCATCAAAATGATAAGCAATTTGGCCAAGTCTTGGTAAAGTTAAAAACACTGTACACAGAGAGATGTATATGGGACTTCACGAACACGTGGCGTTAAAATCCTACCCCCCGAGTTTTACGATGTTACATGACATATTTAGAATATGAAGGCATTTGAAGAGCCATGCTTTTCAGGGAAGATGTCTTATCTGATGTTCTTCCACACTTGCATAATAAGAATGATAACGCTCACAAATTATTGTTCACCTCTTCCCAGAACTCAACCTTCTCTTTAAGTTGAATGCATTTCAAAGTAAAACTCGGTCTAAGAAAAAATGTCACCGTCACGTGACTTAAGTCTCCCCAGGGTGAGGAGATTTGAGCCTACCCCAAGTGAGAGTTGGGTCACCCACGGAAGAGATGGGCCATCTTGTAAATGGGATAAGGGAAAATCATGTTTCGTTTCGAATGGGTCTGCATGGTTTAGTATAAAAGTGCTGGTATATATGATTTTTGTAAACAGAAATATAATGTAGTATTAAAACCATGTTTGGGGTCTATACTAGAACGTCATGTCCCTTTATTATGAATTAAGACTCATGGTAACATTCTATAGACAAGTAGATGCCTTCCTAGTTATTGAAGCACTCAGTAGTAAATAAAGACGTGTGAGCATTGGTCTTATACACTCTTTTTATCTAAATAAATAAACGTATCACTTTGTTTGTATACGAACAAGCAACATCCCAGTATAGCTTAAAGTGAGCTGCCAAAGGGATTACCCAACCAAGTACCAGACAACAGTTCTTTTGTTTTCTATTTATGAGCAAGGATAATAGCCACACCTATTAAATAAAAGTTAATAAAGATAGACCATAAGATCGTGAGTAATTTATAATTGTTTATGAATTAAATTTGAAAAATATCATCAACAAACATCAAGATTTCACGCAACTTTTCTTCATTGCTCATCTGAAAAATACACAAAATAGCAAAAATATGGCCAAAACACTGTCTCTGCTAATCCTGAGAAGGGTCAAGGGCGCTGGGGCTCTGGTTTAATACCTGGCCAGTCGAACCTAGAGCAGCAGATCGATACAGAGGCGAAGCTTGGCTGCTGTTAGTCCAGAATCTGGCCTGTTCTCTATATGCCCTAGACACTTGATTCCAGCCGCCGAAGATGGCGTTATCAACGTACTCATAATTATGCTCACCAGCCTATGTTTTCGTCGGGCGTCCCAATTTAATGATCACGCCATCTTCGGCTGGTAGCAAGCAAGTAAGGGGAGCTATCGTTGGTGTACTGGTTGAGATTACAAGAATTAAATGGGCCAGATTCTTGACTAGGCTGCATGGACCCAATGCTGAGGAGGAGGATCGAGGCGGCACCTCGGCACCATCCGCTGGTACTGAGGCTGCTGCTGTTGGAAGTGTGGCTGCAGTGGCTACTGCACATCGTCAGCTGTCTGCATGTGAACCACACACTGACGCAGCCGGTGTCTTGTGTCGATCTCCACATCTGGGGAGTTGGCTGGTACATCTCCGACGCCGTGGTGGTGTAGGTAGGTGGTGCTGAACTGGATCACACGCACGGAAGCAGGAGCAGCTAGGACCGGTTGGAGGACTCTGGGACTGGGAGGTTCTTCTTTATCACAATCCTCACTGAGTATCGTGTTGATGCGTGACCGTGCCTTCCGAAACTTGCGCTTGGACATGCTGACCAGGCTGTAACGCATTGGCTAATACCGTAGTGGCTACGGTGGGCTGAAACATTAGAGGAGCTCCCCAGACTTTTGCACCCTTTTTTTACTTAAGGTAAACCATACCTTTATATATTCTACAAATCTAATCAGCTAAAAGTGAAAAATACACTGTGACTATAAGTGGACTATAAAATGTAATACTTGTATGAAAAGAAAATATCAAAAGATCTTACTTTGGGAACAGTAAAATCCTCGAAGGGATGGGTAATCTGAAAAGGTAGGCATGTCATCGTAAAAAGTATACTCTCTAGTTTTCAAACCAATATCAATTTCAAGATGAATTCTATCTCCAAATGTGTAACTAAATAGTTTAAACATTAGTTTTAACGGTAAGAAGTCTTAAATTTATGTTTAAATTCCCCCCAAAAGAGCCACCCGACCCTGTGTCTTCCTTGTTTGTTATGAACTATTGAGTCCACTCCTATCCAACCTATCAAAAAGCATCTCTATATGCAAATCAGCCTGACATTTACTTTCAACACTCCATCGAGCATGAAAAGACGTATACCAAGACTATTAAAAAACACTGGCATTTCCTCAGGGGAGTCGATTAATTAAAAAAAACATCTCCACCCGATTAATGCATTATTATTTGTATGTAGTAATTTTTACCGCAGAGTAGTGTGGCTGGTATTTGGCAGACTTTCAGCACAGTTTGCCAAATTCCAAACTGCTTTAATGATCTGACGGATTAGTTTTGTTGATTGGCGAGTTTAAAACAAAATAAACGAGTCTTTCTTTTGGTATTCTTTATTGTAATACTACTTTGATGTTTACATATTGTGCATTTTATAAGTATATCTATCAGTATTCACATTTAATATATGCCCCGAAATCCCCTGCTCATATGTTTATATATTCACTTGGATTGCATTATCTAACTTTAATAACTTTTAATGCTACTATTTAATCTTTACTTAAATATACAGCCTTACATAACACAATGCTACACTGCATTGTAAATTGATTTATATGATATATATGTTTACAAACAGAAAATTGATTTGCTACGTTGCATTGTGAACTGGTTTTTATGATTTATATGTCTATAAAAAGATTATTGATGTACATCAATAACGTTTAATAAATACAATACAATACAAGTTTATTTTATTATGCATAGTCTATATCTATATTCACAACTTATATTTTCATATTTAATCGTTTACATCCTTAACGTTCGCGTCGAATTCCACTGCTTAGTAGTCGTAGTAGTAGTAATAATAATAATAACTATGATAATAATAACAATCAATTATCTATTACAAATATTGTACAAGAATGTGTTAATTATGTTTTGCACCAGCAATAAGAGGCAATAACACTGGTAATCAATACTATATTGTCCTACTGATATCTCAAAACACGATTAACATGATGGAATATGCATTCGTACTTTATGGCATACGTATATATACATGACTCAATACATTTCCCATATAATTTGCACCTGCATTCAATCATTCAAACTAAAACCGTAAAATACAATTAAAAAAAGTAGAATTATATTTTGGTGCTCCATGATGTAAGATTCATGTTTTTTGTATACATCATTTACATTATTCAGAAAACGACAGTAGGAAACAAACTTCAATGAAAGAAGATTACTATATAAATCCATTTAAAGAAACTAATCCCATATCCTGACTTTCATGTAGTGGTGTGACCTAAAGTCTACAACTTTTTTACCCACATTCGTCAGATATTTCAAAAAGGTATTTCAAAAATAAACATTTCAACTGATCCCCAATATCAAAAGATTTTGTAATAATGCGAATAGACATGGTAAATAATAACATAAAAAGAGGAGCACAAGACAAAGAAGAAAAAAAAAGCCATGATAAGTTTTGACAACTTTTCGTCATGGTATTCTGATTGGGTACATGAAAGCAAACGCCCAAGTTCATCAGCATAGCTTTTCTTTCAGTTATTAAGATAAACTTTAATATTTCACGATAAGTTTTAAAGGCATCTTCACAGAATGATTGATACACCGACATATATATGCAACAAATTAAAATTGAAAAAAAAAATCATCTTAATCAGCACATTAAGACCTTGTTTAATGTTTCATTATAGTATTGTTTAAATGCCTGGTACGTTGACATAATCTCTCGTTATGGCGTCATTCAATGCTTCGTAGTTAGCTTCTTGATCAGGTTCCTTCAGATCCTGATAGGTATTACCATCGGTACTGATATCTTGGTAGGTATGAGCCTGAGAGTCGGTATTCATGTCTTGGTAGGTATGAACGTCTGTCTTTGACGGATCAAATACAGGGTTCTCATACTGCGGAGACGAATCGGACTCCTTCCCTTTAGGCTTAGTAGTGGCTGATTCATCGCTAAAATTTAATATTATATAAGCATAGATAAATTGCATCGATGAATTACGTAATTAAAAAAATAATACATTTCCAATTAATGGTATATAGAAAAATGTTAACACGACATGTGGAAATTGGTAAGTTTCTTTTAAAATACGTGTCATTAACATAATAAGTTTTTTAAGTGATTTGGCATAACATTTATGACGCGTTATGCTTTAGAATATGTACTTTGAATAGCATTTAATATTTAATATAATTTAGCTAGTATTTTCCTGACAATACGGTTTGCGCATCTTGCGTGGAGGAGTACGATGAGAACGGACTGATGAGAGGAACAAGTTAAGAATAAGGTATCTCTCTAACCTTCTTCGCTTGTAAAAGATGAGGATGAGAATTATAACGATAACAATCACAACAACAGCACCAACAGCGCTTCCTGCGACAGTTGCTATGGAACCTGAAGGTGGAGAGGATGCTGTGTGAAGTCGGATGGTAGTGAAAAGAAATGATAAGAGTTCGAAATATCAATGCAGCATTAGTTAACAGATAAATGATAGATACTTCGAATACCTTTCTTGTGCCATGGATATCTTTTTTTTTTACTACCCTACCCCACCCCACAGCTCGTTCGTACATTCTATAAAATAGTCAAAGTTGTACATCGAATCTAATATCTGAAAGGCATAGACCTTAAAAATAACCTTGTGAAAAAATGTTACAATTTACATTAGTGTTTGAGCAAACCCCGGCCGGAGCAGGCCAGGGCATAAAGAGAGTATCACTGAGAATAACGCAATATCAGAACTATAGATCCGTGCGTATAGGTGTAGGGTGTGTGTGAGTGTGAGTCGCTAGCTGATATCAGGGAGGTAATAGAGAAGGAGTGGAATCAAGCCGCTGTTCTTTGACCCCATGCTCCAAGCCGCCGAAAAGTTATGCGCTAGTCTGCAACTGTTGACCAGGTGGTGAGATAAAAGTGCGCAAGAAATATCAGGATTTAGAATTCCTACATCAGACAATGGTATCTCAGCAAATGTTTGCTGTTCCTTTTAATGATTTCTCATCAATTGTTGAATGTGTAATGAGTTGAAAAAGCGAGCACAAGCTTTTGTAATTTCATACCTTTTTTCCAACTGCAAAAATAGAAAAAGCACGCGAAAGCACGCATTAGCAAACTTAAAGTTATAGAAGATTGAAAATCATGGATTAAATGATGGGACATTGAAACATGCTAATTATACAAGAAAAATAAACGAAATAGCTCTCTCAGTTGAGACGATCTCGTTAAACATGAGTATTATAGAATTTTTTTAATTTTTATTTTTTAAACAAGAAAAATGATTAGCAACGAGAAGATAAGTTTAACACGCTGTTATGGCGTATCCAAACATCATAAACAGGCAACAAGAGAGGCGAGTTGTTCAGATCTCATGGATCCAAAATAATATTTTTAGATAATATTTAGGAAAATGCTTGAAATGTTGTTGCCCAATGCCATCTATACTAACCTTTACTTTTCCGATTTGTATATGCAAAAGCTGAATCGTTATCTAAATACATTTTTTTACTTATCAGGCACGCATTTATTTGAAGAGGAGGCTTGGTGTAAATCCTGTTTGGAGGTCTGTGACTTAACAAAAAAAATCAATACTCCTAATCAACCACTCTCCCGTTTGATAAATTTTCAAATGCGACAATGAGACTTAAATCCCACTATTTGAAAGTAAGTACATTTCATATCCACATTACTCAGTTACTTGAATTAAATCATTATATTATATCGACCGACAAAACGAGCGATTATTCTGTGGAAAAGCTGTTTGATACAAAGAGTAAATAAAACTGAAAAACTCACATAACTCCTGGGTCTTCACACTGAAAAGGGGTCCTCGATCTCCTTCTCCTTTCGGACCTTCCCGAATCACCGCGATTTGAATCTCGTAGTTTGTCCCGTCTTCGAGACCAGTGATGTTGTATTCCAATAAGTCTAATCCTTCACTAGTCACTTCCCTCCTACCTCTTGAAGACCCAGTATCCAAAGATCCATCTGATAGTAAGGTAGCGCTGTGTGTCTCGTTCCCATCTTCAGTATGAACGTAAACTATGTAGCCAGTAATGGGACCATCACCTTCATCGATGGAACGGTGCCAGGGTCTCCAAGAGATGACGACCCAGTAATTCCCGGATGCAACTAACGTAGGTAGTGAACGTAAGATTGGCAGCTCTGTTTTTTAAAGAAGAAGAAAAAACGGGTCAAAAGGGGATATTTCTGTTCTGAAACAGTTATGAATGTGAAGACCTTCAATCATGTGCATTTGGGCTTATTCCATAATTCAGCAACCCTCCTCGATATATCGTACATATTCGTATTATGTGGTGATAAGATAAGTTTCATTTATTAACTAAACACAGTTTATTTATTAAAAAATGCACATCATACAGTGTCTACCGGGAGTGTCTAGCGATGTCATTAACATTAAATACATGGATATCATTCATAACAGGGGCGGATCTAGCTTTTTGCTAAGGGGGGGGTTTGACCAAAATAATGACGATGCGGAGCATCGTCCACGAGCCGCGAAGCGGCGAGCCGATTTTTTTTGGGGTGTTTATTTGAACCCCGTAAGTGATGTTTCCCTGGCATCTATTAACACGATGGAGACCATAAAAAGCAGTGCATGATAACGTCTTTTTAAATCAAGTAACAGTTAAATACACAGTTATATCCAGAGTTATCATGTGTTTGGTTAAGTTACCAGATGAGTTGAATATCTTCTCACAATATTTGCACTTGAAAGGGTTTCTCTCCAGCGTGCGTTCTTTTTTCTTTTCTTTTTTTCTTTTTTCTTCTTTTTTTTTCCTTTTTTTTTTTTTTTTTTTTTTTTCGGGCCGCCCAAGGGGGGGGTTTAAACCCCCTAAACCCCCCCCGTAGATCCGCGCCTGCATAAAGCATTGTAAAACATACGGACCATAAAAAGCAGCAGATGCCAACTTCACATAGCCAAACTCGGACGATTTATTGAAAGGGTCCCCGATGAAACAGTAAATAGGACTGTCATCCGTATGATCCTGGATGATAAACGTGAAATTGAGTATTGTTGAAGAGATGTTTTGTGGAGGATCTTTCGCCGTTTTCCAGTTGTCCCTTGAGAAGTCCCATGTGGTAGCTTTCACCAAGTCAGGTTCAACGTTAGTTGATGAATCGAACGAGATTGCACAGGAAAACATGACAATACCCGGGTTTGTCTTCTCACGTGCAGATTGAAAGCGACCTAACCGTAGACAGATAGGGGAGAGAATCAGTTAACTCATCAAGTTGCTTGCTACAGTTTATATTCGTGATGATTTTCAGAGTAATATAAATGATTGAATAGATGAAATCCAAAGAAGAGCTCTTATCCCATGTTTCTCACACTAACCGTAGCTAGTACAGAGTTACTTAGATAATCTTGTATGTAAGCGACCAAGGTAGATGTTGCATTTTCGAGCGTCAAGAAACGCCTGGCTGGAATGCTCCTCAGGGAGTGGAGATTGTGCACACAGTGTGTGCGGGCAAGTATTGAATCCAACGACCGGGGTAATAGTATCCCAACTAACAATTGGACGTTTTCTGAACGTTCTAAAAACGTTCCAAGTTGGTTTTTGGACGTTTTGTGAAAACGTTTTTTGGACGTCAAAATGTGGTAGGTTTTCGACGTATTTAAAACGTTTTATTGGACGTTTTAATAACGTGTTTTAAACGTTAAAAGAACAAAAAAAAAACCTTTAAAAACCTTTCAGACATTCGAAAAGTCCAAAAACCTTTTGAAAACGTTCTAAATATATTGTTGACGTTGTTAAAAACGTTTGGAACGTTCTTAAAACGTTTTTAAAACGTTAAAATGCACTACAAACGTTTTAAGAACGTCTAGAAAACCTTTTAAAACACGTTTGGAACGTTTATAAAACGTTTTCTAAACGTCCAAATGTTCTACAAACGTTTTAAGAACGTCTAGAAAACCTTTTAAAACACGTCTGGAACGTTTATAAAACGTTTTCTAAGCGTCCAAATGTTCTACAAACGTTTAAAAAACCTTTTAAAACACGTCTGGAACGTTTATAGAACGTTTTCTAAACGTCCAAATGGTCTACAAACGTTTTAAGAACGTTTAAAAAACCTTTTAAAACACGTCTAAAACGTTCATAAAACGTTTTAGGAGATTGTTCAGAAAACCTTTATAGAATGTCTGAAAATGTCTCGGGCGTTGAAAGAATGCGCAACAAACATTTAAGAACGTCCTGCAAAAGTGTTAAGAATGTTCAACAAATACAAATGGTATATGAAATAAATACTGGGTCACACATTTGATCGATTTCAGGATTTTATTATCAAACATAAATAAATGTTCAAAGACTTGGTAATAATAGTACATGTATTTCAAGGTTACTTATAAAAAGATACAATGTTCTCTGTAGGTTTCCGTGGTGATAAAGTATTCACAACTGAAAGTTTTCATAACACCATGTGGTATACGAACATCCAATAGACGTCTATTTCAGGCTGGTGATAGACAAGTGATATCACAAGGAGAAAATCTAGAGAAATACGGTTGAAAAATTGGCGTAAAATAGACTTAAATAAGATTATAAACAGCCAACAGAAATTTGGTTGGGATGGTCCATTTGAAACCACAGATACAATGGTTATTTACAAGAAAAAAATGTACAAGATGACGATATGTCATTATAGTAAGTGGCAAGTATGAATACTCAATATTACCAATCTATTAATAAAAAAGGCAAGTCTATGAATATATCTAGTGTAAAAAAATTGGCAGCACACATATTGCATTTTTGGTTACAGCATACTCAACAAAAGTAACTTGAGTGATTTATAGAACCCGTAATGTCTTTGATTCCTGAAAAGATGTTGTTAATTCGTACCGAAAACATGTACCAACTAAATGACAAAAAAAACTGGGCATAATTGGTGTGATTGACCTCTGGTAAAACCTTAACGAGAACTGTATAGTATTACCATTTACTATATTGTCCTTTTGATCCCCAACAGATGTTGTAGTCGGGTCCAGATTTGTGCTATAAACGAGTTTTATCAGAAGCCAGCATTAGAACTTTCATCTTCCATGAAAAACAAAATCCATCATAATCAACACATAGTTATTTACATTAATGAGATACAAGTTGAAAATATGTCATATAACTGGCAAGTATGAAAACTTAAATCTACCGGGCTATTTAGAGAAAAGGCAAGACTATAAATATATCTAGTGTTAAGAATTTGGCAGCACATATGTAGCATTTTTGGTTACAGCACACTCAACAAAAGTAACTTGAGTGATTTATAGAACCTGTAATTTCCTCTTTGATTCCTGAAAGATGTTGTTAATTCATACTGAAAACATGTACCAACTAAATGACAAAGAAAACTTGGCATAGTTGGTGTGATTGACCTCCGGTAAAAACCTTTCTGAGAACTGTATATGTCTCAAATACCATTTAATATATTGTCCTTTTGATCCACCAAAGATTTTGTAGTTAGGTCCAGATTTGTTCTATAAATGAGTTTTATCAGAAGCCAGTATGTAACTACATAGCGAATCGAGAACAGATGTCATCAGCGTTTATCCTTTTTAATTCTCCATGACACCCTCCTCCTCGTCTTCAGTGGCATCTGCAACAGCAGCAACATCTTTGGCAACATCTTCGGCAGCGACAGCTGGAACTCTAGCCCCATCGGTATCAGGTTTCTGCAAATCAGAGCAAACAACCTTTATTTATAAATTAAATGTTCATTTCAACTAAACCATAAAAAAACTAGGGGGCATGATGTTCCCCCTCCCTAAAAACAGCGCCTATACAAGCTCATTTGGTGACAAACTGGCATAATGTAAATTATGAACCAAAATTATATCTGAAGAGGCTGCACATAAGTAAATATTATTGCCTGTCCACAAAATATTAAGTCTCGAGACCAATGCCTAAAAACTGACGTCTGGATAAGCTAGGGTGGCAGTGAGGTGAATCCGGCCACCCCTATCAACAAGGGCAAAACTGGACTAATGATGTGCTTCATGTACAATATTGTTTTACAGATATTGGGTCTATCCCTTTAAAAGGGAACATACACGTAACACCAGAATTTTCACTCATTCAATCAAAAGATAACTTTGAAATACACACATTTTTTTAATGTCCAAACAAAAATTGGTCAAAAAAGGCTGAATGCCCTTTGAAATAGTAAATTGATCTGATATTCTCTTGCAACATATTTTTGTATTTTGATAGAAATACACATAATATAAAGAGAAAAAAATAAAAAATAAAAAATAAAAAGGAATTTACCTTCCATTTCTTTCCTCCTGGAAGAAATGGGGTTCGCTTGAGAAAGTCCCCTACGACTTTCTTCAATCTCCATCTCTTTGGCGCCCTGGTCGGTCTTCATGCAGGCTCCTGAAAGACGTAAGTGCAGACGCCATGGATCATTATATTAACATTATTTTTGATGACACATTAAAATAAGACGATACAGATTACACACCTTAAATGACAAATGGGTCATTCCATGGCAATTCGGACAATCAATATCATTACACTCCTCTCAAATGTATTAGGGGAAAATGGTATGTCGGTTCCCATGTTATGGCCCACCCCTTTTTTTTGTTTTGCAAAAATGGGCATTTTTGTATGAAGAAATACATGGATACACATCTGCACACTCTCACATAAGTAATTCCTTGTTCAGATGGGCATAAAACATAACTACTCCTTAGAGGCCAAATTCAACAGCTACCTTACAAGCAGAAAACAATGCTATTATGCGACTTCAAAGGCAGCAAGGTTGCTAGAGACCATCAATGTCCAATTGATCACCAATCATTGTAACTCATCGGGTGAATCCAGAAACATATAAAATAAAATTGAAATTGGCTAATCATATACTAATTGATTACTTACTGACAATGACGGGAACAAATCTTGTTGACTTCAGACCACGCTTCCCCTTCCTCCCATTCACGTTGAAATCTGACCAAAGATTATTTGACCCCAGCTTTTTCATGATACGCCGACTTGTTTGGGCAATATTGCCCCCGCCGACTAGACTCAGGTAGTTGATCTGAATTTAAAAGTACCATTATCAATTACAATGCCGTAGATTCTCACATAAATAGGAGCCAACCGTCTCATTTCCAGACATTATTATGAATGTTTCTCCGCTAAAACCTTCACCCTGATGCGGTAAATATTAATTTATCATTTGCAAAATTCACAGGCTTTCACTTTTTTTTAAAAACATGGCTATAAAGTAATCAAGGCATGTATAAATCAGAAACTCAGGATATTTCAGGTTTAGATAATTAAACCTGTACAAAAAGGAAAAACAAAGTCATTTGAATGGATGATCAAATAATGCCAAATTAGTATGCAAGTATTTTTAAACTTACCATTCTCTTCTTAAAATCAGACTCTACGAGTCTCATTTCGAGCAAGTCGAATTCACTCCCTGTCTTGAGCGGTTCCGCAAAGGGCTCCTGCAGGTCGGCAGGACCTGCCCGTAAACTCACTGATGATTTGGCAACCAGGTTTGCCAGCGTCTCCACTATCTGGGCCTGGACATCTTCCAGCTTCTGAAGTTTTTGAAGTACCTGCTGTTGAAAATTGTCTAGGAAAACAAAAGGAGTAAAAAAAAATACATTAACAAATTAGGTCATTTTGGTAGCTAAGAAGATGATGTAATTTTAGTGTGACTGATATGTACGACAGCTTTTCAACTATCGCATTTCAGGAATACATCACCAAGCTGCAATGACAATACTTGTACAAAGCATCAGACAATGCAACACATACAGAAAGAATCTGAAAGCAATTTTGCAGAAAAATATACCCCTGCTTTTTTGATAAAAATAAATCAAAATTAAACACATCAAAAGAAAGTTTCCCCCTAAAGAACCCCATCAAATCTTCGAGTATAACAAATTATTCAAGTTGAAACCAAGCATTGGATATAGCTAGGGTTGTTAGGAAGCAGATTCTCGAAAATTAGTGACATCCGTGACTTAACTGCTGAATGATCACAACATGAACAAAAAATTACGTTTTTTTTCTTGATTTTTCCACTGGAAGATTTGATGGGGCTCTTTAGGGGGGAACTTACTTTTGATGTTGTATTTATATTGACAACCTCTCTCTCTTATATCAGTGTAGCATCTTGGTAAAAAATAGTAAATTTTGTTTGTAGTTTAAATATGCTGTACTCCAAAATCTAATCAATTGACCTCCTATAAAACATACTATTAAGTTCTTGAGAAGAGATATTTTGTTTGTGAAATTCTCTACGTAAATACTTACTGTCCAAGGTTCTAGCTTTTGGTGTCGGCGGCTGGCTTTGGCGAGAAGTCGAAGGAGAGGGGAATGTAGTTGTAGATGGAGATGATCCCCTCTGGATTGGGCCCGTCGGGCTTAAGGGGACAAATCTGGCCATCATGGATGTTGATGACAATTTGGGGAGAGGAAGTTCCTTAGTCTTCGACTTATCTGCCTTTCTCGGGCTTCTGCGAAGTGGCTCAGGGTCACACTCCATATCTGGAAAAACATCACAGACATTAGAAAAATATCAAGCAAGAAAAGAATTTTTGAAAAATGTTCAAGCTTTATGAATTCATTTTGAGTTCAACATGTTAATTTTCAATTTTGATGAATTGGTACATTATGCCCCCCCCCCTCCCTCCCCCAGGTGCTATTAGGGTTAAAACATCATCTAGCATCCTTCTAGCATATAAATTCAATTGCAGCGCAGCACTCGACAACAAAGGCAGTGGTCTACTGTACTCATACAAGTAGCGTATGTTGATGCACACCTAGAGATTGACAATGTCCAGACCAAAAATGCTAACAAAATTCTTTATGCTGGTGATTCGTTGTGTATATCAGCAGGGGTGGTATTCAGAAAACTCTCTTATTTCAGACCTTGCTACCACCTTTGTTTTTGTTGTGTTTTTTTCGTAAAATTTATCATAGAACTATTTTGAAGCATAATTGTGCTATAATAAATTAATTTCAGCCAAAGAAAGTGAAAATAATCATATCTTTATGAATAAGGTGAGAAAACTCAATTTGCATTGAGTTTGTACACAAAATCACGTTTTTGAGCCATTTTCGTTTGGACGAGCGTGTATAAAAGGCCGTGCAGCATCATAACGGTATTCCTGATTTTCGCGAAAATGGTGTCAAAAGATGCGCAAGACTTGAAAGTAAAAAGTCAGCGAGCAGCGCGGTCAAAAAAAATTGCGCGGCGGAATGGTCGCGAACAATCTCGAGGGGGGGGGGGTGCTATTAGGGTTAAGTTAGCACTTAAAGTGGTACTCCAGGCTGAAATTGGGATGTTATGTAAAGTAGAGTAAAATTTAACAAGAACACTAAAAATTTCATCAAAATTGGATGAAAGGGTAAAAAAAAAAAAAATCCACTTAAACATTTTTTCTAAAGTCTTTATTTTGTTTTTCTCATTTTGTTTTCTTGTTCAATTTCAATTAAACACGGACATAGGCAGACCACCCCCCCCCTTTTTTTGTTCATTTGATAGGGGGCTGGGGCGCAAGCCCCCTCCCCCTATTATTATTTATTTATTTATTTTTTTAATTTGATAATTCTATATAACACGGACATAAGCGGACCCTGCAGGGGGGGGGGGGGGGGTCGTGGGGCAAGCCCCCCTCTCCCTTTTTATTTATTTTTTTATTTATTTAATTATTTTTTTATTTGATAATTCTATTAAACAAGCCCCAGCTTGCGCCCCAGCCCCCTTTCAAATGAACAAACAAAAAAGGGGGTCTGTCTATCAAATGATAGGCAGACCCCCCCCCCCTGATTTTGACTCCCGTGCAAATGTCCCAGATAACAATACGGCGTTGGGCCAACGTCGGCCACGGTCGGCAGGGTCGCAGTCGGCAAGCCAACGTTGGCTAATCGTTGGGCCATCGTCGCCATTTTTTTACTGATAAATGGTGGCTATTGGTTGGCTATTCGACGTTGGGCCAATGTTGGCTGAACGTTGGTCCAATGTCGCCATTTTCAATGATAAATGGTGGCTTTTGGTTGGCTATTCGACGTTGGGCCAATGTTGGCTGAACGTTGGTCCATTGTCGCCATTTTCACTGATAAATGGTGGCTATTGGTTGGCTATGCGACGTTGGACCAATGTTGGCTGAACGTTGGTCCATTGTCGCCATTTTTACTAATAAATGGTGGCTTTTGGTTGGCAAATCGACGTTGGGCCAATGTTGGCTGAACGTTGGTCCATCGTCTCAATTATCACTGATTAATGTTGGCTATTGGTTGGATTTTCGACGTTGGGCCAATGTTGGCTGAACATTGGTCTATTGTCTCAATTGTTACTGATAAATGTTGGCTTTTGGTTGGCTATTCGACGTTGGGCTAACGTTGGCTCATTGTCGCCATTTTCACTGATAAATGGTGGCTTTGGGTTGGCTATTCGACGTTGGGCCAATGTTGGCTGAACGTTGGTCAATCGTCTCAATTATCACTGATAAATGTTGGCTATTGGTTGGCTATTCGACGTTGGGCCAAAGTTGGCTAAACGTTGGTCCATCGTCTCAATTATCACTGATTAATGTTGGCTATTGGTTGGATTTTCGACGTTGGGCCAATGTTGGCTGAACGTTGGTCTATCGTCTCAATTATTACTGATAAATGTTGGCTTTTGGTTGGCTATTCGACGTTGGGCTAACGTTGGCTCATTGTCGCCATTTTAACTGATAAATGGTGGCTTTGGGTTGGCTATATCAAAGTTGGGCCAATGTTGGCTGAACGTTGGTCAATCGTCTCAATTATCACTGATAAATGTTGGCTATTGGTTGGCTATTCGACGTTGGGCCAATGTTGGCTGAACGTTGATTCAGCGTCTCAATTATTACTGATTAATGTTGGCTTTTGGTTGGCTATTCGACGTGGGGCTAACGTTGGTTCAAGTGTTGGTCCATTGTCGCCATTTTCACTGATAAATGGTGGATATTGGTTTGCTATTCGATGTTGGGCCAATGTTGGCTGAACGTTGGTCCATCGTCTCAATTATTACTGATAAATGTTGGCTTTTGGTTGGCTATTCGACGTTGGGCTATTAACGTTGGCTCAATGTTGGTCCAACGTTTCAAATTTTACTGAGAAATGGTGGATGTTGGCTATACGCGACGTTGGGCCAACCTTTGCTAAACGTTGATCCATCGTCTCCATCTTTACTGATAAATAGTGCATGCTGGTTGGCTATATGACGTTGGGCCAACGTAACAAATACGACCTAGTACCTACATCCGGGTAAAAAAAATGCATGCGTGCGCATGCCCATGTGCTCATGCAATTGTAACGTCAGCCATATTCTGTCCATTTGTCTGGATCAGTTGCCGCGCGGGGCGCGCATATTTTTTTTACACAACTGTTTAGCCATTTTCGCGAAAAAATTCCAAGAAGTACTCTGGTGAAAGAGTCTAAGTCATCAGCGCACTATGTGCAAGCACTACACCCAGGAAGCCGGAAGATGATAGAAAGAGAAGAGGATAAGTCAAAGAGAACATAGAAATATATAATTGAAGAGCTAAGAGGATCATAGATCTAGACTAAGGAAAAACAGGAAAATACATCAAGGAGAAGGGAATATCAGATGAAAACAAAGAAATAGATGACGAAGGAGAAAAGGATAGATTGAAGGAAAAACAAAGAAATACATAAAACAAAAGAAAAGAGGTTAGAATAAAGGATAACACAAGAAATGCAGCTGAACTGGGGATAGATTGAAGAAAAAACAAAGAAATATCGAAGGAGAAAAAGGATAGATTGAAGAAAAAAGAAGAAATAGGTCTACATGACAAAAGAGAAGAGGATAGATTGAAGGAGAACACAGAAATACATAATGAAAGAGAACTAGAGAAGAGGGGATAGATTTAACTCGAAACAAATAACGAGTATGTACACAACATCTCCAGCAATCCAACAAAACACTGCTAAGGGTAATGCTAGACTCTGTCTCTAGTCGTTTGCACAGTATATTTGACTGAAGTGGCTAAACAGTTGTGTAAAAAAAATATGCGCTGCCGGGGCCGAGGAGTACCTACACTGCATGGTAAATGAATGATTTTCTTTCTCTTTCAACGTTATTTTTGTGAGCATGTTGCGTGAAACTGATAAATTGTATAGTGTGAGAACTCCCTGTCACATAAAGCGAGGGAAATAGCATGAGAAATTGTTAAAGTAATCATGAATAATTCCCTGTGAAAGTGGGTACGAGTGCACTGCTCGGCGTACGCTTAGCATGCACACCCGCTGCGTGCAATTGAAGTGTGAGTGATGGCTATGGTGGCTATGATGGGGGCCGAAGTGTCGGCATCAAATGCATTGAGTGTTTGCCGTGATGAATGTTGATATGTTCCTGACTTATAGAGTTAGACCTAGGGCTAGGTGATGCATTGATGCACCATGTACCGTGACAGTGATGATGTTCATCCCAATATGCATGATATGCAATATCGACCTTGAATCAAATGATTGTGAATCTGTTGGTGTTACCAGTGTTGAAGGTGCTGATGCATTGTTTAAAAGACCAATTGAATCAAATACTTATCTATATATAGAGAGCTGAATGGGCTGTGAATTCAGATATCCCGCTAGTACATATGTTTATAGCCTCCTGAATTCTTTCAGGGGAGTGTGCCAATTAAGTCTGCCAAAATATGCAAGAACTTTGTATCAACACATTTGGTGGATTGTGAGAGGTAGCTGGTGCGAATTACCATCATTTTGCCATTAGCAATCATTTAAAGTCGCAATTGGTCAAGAACCACAATTTTATTGAATAGTAAATAGGAAAACTATTGGGGGCGGGGGTAACACTGATCCCAAAATTTTCATTCACAAATTGTATTATTGCTGCATTTTTATTTTCATTTTCAAATCAGTTTTTATTATTTATGCACATGTTTATTAAATTGCTATAATTTAAACTAAAGGTAAATATTTTAATTATTTATTTTTACATTCTGACGTTTTTTATTAATACATTAAAATCTATATAGCTCTTCCAAATCCCAATACTTTTTTTTCCTATAATCCCATTCTGAAATTTAAATATTAAATCCTGCATTTCATATCGTCAACTTCACAACAAATTCCAGATTCCTCTAATCTACCCGTCCAGATCCAGCTACCCCTACATCGATCATCCAGAAAAGCATCAACAGCACCAAGGACCCCTTCGACATCGACCCCATCAACCTCCAGAACACTGTCGACCCCAACGCCCCCATTGACCTCAACATTCAGAAATATGGGTATGTCATTTGGCATTTTATTCATTTTGTATTTAGTTGTACATCTAGACAGGATAGTTAATGCACTTCTTAGTATTCGTTATAGTTGTGCGCTGCACACAAAGTACAAATGTACTGGATTAATGTACGTTTGTGTATGACATAGCTGCTAACGGATGCAAGTATCTTTTTCCTGATTATATTGAGAAATTGCATTGTGATCACTTACAAAACTATTCAACAACAACAAATCATGAAATACTGCTTATAGCAGTATTTTTGGGGAAACAATTCTGAATGCAGGGTGCCACAAAAAACAAAACACAGTCAATTGATTTGTTTCTTGTATAAGCAACTAACGATATAGCTTTGTGTTTTTGTTTCTACTTTTAAACCTCTCTCAAGTATTGGGAGCTTCTCATTTCACTTCAATTTTATAATGATGTGAAAGAGGATGCCACTATTCTTCAAACATTCTTCACAATAAGAAAGAATACAAACTCACTAACTTAGGGTTTTGTGTTGTATGCAGAAAACGCAAATTGTGTACTCTTTCATCCATATTCTACTTCAAACACATTAGTTAGGGCAATATTCTATTTGCAGAAGTGCCCGGGTGTTAATGACATCCTCTTTCACATCATACAATTTAAGTGAGATTGTGCCATATATTCTTTGGCTAATTTGGGGATCCAACACTTAAGAGGGGCTTTAAACTGTTATCAATCAAGCATCTCAACACTGAGCAAGCATTCTATCCATGAAATTTCATCAAAATTAGGGAGGATGTGCCACTCAGGACTACTTCCCTTACTATGCCGTACTATTGGATTAATATCTGTACTATTTCAAGGTGATGTTTCCATGATCTGCTTTTAAATCTTGTTTGGTTTCTTTCTTCTTCTTTTTTTTGCCGCAGATGCCGAAATTGTACCACCACAAGCTAGACAAGATTTTGATTCCGTCTAACCCATTCTTTAAAGGTCGACTGCCTTAGGAAATTTAAAGTTTTATGTCTTGTATCAAGACCCTTTTTAAGCAACATAATAACAATTGTTTCATGAATAATGCCTCCTTATATGTTTTACAAATTTTTGAAAACCTCTCCAAGTTGCTCGTCTAATGGTGGACCCCGCCCCTTAAAATTATCAGAGTTCCTCGGAATGAGTTCCTCGGAATGATTGACCAAAGGATTAGTGATGTTATATCAAGAACGATCTCCGCTTAGGCAAGCTACGGTGCTTGCTAGCCAGCTCTGCAGGCATATGTTTTGTACACAAACATAAACAATAACTTTTTTTATTAAATAGTGTGCTATGCATCTTTACTTGTTATTTGTTGTGGTGAAATTTCACTAATGGCCCAATTTTAAAAAGAGAGCTATACCATGAGCCGAAGAAGGTCGTAATTAATTTGAATGCCTGTATAATGTGTCAACTAAATGCGTGCTATAAAGAATTTCAAAGGTAAGAAAAAAATATTTCATATATCTAAGTGACTGAATGTTTTTCGTACTACCTTCTTCTCAATTTAAGGAAATATTGAAAGTGGTATATTAGAGTGAAGAAACTTGTATTTTCCCTTTACAAGCTCTGCTCTTTTTTATTTTCTCTTTCAAATTTCCTCTCGTTATAAAAACATTTAGCAATTGCTTTACTTCACACATTCAAGCGATGTAGCCTATCCCTCCTGAAAAAACAGTTTGTAGATGTGTTAACAATAGATATAGCGACGAAATGTATCAGCATATCTGAAATGTCTAAGCAACAAAAATGTTGGCAATTTCTCTGAATTTTATTTTTAATTTTTATGGAAAATTGTTTACATTAAATGCCTTGTTCTTGGTATGCAAATGGTGGACACTTTATTAATTTCTTTATATTTTTGTGCTGTACATATGTAGAGGAATCTTGTCATAAGCAATCGTGTTCGTCTGCCAGAAAAATTGTTTTGTTTTACTCGGGAAGTTGTGAGGATTGTTTATTATATTCGTACAATGAATTTCAGTATGTTATGTTACGTGTAAGCGACACTTCATTTTATAACAGCTCATATCGTCCTAGCATTCTTTGATAGTAGGCCTATATTGTGACACAATGAGATACCTTGAACTTGAAACTATGTTTACATGTTTTTTTAATTCAAACGAAAATACCAAAGAAAGATGTACAATAATTGTATTCACATTTACAACAGTTTGTTTATTACACATAAAATAAAGTATGTTTTATCACAAAATCAGTTTATTTTCCTTGTTCTTTTTTTTTTTGGAGGGAGGGGGATGTATTCAGAGCAAATTCTAAGAAGCAAGATGGTGAACTTTTCATTAAAATTGGACAAATAAGTTGTTATCAAGTTTTGATAGTGATTAAAATGTACCAGATAATAGACATGACGAAATTAAAATAACATGTCCCTCTTGCTGCAATATTGTTATTATACATATGTTCCAGAGGGATGTAAGTCGTGTTCTATAATGAACTTTTCTCAATTTCAGTCTAATTTTGATGAAATTGTTACTATTTCATTTTGTGGATTTTGCTCTGTTTATTTATTTAATCCAATCTTAATTACCTGGCTTTTCCTTGTCACGTTGTGATGCATGTGTTTGAATGATTGTACATGTCCGATGAAGTATGATCTTGACGATGTTTTTATGAACGGACGACTGATGTTGGTTTGAATATGTTGTTGAGTTGGTGTTGGTAATGTCAGAAGGATGTTGGCATGAACTGGAAAGGGGAGGTACAACGTCGGCACATGGTGGGATAGCCATAGGGGTTGGCATAACGTTGCTTCTACGTCGGCAAATGGAGAAAAGGTTGGCATAACGTTGGTCTAGCATCGGCACATGGTGGAGGAGAGGTCGGCACTTGGTGGGAAAAGGGTTGGCATTATGTTAGGACAACTTCGGGGAGACGTCGGCACATGGTGGAAAAGGGGTTTGGCATTACGTTGGTCCTACGTCGGTAGATGGTGGGATAGGGGTTGACATGACGTTGGTCATACGTCGGGGGGACGTTGGCCCGATGTTGGCTTAATGTCATTTCGTCGCTGTCGAGCCAACGTTGGCCCGCCGGCAAGAAAGCCGTTGGCCCAACATCATATTGGCGACGACGGACCAACGTAACAGCCCACGACGTCGGCACATGGTGGGATAGGGGTTGGCATAACGTTGGTCCAATGTCGGAACTACGTCGGTACATGGTGGGATAGGGGTTGGCATAACGTTGGTCGTACGTCGGCACATAGTTAAAAAAGGGTTGGGATGACGTTGGTCCAATGTCGGAAAGACGTCGGCATACGGTGGAAAAGAGGTTGGCATAACGTTGGTTCAATGTCGGGAGGACATCGGTACATGGTGGGATAGGGGTTGGCATAACGTTGGCCCGATGTTGGCTTAATATCATTTTGTCACTGTCGGGCCAACGTTGGCCGGCCGGCAAGAAAGCCGTCGGCCCAACATCATGTTGGCGACGTTGGACCAACGTAACAGCTTACGTTGGCCCCACGTTGGCGTAACGTCGTATTGTTATCTGGGGTGTGGCTGTATTCACGTTTGGAAATGTGAAATTTAGTGGGCAAAATGGCCACGCGCAATCTAATACCAGCGGTGCGGATACGTGTGGGGAGTCCGAAACACATGGCCATCTTCACTGAAGACTTTAAGTCACTCGGTCATAGATCTACTAGACTAACTTACAGTTACAATGTACATGTAGACCTTTACCATATCAGAAATAAATTCAAGTTCTTTCAGTGATTTTAAGTAACTCTTTCTGCTACATGACATGTATTAATGTGTACTGTTAGGTGAAAGTTGGGTTAATTCACATCATTCTGGATTCAATCATACAACAATCAACAATAACAGTAAAGCGTCTGGTTAACATACGCCTTTTTGTTTGGCATGTATCACATTGCATTCACACTCACAGGTTGGTTAAAAGTAAATTTGCATGCACGTTATTATCGCTAATGCATGAATGCAGCATGCAGACTAACTCCGGGAAGCTCCAACACCGGCGCGCCGACGCTGTGCGCCGGTGTTGGAGCTTCCCGGAGTTACATGCAGACATGTCACGACACAAGCCGATACTCATTTAAATGTTTTCCCACATTTTACACGTCTCGAATTCACTCAAACAACATTTAAACACCTAACAGATATCAAAATGGTAAAATATCACTTACATTGGTGTTGCAGTCTCACAAATTAGGTAGATAGTTCAGGATTTCTTGATAGCTCTTGCAAAGGCACACACGGTATTCAATGGGAAAATTCTCAATGTAATTTTCACGCACATGGCCCGCTAGCTAGCTAGCTAGCCGGGCAATAACGCAGCCGGGCACGGCTAGCGCTGACGTCATCGATCAATCCTCGGCGGCGGCGGCCTCGTTCGTTGTTGTGTAAAGATGTAAGATAAATGATTTTTTGTTTATGAATTTTGTATGCATTTATATGATAAAACAAACAAATCTCGTTTTCATTTCAATTCAAGAAATCGCCTACAGTATTTTAGTGATCTGTTTTCATTTGTTTTTATTTATCCTTAGTAGTTGGACGTAGAAAAAATATGATGCTTAATTCTGGTATTTGTTTAAAAAAAAATCTTAGTTGATTTATTGAATTGGACGTATATAAAACGTTCTGTAAACGTTATGTACAAAACGTTTATTTTGTAACGTCCACAAACGTTTTGTAAACGTCCTATATCAAACGTTCTGTAAACGTCCTATATCAAACGTTCTGTAAACGTCCTATACCAAACGTTTAATTTTGTAACGTCCAAAAAACGTTTTTTAAACGTTCTCAAAAACCTAAACTTTGACGTAAATGAGAAGTCCAAACTTTAATGTTATATAAACGTTTTTAAAACGTTCATTTAGGACGAAGACGTACAGGACCTAAAAAAAACGTTTTGAAAACGTTCTGAAAACGTTCTGTGTTTGCTGGGATATCTGTAAAGCGCTTAGAGACATCATGGCGGAATTATTATTATTCTGAATAAGACCACTATGAATTGTAATATTTCGTTGCCAATTTACAGGGTATTTTCTTTACCATTGTTTAGAAACAAGGATTACACAATTATACGAATATGGGAATTAATAAAATTCGTTGTAGTTTCACAGCAAATATAAAATGGTAAAAGTGCTCACATACAACAGACCGATACAACATGAGAGGCAATGCACATGGTGAGTCCACAGTAAAGAAACAGTGTGGCAACAACAAAACAATAATAATGATAAAGATAATTATGAAAATAATGATAATAATAATGATAATCTGATTTCTATAGCGTCTTTTCCAGAGGTTACAACACCTAATGTGAACACAATAATGTGTAAACTATGTGAAAGCATGTGTTAACTAATTAACAACTCTCTATCGAAGTAAATGAAAAACACGAATAAAGCATTAATGATATTTATATACCTATTTGGCAGCTTTCCCCTGTCCATCGTGGGTGGCATCTACCTGAGCTACAAGAACCAGTCATCGAGTCGCAATCATCTTCCCCATCTCGACAGTGACATGTACGGGAACAAAGGTTGTAACATCCAGTATCTAAAAACCAAAAGGGTGCATATAGTGATTTCTAAATGACTTGTAGATTACCGGTGTAAATATTTCTAACATGGTAGGACGGATGGCAGAAAAGGATATGAACAATTATGCATACAATCAAAGCAATATTTACAAATTACTTTAATGCAGAAATGGAGTCTCACATGAGTTGCAGCTATCGGGCATGTCCACTGAGTCTGATGTGAATCCTACTTCACATTGACCTTCTGTTGTGATGCAGAACCCAGAGACCTTATCACAACCAACATTATCTGGACAGTTACAATGGTCAGTACAGCTGACACCAAAATAACCGACTGGGCAAACGGATGACACTGTAAAACAAGCAAACCAATCAATAATAATTTTATCACTATAAGATTTCATTTATATTGGTCTCGATTTATTGTTTATAACTATCCGGTTTCTTAGTTGCAATTGAGACATGGAATCCAAAGTAAAACAAACTTTCTTTCTATCTTTCTTTCAACTCTTTCTCCTTCTTCTTCTCCTTCTTTTACTTCGTTTTTTCTTCTTCCCATGTTCCTTCTTTTACGGCCAACATGGGCAGATAGTTCCGTGTCTGTAATGGCTAATGGAAAGTCAATAAAACTGTCTGAGCCATGTGGATATATATGACAGCAGTGGGATACTATCGTAGCAATTTTTGTTTGCATATTTGAACTTTGAAGTTTCCTTAAGGACTTTGCATTTCATGGCGAGGGCTTAGGTGGCATAACGCAACGGGATGATACATTATTCATACCCAATTTGAAGGCTCCTAGCATTGGTTCAATTATGGGAAGAGCAGCCCACCAAGATAAATACGAACGGTTTTCTTTTTTGCTTCTTTTTTTTTCCTTTAGCGGTGTATCCTCTAATTAGTTTGTATCTTCAACAATGCATTTTTACATTTTTTACATAGACAACATTACATCATCTGTTAATTTTTTATTTTTTAGATTGATATTTGGAATAAATCTCTTTAAATTGATTTTAATTGGAACCCTCCCTCGCCTCTGGATACGCCCTTTATGATACTTTACCTTGGCAACCTTCTCCTGACCATCTCGGCTCACAGCCCTCTTCACATCTTCCAGTAAACACATCACACGGCATTCCATCTATACAGTGACAATCCTGGAGACAGTCAGAGCCAAACTGTCCATCGCGGCATGCTAAAAATATAGAATAATGTCAATTCTAGGTATCAAAAAATCTTTGAAACTCACGATATTTATACAAAATTGAAATTAAATAATGAATCAGAACATAGGCCTATTTCATTTAAGCGATTTGGCTACAAAAAACACTCGCATGCTGTATCAAATTTGCAAAGGTAAAGGTGGACCCTGAAAGAAAGGAGGACATAATTTGTAGTATGATTTCTATTTTCTATTAAATGTCTACACATATGTTTGATTGAGCAATTCCCAGGCGTTAGAGATTGTGTCGGGCTAGATACATAATAATAAAGGGAATGCCTGTATTAAGGTAACTCTTGGAAATACACGCTCCCATAAGAAAAAGAAGAAATATACAGCATAAGTTGGGAAAACAAACGAGAGAACGGAGAAAAGGTCTCCAAAATGGATGGAGAACCTATCGAAGGTAATCGAAATATTATCAAAAGATTATGATTGATTATAAAATATTGTTTTAATATATTGTTCAATGTTTGGAATTGATCATGCTCCCTGGTAGCAATGCTACCGACTGTAATCATAGTGTTATTCAACAACCCGTATAAAATATATCTCACTTTCATACTGGATTACTTTCAAAACAATACACTGTGCTACCTTACTTTCATTACAGAATGCTCCTGCGTAGCCAGCTATGCACCTGCATTCACTTGGACCTGGAAGGCAAAACTTGTTATCGCTGCAAGAAGAATCATCAGCTATCGCAGAACCGCATACAAGTTCACACTCAGACCCAAGCCTTTGGTCGCCACATGCTGTTATTGATAATTGAAAATTGATTATCTTTGAAGCATACATACTCATGTGCATTAATATGACATTTACATTGGAGTGATTTACATTTGATACTATTTTTGCATTACAGCCCTTACAAAAAAAATGTTCAATGGTATACCAATGGTATACCATTCGGAAGTACCACTGAAAATACCATACGGATACCATTCACAAACACCATTTAAATACCATTCGGATACCATTGAGATTACGCTCGCAACGTACCATTGGGCACCATTCATCTACCAGTGAAATACCATTCAACCTAATAATATTTTTTTGGACGCTCGTTTGCATAATCACCAAGGTAGATGAATGGTACTATTTACACTATTGAAATTTGAATATAAAATATGCAAATTTTGTAACATTGGAACGAAATTAAGTTACACACTTAAAGATAAAGTTTAATTCTGGCCATGCGATTTAATTGTGAACGAAACAGTGTGGAATCGATCACAAAAAGTTGCTCATGTAGCATATAAGTATTGGTGTGTACTGCAAGGTTTTCGAATCATCAAAATGATAAGAAATCTGGCCCAGTCTTGGTAAATGTAACAGGCACTGTACACAGAAAGATGAATATGGGACTGCACAAACATGTGGTACAATAATGAGGCCCACGTTTTAAAGCTGTTACATGTCATATTTAGAATATAAAGGCATTTGAAGAACCATGCTTTTCAGGAAATATTTTTTCTCTGATGTTCTTCTGCCCGTGCATCATAACAATGAAAACGCTCACAATTTTGTGTTCACCTCTCCCCAGAACTCAACCTTTTCATTAATGCATTATCAATGTTATTAATAACATAACATGGTTAATTAAATATCAACATAGAAGGGAGGGAGTGACTTGCTACAAAGAAAGATAGAAAAAGGGAAGAACGCTGGTTTCCTATCTACAACAAATAGCTGAATAATAACACCAATCGATATGATAAGACGCAAGTTTATACATTCATGATGCCGGATAGATGTAGATATAATGCGTTACTTTAAGCCCCAGTCCCATATAAAGCCGGACCAGCACGGATGAGCAAGGACCACTCCGGACCATCCCGGACCATGGTCTGGGGTGATCCGGGATGGTCCGGGATGTTTTGTTCCCAAAAAATCGCAGCCGCCGACCGTCTCCCCGGACCCAACACGGTACCACTACGGACCGCCCCGGACCGTCCGGGCATAACCCCGGCAGCAGTACAGATCATTCCAGACCCAGCACGGAGCCGCCACGGACCGTCCCGGACCACCCCGGTGCCAACACGGTGCCAACACGGTGCCAACACGGATGACACCGGACCATCCCGGTGCCAACACGGATCATCCGTGTCGCCACCGTGCTGGGTCCGGGATCATCCGTAGGGGCGCCGGGGTGATCCGGGGTCAATAACTCACTCCCGGACTGCCACGGATCAACACGGACCGCCCCGGCGCCACTACGGATGACCCCGGACCCAGCACGGTGGCTACACGGATCACCCCGGATCAAACTATTGTCCCGGACCGTCCCGGACCACCCCGGCAGTTTTTGACCGTCAAAAACATCCGGGGTCGACTCCCGGACCGCCCAGGACCATCCAGGACCATCCAGGACCATCCAGGACCATCCAGGACCACCCCGGTGCCAACACGGTGTCAACACGGACCAAATCCCGGATCACCCCGGATGGGGTCCGGGATGGTCCGGGACGGTCCGGGACGTATATGGGACTGTAGCTTTAGCACCCTGAACAAGGCTGAACAAGTAACATAACAAAGGGAAGACAATAATATTTCCTTCAAAATAAATTTCCGTAGAGTTTACATCAAGAGTTTAGCCTTTTAGGAATGTTTTACATGCCGGAGTTAAAAACATAAACAAACGCAGAGAAACAATGACAATGATTATTGGTAATGTGGTGCATGTACTTATAATTAGGGGTATGCATCATACTCTCAAAATTGTATTTTTTCGCTAGGAGGTTACCCTCTATCAGTGACCGTTTGGTTGGTGCCCCCCTTTAAAAGACGCTCCGCCGCTCCTGATTATATCAAAGTGAATCTATAATCATAACGACTTACCTGTAAGGCAGTTTTTACCAGTAAACCCATGAGTACAAGTGCATGTTCCTGTCTGTGGGTTACACACTCCTCCGTTATAACAGTTATCACACAGACGATCACAGATAGGCACATTCCATTTTCCTGGTGGGCAGCCTTTATGAACAGAGAAATATTTTAAAGTCAACATTTGTTTGTTTTCAATTCTTTCATTGGAGTTTTAACAAACCTGACGCTTTCAATTTTGTTTACAAAAGCTATAATATTATTTTCAGAAACTTTACAACGTTCTGTCGATTAGAAAAATAAAATACAAATTTATTTCTAACTGCTATGGAGGTAAAAACTCTTTTCTTAACCGTAATGGTGACATTGCTTAAGTTTGTCGGGACTCTTCACACCAATCCTATTAAAAGAGTTTTGTTTGTCTGGCATACAAAGATTGAAAGAACTTAACTCATAAATTTATTGCTCAAAATATTCCTTTGACTCATGATATATCAATCGGTTCTTTTTCCTGATAATTAATGTAAAGGTTTACGTGATTTTTATCAGTACAGCATACACACCCTTTGATATCTCGCAGACAAATCTACGTAGTTCATCGCAAAACTGATCATTCCAGCCGTCAATAAAGCGTGCTACACAGAACTGGTACCCTTGAAAGTTATTCGGTTTACCCGAAATCCACATGTTAAACCTTTAAACAAAGAAAAGAATTGCGAGTGTGTTTAATTTTCGACAGTTTTATAGTGAGTCAATGAACATTGATTTATTTTTATTTTCTAGAATGTATTATACAGTAAGAAAACATTCTTTACCAATCCACCGCCTCTGTCTGTCCGTCTGTCTGTCTCTCTCTCTTTCCCTCTAACCAAGGAGTTTTAAGAGATGGAGTCCTATCTAGCTCATTCCCTTTGTACCATCTTCGATACCGCCAGGAGAAACTATGTCAGGCATGTGCTTAACTGGATCTTCCTTGCAGACACGTAGACAAAAGATTCCTGCCTAGCTGCAAACTAACGACCATTTTCAAAGGGAAATATGCTTTTGTAATGATAATTACTTTTTGCTACCACTCGTCTGATGTTACGAGCAGTACACAGTGCTTACCTTTAAAGGAGGCAAGCGAAAGGAAATGGAGCAAAATTTCCTGAAATATTAATCAAAATTACACGACTGGGCATGTGTGGGCACTAATCTGACATATTATATCATGATAACGAACTGTACATGAATAAATTCACTTGTTATGTTCGTGAGCCGAAAGTAATCGGAAAAGTGTCATATTGCAAATTTGAGGACTGTAAAATGTCACTTTTTTCACAAATTAAAGCTATTAAGGATATTTCTTTGTAAAACAATAATATTACTACTCAAGCTTTCCAATGATATTCGCGGCTTCGAACCTCGAACATCAAAGGTTACAGCACACCAGTAGATTCTATTCTGCAACCATAGAAAACGGCAGCTGCTTGGAATAATTTGTCACCAGTTGGGTCTCCAGCTCTTAAAACTCCTTGCTCTAATTATCTCTCTCTCACTCTCACTCACACTCTTTCTCTATCTATTTCTTTCTCTCTCTCTCTCTCTCTCTCTCTTTATTTCTCTCCCATCTACATCTCTTCCCCCTTTTCTCACAATTCCTCTCTTCTTTTTTTATCTTCATCTCTCATAAATAAATAATAAGTTGGTTTTGATAAAAGCAAATTGAAAAAAAAACAAATTAGTGAAAAAGTATTCGAGCAAAATCCGATTAAAAATATGAAAGTTTTGAAGTTTTGAAGTTGTCATCAATGAAACAAAAATTAAACTCCTCATCAATATGCTATGTATGGAAAATTTCATAGAATTTCGTTTTTCTTAGTTATTTATGACGTAAAAGATTTGTTAAGTATATGGGTTGTATAAAACTAATATTTGGAAAAGTCACATTTAGGGTGAATTCATAATTTAACATTTTCTTAGGGGAAAATATAGATGATTAAAGTATGTTAAAGGCAGGCTTTACTACTTCAGCCAGAGGGATTAGACCACCAAGCGAGCCAGCGAGGTCACTGTGACAGGTGGCTATCTCATTAACTCAGCTCTCATTTAACATAAGAAAAAGAGGATCATGGGGGACCAACAGGCACCGATTGGGGAAGTTTTCTATATAGAGGAAGCAAGTAGCTACAAGTAGGACAATGGGGCTTTAAATGAAAACGTTAGGTTACAAATGGAAGGGGAGCTCGCAAGACACGTCATAGAGTTAGTAATTCGTTCTTGACTGATTTCACCTTTAATGAATCATAGCTTTCTTATTTTTCATCGCTTTTTGCTCAAACCTTAACTGACCCGTTTCTCTCATATTTCTGCTTCTATTGATATCAAATTAATATTAGGTACGTGGACGTCCCATTTAAAATTAATTCATTTTGAATGTAAATACCTTGAGTTTCGAAGCAAAGTTCCATCTGCCCATTGGAAGACACCTTCCTTGCCAAGTGTATCAAGCCCGAACCAGAACTCGACCCCGTTGAAGCTGTTTGTGAGATTTAGCTGTTTATGGTGACAAAAGAAACATGGCTTCATACGATTGGTCATACCACGTGATACTCTTGCCTGAATGTCAACTGTATAGTTCCTAAATTCTGCAAAGGCGAGTGAAGCAAGTGACCATGGTGACCAAAGGAATAGAAGAGGACAGTTTGATATTTAAAAAATATTTCCTTGAACAAAGTGCACTAGAAAATGCATAACAATTACATATTCCTACAACTCTCTGTATCCGCCCCGACATTCATACAAATTCAAAGAAACCTTACGTATTAAAAAAAAAAAAATCTTACAAGGGCGTCTTCGTTAATGAGGATCTCACTCCCCTACGGTATGCTGTACTGATGGCAGCAAATAATACACCTGGAGTAAAGGGAGTGACATCCAGGAATGGAAATATCTCATGTAAAATGAATGATGACTCACTCATACAAAACTCTCCGCTCACCCGATGACCTTTGTGAAGTACGAACACTTCCGGTTGCATCTTGTATAATTATTTCTTTTATATAAATATAACATTATTTTCACTTTTATTTTTAAATGAGTCATAGTGATGAAGACATTAATAGTCTTGATATTGATCCTTTTGAATTGTCCCCATCTGAATTTGACGTAAGATTATGTACTAAGTTCCAAAAATCTTTTGCAATTTCGCATATTAATGTTAGATCTTTAATAAAAATATTGATAATCTTAGATTGTTGTATGAAGAATGCATCAAATCAAAATTTTGATTTAATTGGGTTGGCGGAAGTTTGGAATGCATCTTGTGCAGATATTCTAGGGATGGAGGGATATACTTTAGATTTTTTTTTTAAATGTTAAGATACTGTATTTTAAAGGTGCCAGACATGATAAGCATTTTATGCTATTTTCTGGTACCTATTATTCATTCGAGATATTTGTTAAACATACATTTATTATTGTTATTATGGTTATGTATTTGAACGTTTGGATAATAATACCTCAACTCAACTCAACTCAACTATGTAGAGAGCTGGGCAGGTTGAATGGTCAGTTTGATTGGTGACCTCTTATCTCTCAAATGAAATAAGCATTTGTTCTAATCGTTTAAACTGGCGTATCCTAGTTTGTAAGATACAAAACGGAGCCTGACTGCCTGAGGATTCTTTTAGTGAAGCCTTGCCATGGGCATTGGGGTCATAGGCATTCAGGAATGGGGGGGGGGGGGGGGGTCATGCCTGTTGCCTGAATGTAAATTTCTAGTTTTACATTACGTGAGCGGATGCATACATTTTTTCTTTTTTGAGAATTGTATTTCATCATCATAACACACTATACAAATATGCAAAAGAGAAATTGCGATCGATATTCGCTGAAGGAGTTGGATGATGTGAAAGAAGATCAGTGTTTCAAGAAAGTTTCCTTATTGTTAACAAACAGTTGGTGTGCATAAATGCCTTAATACACGTTGACAATTTATAGATTTTTCTATTTTACTTTACTAGAACCACTGCTAAACCTGCAGTACCTTTTATCAATTGGAATTTGTTATCCATTTCTATATCCATTTACACAAAACCACCGTCCAGTGATTATAAACACGGTAGGATTGTTAAGTATACTCACGTCTATTTCTGAGGTCTTCAGTTGAGCCAGCGATCCTCCAAATTGTTGGCAGTGTTTTTTAGCATCAAAATAACTTGATGAGAAGGGTGGCATATAATACTGCACATTGGGATGATCAACCGACACGTCACTCTTAACTGAAATTAAAATAGTGATATCTATATCCATTGAAGTTGAAGGAAGCTTATAAATGTATTAGATATAATAATATTATCTATTTAAAAAATTGAGTTGTCATATAACGCTGCACATTGATATTAATTAAAAGCCGTCCCTTTTTAAGGGTGCATCGAGGTCATTAATTTTGTCATGAACATTAAAACAAAAATTAAAACATTAACATCTAAACCATTCACCAGTACACATTTTTAGGAAACAAAAAACATTCGGTAAGCTTAATATCCCGCCGCATGTATTGCAAAAACTATTCAATTCAATTAATTTATTATTCCTCTTTAAATTTTTCATATGGTACACTTTTTTACATATTCACATATTAATAAACATATCGATCAATTTGCACAATACAAATACATTTTTTTTAAAACGTGCGATTGAAAAGGAACTTAAGAGTGCCGACTAAAAAGCAGAGCATGTAGGATGTAGGCCCTCTGTAAAAGTAATTATTATGAATTATAATTTTTTGAGAAAAGAAAACAACTGATTCAGTAATACAAAAACAAAATTTAAAAGCAAAACAATAAGAAATACATACATAAAAAGAAACAACTAAAGTTACACAAACATCAAAGTTGAATAAAGTCACACTACAAAATATCACTATTCAGAAGAAAGCTTTCAAGTCTTCTTTTTAAAATTTGTATCGAATTACACTGTATTATTCAATGAAAACATGCATCTTACATTACAGAGCACACCTACCCTGAGGCCTCTCACAGATGTATTGTCTTTGATTATTCCAACACAGGAGATCATTCCACTTCCCCTGACGTTCATATGTAACATCCACGAAAGAGTTCATGCAGGCGCAGTCTTCATTTGCGTTGTTCGGTTCTCCTGGAGCCCAGGAAGACTCAGTTCTTCTATTGTGCCAAATAGATGAGATGGAAAATGGGAAAACAAGATAATCATTCAGTATCACAATGTATTACTCTTAACGCAAAAGGACACTGGTATATCACAACGAAAATAGGGGTAATCAGGGGGCCTTTTCCAGAAATCGTCATAAATCTAACTTCTAACACGCTCTTTTATGGAATGTCCACGAACTAAAACTGTTTCCAGAAACTGGCTCATAGTTTAAACTGCTAGTAAAGAGATCTACAAAAGAACCAATTATGTTGCTTTAATGAGGAAATGCATTAGAATTCCTACACTCAACAATATAGCTAGGTTTGTTTTACCTCATCAATTTTAAAGAATCAAACAAAAGCAACAAATTTGGTGAATTTGTATTTATTGTTTCTTTATCAAAAATAAGAAAAGAAAAAAGGAATGGTTCGTTTTTAATAAAACCTAAATGGGATATAAGACAACCTTTAGAGAAGCGAAGACAAGGATGTGGAATTACCTTTCCGCTGTACCATCTACCCACGTAAAACTACCATCTTTGTTATAGTCTCTAAGTCCTAACCAATAGCAAGCTCTCGACGTTTTTGAAATTGATATGATTCCTACCAGGAAATTCTTGAAAAGAAATATGGGAAAAAGCATACAAAACAGAATAATAAACGTAGGGAACAATTTAAACAAAAATTCCTGTCGTCTAAAAATAATATCATAAACGTTGTCAATGGTCAGTACTTCCAAATTAGTTTTGCAATTACCGGACAGTTTCAGTTAAAAGAAGTGTTTAAATGAATAACATTTTGGGGATATAATAAAATGATACGCTTCAATCTGAACAGATATTGATATTAATTTCCAAAATCGGTATGTAGACTAAAAGCTCGGTTCCAATATAAATATCTCATACAAATTGGGCTTTTAAATATTCTCATATAATGAGTATTATATTACCTACGGCTAAAGAGAATTCCCCAGTGCCGTGACATGGCGATTCTATTTTGTATGCTCCTTTACAAATAAATTAAAAATGAATAATACAATTCATACAATTGTCATGTGAAAGTGTAGGTTTATTTACTCTTACATTAAGTTCCTCTGATTTGATAATGGCCAGGTCACCGCCATTGCTCCTGCAGTGTGCTCTAGCATCATCATACGACATTGCGTCTCCGTAGAACCGATATAACGATTGGCCGAAATGATGCCACGAACAACGGGAATCTGACGATGTAAAAATGACACAGCTTTAGTCCAATTTTCTCATTTCATATATTACAACTAAAATTGTTAGCTTTGTTTAGTTTTGCTGTTTGTTTATTATTCAGTTTATTTATTTACCAATTTATTCATTCCTTCATGTATTTCATTCATTTATTCGTTCATTTTTAATGGCCGAGGAATATAAATGATTAATAATTGGAAGTAGATGTCGATCACCGATGAGGTTACTGTTGCATTGGCCACATAAATATTCATATATCATGTATATAATGTACCTTTCGGACGTTGACATATTGGGGATTATGTATACGCGCTGATCAGAACAGGAACTTGTTTGCCATTTCCCTTGATCTACAACGCTGTATGTAGACCTCATGCGAACACATTCTTGGTTTCTTGACGGTTGTGAAGGTGACCAATTTGAATACCTATCAAGGAAAAAGAATATCAAAGTGTACTATCGACTCGTACTTCGAGACCGAGTATTTTTTTTAAATACCGAAAATGCTATGTTTAATACACTTCCTATCGGACAAGGCTTTCATATTGTAAGTCCAGAAAGGGAATATCGAAGAAAGACGATCGCAACTACTTTTTAAAATAATTCAAGGGCTAGTTCTGTACCTTATTGTACATCCCTATAATTCATGTTCGGATTAAGTAATACGTCATTTTAATGTTCGCACGTTTCAAAAGGTGATGGACTGGGCTATTGAAATTGCCTAAAGTTGATTTTTTTTTTAGAAAGTAAATGCGATCGTTTAAAGTAATTTCAAAAGATTTGTGTGATAATGAATCAATCTACATTTCTTTTAGATAAAATCACAGAAGAAATGCGATCATAAGAATAAACATTATACACAAAAAGCCATACAAACAAAATTGACAAAAAGTAATGTTGCCGTGTACGACCATTATTTCAATTTTTTACAGTATAAGGTCAGCTTGAGACCTAGTGGTGAAATGATTATGGAAAGGTTATCAATGTGATCAACATTCTCATCACAACCATTATAATTATGATTATTATCTTTATTGTTATTTTTATTAGGTCAGACTTGAATAGCCACATGCCCTGTTATCTGACCCTTTTACCAGTCAATATTTATACTCTATTATTATGTAAATATTATTCCATTATGATGATGATGACTATTATTATTATTAATATAATTATCATCCTTATCATTATTATTGTTCTTATTATTATTCTTATTGTTGTTGTTATTACAATGTTGGAGATAAAGTTGGATTAATTTCTTTGTTCATCTTTTCATAAATTGATTTTGACTACATAGTTTATTTTTGATAAGTATAGTTTACTCAGAACTTAATTAATCAATCTCTATGACTCTTTAGATTGATCAGTAAGTTTTAATAAAAACAAAAACCTAATCCACCAGGAACAAATCATAATTGTAATAATGACATTATGAAAAGAGGTGAACAAAAATGAATTTCCAACATTGTATTATTATTCTTATCATTATCATTGCTGTATATTAACTCTGGTTGTGTGTCATCAATCCATGTGTACTGTCCATCACCGTCTGAGTCATGAAGTCCTATCCAGTAGTTCCATTCATCAGAAGCTTTCAACGTGTAGGTGACGAGAAAAGTCTGAGAAGTAAAACAAAAAGTGATTGTTAAAAAGATTTTTTTTTCACAGAGTATCCTTAAATACGTTTTTTTTAGGCATCAGTGACTTTTTTCCTGAAAAAAATGTTTTTATTTTTCTTAAGACAGGCGCAAGCAATTATATGGGCAAATTTTGAATTAGAGGATTGAGTATTCGACATATCATAGAATAGAAAAAAATAGTTCAGTGAAATCGAACTTCACTTCATCAAAAATGATCTGCAGTAACCATATTTATCTACCTAGGGTACACACTGACATACCAAGTATGATAAGAGGTCAGGGATTATTATGGTTGTTACCATCATGTTACATCCATGCAAAATAAAAATTAGTTTACACAAAAGAATGAAAACTGAAATACATATTTTACAGAGAAAAATGAACTTGGTGAAAGTTGTTTCAATAGCCAACAATAAATATTCTAGACATTTTAAAATATGCAATATAAAATCTACGTGATTCTGGTTAATGTCTTGCGAAGTCGTCAATTAACATGGAACAGCCTTGCTTACACCGATTAGACGAGGGATGAAGGAAATATGTAATATCAGTGACAAAATAATATTGATGAATACATATAGCTGAATTTTATTCCACTTACAGTTTGTTCATGAGAACTAATAACTGCAAGATCTCCATCGTTGTCTTGGCAGTAGGTCCTCGCATCAGACCACGCCCTCCGAGTGTTAACGACGAGGCACTGTAAATCACCATAGTCTAGCCAGCCTGGAGTATTACATATCTGCCCATTGACTGAATGTGAATGTAATAACATTACTAATAAATGTTGTATTATAAAGTCATAGACCTCTTCTAGGCAATAATATCATTTTTAAAAAGTTTATATAATTTTAAAGTAGTTAACAAAAAAATTGTTTTGTTATAATGGTCGTACTTCATGTTAATTTTGTGTGTGATATTCTATGTTTATAAATTATATAGAATATATATATATATATATTTGATAAAGACCTTTCGAAATAACGAACGGACATTTTTGCCAACGGGAACAATAAATGGTGAGCTGTATCATACTAAATTGATATTGCTGCAAACGATACTTTGAGACATACAGTGAAATAAATCGTTGGAAAGTAGTGAAGACGACATGAGTTATAACTACAGGCGAAATTGAATGTCATTGTTGAATGATATACGTGTTGGATGTGTCTATTTTCCGAAGACGTCTTATGGTTAATTCGGATCACATCCGAAGAGTATTTGGATTGCCATTGAATGACTTCAACATAATTAAAAGAGAGTCATGTGTGATATTTCTTACAAGATCTCTAGAGCAGAGTAGACTTGAATTCTTTTTAAAAATAAATTATGTTGGTTTTTTTTGTTCTTTCATTTGTAATAACAAATGTACACTATTTGTAGTTTGTTTTAAAATGACACTAAAGAAGTTTCGGAATGAAAAGAAATTGTACTAAAAAGGTAAAGATTTTGAATATTTAAATTTGTATCTAATTCAGGTCTAGATGTACATGTTAACAGAACATAGGATGAGAAATGAACAATTATGATAATTCTGTTTCCCCAGGGAACCCCCATCAGCAACATGCTGTTCTTGCTGTAATAAAATTATCCCAGCAACTATCAGGTACCCATTTACATCTGAATGGAGAGTAGCAAATGCGGATTAATATCTTGCCAAAGGGAATAAGTGCCCGATGGGATTCGAACCCTCAACCCTTGGATTGAGAGTCAAGTGAATGAACAAATATACCACGACATCTCCACAATAAAGCCACCTCCAAGACACACCTAGCCTACATAACATACCCCAGATCAGTCTGATTTGCTTGTATAGTTACTTCAGGAAACAGTAAAGAAAAGGAAACAGTAAAGATCGAAAAAGGAGACATGATCTGAACACAATGAAGGATCCTATTCCAAAAGGTAATACTTTATAAAAGCTAACGGGATCGTCGTAGTGAGTGCGGTATCACAATGCATCACAATGCGTGTATTTACCTTGCCAAGTATCTCTGTGAAGGCTGATCATCAACACCGAGATGGCCAACATCTGCATAGACACCGACATGATTTGATGAAGGATATCCATCATAGCATACAACGAGGCTCATCTAAGATATTGTACCTCTTGCATCTGCTTCCTGTACACAAAAGTCAAGAAGGTTGATATCAAAAATGATATCGCTAGTGACATTCGTTTGTCTTGCTAGTAACTTCTTGGTATGGTCAACAAGGGATCTTCAAAAATATCACGACGTTTCGTGTGTCGCTGCTACACTTCGTCAGGTGATAAAATATATTGTAAGCAAGCGTCTTTTATACTCTACGGGTTATACTCTACCCGGTCCCCCCGTAGAGTATAAAAGACGCTTGCTTACAAGAAGTGTAGCAGCGGCACACGAAACGTCGTGATCTTTCAGATCCCTTGTTGACCATACATTGCGAGACAAACGAATGTCACTAGCAATATTATTTTCGACACTATATCCGCAATGAGTAATATATTTAGCATCAAGAAGGTTGATGTTCCTAGATAATGTATTTCTTAACGATGTTTCAAGCACAACAAAAACATATTCCAATTTTCCACCAAGCTGTCATTCCCAAAATGTCAATTGGTAGGTAGACGTAGTTATAGGTAGTGGTGTTTTCCTGTACCAAAAACTTAAAGCATAGCTTGCTTTTCCTCGTTGTAAGTCAAAATGGAGCACTGTTTTTTTAATGGCCAACTTCCTCAAAGTGCAATGAAAGGTATAAACGGTCGTCACAAGCCCTTGAAAGGTATTAAAATACACTTGACTAGTTCCGTGTTACATTGATACTGGCATGATGTCATGCTAACATTTGGCATTGTATGCGTACCTGACACAATGCTCTATTTAAATGATACAAATGAGATCTTTTGAGAGCAAATTCAATGCTTGGGAACTTGTTTTATTGCACATTAACACATATTATTTGCTAGCCACCCGACTCAACTTGATGCATAACTACTATTAATGGAACCTTGTAGGTACGTAAGGTTATTATGTTTACAGAAACGAGATAGATGCAATGAAAGCACTGAGGAGATATTTATATTCGAATTAAAAAAAAAATGGTTCTCAAACAACAAGGGAAAAATCATTTTTATTTATTTATAATTAGTACAAATATAATAAGGCATTGGGGCACGCCAGACAAATTAGTTTTACTTTTATTTCGAAACCTTCGGATTCTAATTCGTGTCCTAAACTAAGAGCATTATGTATGCGCTCAGCGCGTTAGTGGTTCGTTAAACTATCTCCATCATACGTTAAAGGGGCTGTAGCATGACGAGACTATATGCGTCTTTCCCGAGGCCCACTCGGGATGATCGGGTATAATACGACTACGGACGACGCGACCGCAGTAGGCCTAGTATTCACGTATTCAACATACGCGAAACCGAAGCGTGAGGAGAACTTCGGTCTGTTTCGCGAACGCTAGCTCTCGCTGACCCAGTTAATCAAGCTAGTCCATTCGTTTACGTGCAGTTGTTCAAAAGAAGACGTAGATGGCGTCAACAAGTATTTCCTATGATTCAACCTCTTACGTTAAGCATTAACTCTAGTTCAGTAATTATTATAATTATTGCATACTTCCTCTACAGTGCGTTCCAGAAAAAACGTAACCGAGAATTATCGATGTTTTATCATAACTTGATCACAATTATAATTAATAAATGACACGTATTTGTAAAGCTTAGATCCTCCTCTTTCATTTGATGCAACTCATTATGATGCATATTTCACGCATGAGTTATTAAAAACAAGAGAGGGTACCAGAAAGACATTTGGCGGGCGGTATCTGAATTTCAAAGAGAAAATCACATTTCTAGAAAGTTCATTTTCTGCCCTTTCATACAATTATTACACCTCAATGAAGAAAAATGAGCCAGGAATAACAAAGTTCTGTTTGTTGTCTCTCTTTTCTCCTCTCCCTTTTCCTCTCTCCCCCTCTCTCTCTCGGTCTGCAGTTCAATGGCGTAGCATGGATGCAGTCATCGAGGAGGCACTTGCTTCATGGGGGGGGGGGGGGGGCACACGCACGGCCTTACTAGATAGATAAACGGCAATTACCTCCATGCTCTCGTAGCTATACGCCGCTGTTACATGTTTCTTTCTTTTCAGCGTCTTTATCTCGGGATAAATTGATTGATTGATTTTTATTCGACAAGCTTCCAACATACAACAATATACAATAATAACAGATCAAAAATAAGTCAGCTTGAACAGGATAACCCACGAAAGCTCGAGAGCTTATTTCCAGTGGGGTCCCTTACAGACATGTATACAATTAATAAATTAAAATAGTAATATTTACAGACAGATAAGAAAATTAAAAGAACTACTTATTAAAGATAATAATAACAACATTAAACTGATGATAGAAATGATATTAAGTACAAGAAGAAAAAGAAGAAGGAGAAGAAGAAAAAGAGGAGAAGGAAGAAGAGGAAAATAATGATGAATTTGTAGAATTTCTATAACGTACGAAAACATAAGTATATACAACATGAAAAAGTATGAACCGACAGAAGAATAACAATTTCAATCATATAACATGTCATTCACTTCTCTTCTCTGACTGTCAAGTATTAGGTATTCCTTTAATTTCCTCTTAAAATGATCATAGTTTCCTATTTCTTTTACACCATTGGGAAGGGAATTCCAATGTTTTATGGCATTGTAATAAAACGAATTTTCCAATACTACCTACTCTTTCTGGTAAGTTAAAGTTGAATCGTCTATTTCTTGTATTATAATCATGTACGTCAGTAACAAGATCGAAGTTGGATCGAATATAATGATTCGACCTAGTATGATATATTTTATGCACGTGATGCAATGCGAGTTGTTTTGATCTTTGGTCGACTTCAAGAAAACCAGCTTTAGAAAGTTCGCTATAGCCAACATGAGTTCTTGGACCAGAACAGTTGATAAATCTCACCATTTTGTTCTGTATAATCTTCAACTTCTTTTGATCTGACTTGTTTATGTTACTGTACCATGCAGGGTTAGCATAGTCAAATAAACATTGAATAAGAGCAAAACAGAGTGTACGTCTTGCTTTTAAATCCATACAACTTTGATATCTGTACAAAAATGTCAGGTTTAAGGTTTTCTTTTCAAATCAATCCACTGTGTCAGACCCCCCCCCCTCATCTCTTCTCTTTCTCTCACTAGTGCTTTCTCCCTAACTTCCTCTCTCTCTCTCTCGTTCTCTCTCTTTTCTCTCTTTCTTTCTCTCTCTCTCTCTCTCTCTCTGTCTTCCCCTCATCTCTCTCCGGAGTTTTTCTTCTTCTTCTTCTGATTAAGTCTGCCTCCTTCAATTATTGACCGAAGATTCTTGCAGACTATATGTGCGTTTGTGTGTGTGAACCGCAATTTACGTCCATTCGAGTGCTATATACAATATAATACAGTTTATTTACAAATATTTACAAGTTCATAATTATATAGGATGGAGGAAGACTAGCCACTGTCACTAACCGTTTGCAGTCGACTACGGAAGGCTCCAACAGATGGCGCTGCAACAATTTCTGAGGGCAGGGAATTCCAACTCTTTACTGTTCTCGGAAAGATGCCGATGCGATTTAGTTCTTGAGTATGCATGGCATCTGATATGAATGTGGTTGGGTGGCTCTCGTCGACTGGGTGACTTGTGTAATATAGTCCTGAGCCGGAAGATAAGCGAGATTGATGTGTATATTATACATCATGGTTAGTTTGTCATTTTCTCTGCGCTCTTGTAGAGTGGTCCAATCAAGTCCTTTCAGCATATACTGCTGACTACTTGAGGTATTATGGTGATGATTCAGAGTAAATCTCGCAGCTCTTCTTTGCACCATTTCGACTTTAACTGTGAATGAGGTTATTGCAGGGGCCCGTTTCATGAAACCAACCCATGACAGTCATATCTTTGTCGGCGACCTACGGAGATGTCATGAAGTGGGTAAACCGTTTCACAAAACCATGACAGACATGATATCGATATATCGCGATACTAGCAGCTCAAGAACATAGTCTTTGTCATGATCTATTTGATTTATCAGGAATAACCCAAAACAAGTTTTGGGGCTAAAATTGTCCGAAAAGAAACATATACATATAAATTCTCCTAAAATAAATAATAAATAGTGTCACTATCAAAAGTAGATCATCAAATGATTTGCTTATTTCTGTAAAGATTCTTAAATTGAAGAAAAACCGGTGAGTGTTTTTTTGTTGACAATCCAATCAAAAGGTAGTTGAAGGATACCGTAATGTGATAGTTTATCAATACGTACTTTTTTGTTTATTGTGACGAGGAATTTTAGGCAAAATACCTTTTCTCAGTCAGTTTTTATTTTAGAGTCTCATAAATACTCGTTATATAATTGATTTGATATTGAAAATATAATTTGGAAGAAATTATTAGAGAGAGAATAATAATGCACATAGGCCCCAAAGGTATGATGGTATCCTAATAAAGACTATGGATCGTCTATGGACAACGGTGTGTAACATTCTTATCTCTTTTATTTATTTGTTATAGTTTAATGATTTGTGATTTAATGTTTATATTCAGCTTTTTAAAATTTCTGTATAATTTGTATAATCACTTCTTTACATTTTCATTTCATCTCCGTGTTTCTCTGATCTGACATAACACTATCTCTATCTTATCGCGTGCTCTCTCAAACTGACTTGTGATGGCGCTTTACAGCAATTAAAAAAGATATGACGGGTTCGGAGCAGTTGTCGCTCATCTTGGCAAAGACGGCTTCGTGAAACACTTAGCTGACAAGTTGCGCGACAGAGCCAGTGGCGAGATGTCGTTGATCTTGTAGTTATGACGGTTTCGAGAAACGGCCCCCGTATCACCCACTGACCTCTATAGCACCGCCGGATGGCGCTCGTTATTTTTGCTACTATGTATATGTAGCGTATATAGATCTAGCCTAGACTCTATAGTAAATTTGGCTTTTGGCCACGTCTTCATAATCATTCTGTCTCCGGTGGTTCTCGAGTTAAAGTGATTTCTATCCGTTTATATCAGGATCATATCGAAATGGAGCTGTATTCAACTCTTTTGATCGGTACATTTATTGTTGTGCTAGGTGGTGCGCTAGCAGAGGATACTAAGGGACGTGGTAAGTAATTTTTGTCTATTTTGATGAAATATCGGAATGAATGCCCACACAATTATGAAGGCATGGGACTGCAATGTAAAAACCTGCACTATTCTAAAGACATCCAGATCAGAGCTGACTAATATTTGTTTTAAACATGGGCTTAGCTGTTCATCTGCATCTAGATATACATCACAAGTGAGTTTCACGAAACCGTGATAATAATAGTTAATAGTCTACAAGATTAACGACAATTCTCAACGCTGTTGTTGACTTGACACTTGCAATTGTCAGGATTGTTAAGACGACTCGTCCGCTAAATGTGTTTCACAAATCTGTCTTTGACATGGGCAAGACGCTAGACAAACAACGATTTACTCAGGGCTGTCAACCCTCCCACACTTGGAGGGAGTCTCACGCCACCACGCTCATTCTCCTGGCGCCCCAAAAGCTTGTAGCGGAAGACATCTACATCCAAGACTCCCGCCACCACGCCTTTCTCCCGCTCTCCCGCCAACGATGTAAAATCTCCCAGTTTGTGAAAAAACCTCCCGCCAAACCATACAGTATACAAAAAAAAGAAGAAAAATGTGCTCTAACGTCACAAGGTTTGAAGGTATACCAGTCCGGGACGAAAGCTTGAAGCAAGGAGCAGCTCGACTTGTCAAATTGCGTCCAACGACTTTCAGTACTATTGGTTCAAATCTAACGTTATTCTATTCTAAACCAGGCCACAACGACTCGCCCACTTGCACAAAAAGCCATAGCCGAATCACTACACATTTATACTTTAAAATTAAGCCTAGGCTTGACTGCATGATGCATTTAGATGTCTTTTTTTCAGCATTTTGTTGGTCGAAGTTGCACCCTGTGTTGAAACTCTTGCAGCCGTAGTTTAAACTGTTACTGCGCATAGGATGATGACGTCACCACATTGATTAGTTTAGTGTACTTCGGCTTGTGTAGGGAGTGTGCTAAATTTAGCTTCACCCCCCGCGCTCGCCTATATACAGTTATTGTTATTGTTGTTCAATTTCAAAATCAAGTTTTATATCTGAAAAAAAGTAAAAGAAAACCTGCACTTTTGAAAAAAATGTTTTCTTTTCCTTTAACAGGTTTAGGAGAACAATATGATTGGGCTACCTTTGAAGATGGATTGAAGCTAGCCAAAGAGAAGTAAGTTTATGATGATAAAGTAGCTTACTCAATTTGGTTAAAACCCATACTTCACTTTAAAAAAAAATACATTATTGTTTGTTCTTTTTCAAATGGGTGATGCTGATCTGTGTACTTTTCCAGTAGGAAATAAATGATTTTCTGAAATAAAAAATCATGGACATAATATATATCCTATACCTGTAGTTAAAATTATGCCAATTTGTGTGGAGTATTGATTTTAAACTTAAAAACATACATGTTTTGCCAACTTGAACCATATCTAGAGCCTAGGTGTTGTGATCCACATGTGATGGATAAGCCTCCCTAGCAGACCAATTATTCTAGAGGGCCTGATTGGTAGGCATATAGTTTTCATACAATGTCATCGAATGCTGCGCACAATTATATAAGGGTGCATATGATGCGATGGGTTTATTGCTTATAAATTTGGACTGACCTTGTGACATGGCAATGCTCATCAGTTAATATTTTACCATGAAGTCGGCTTGCTTTAAAAGTAAAATGCTCAGAAGCCATCTGAATTTCATAGCGAAGTAAAATGCTAAGTATGATACTGACGTGTACTAAATTTAATATAGACCCAGGAATATTAAAGTTTTTGAGCCAAAGCACAAAACTATGTATGTTAGGGGCAGGGTAAAATGACAAAAAACTGATAGTTTTTGCAGCGGGGCTGCGTTGTCCCCGGGTCCGAGTTAGCCCGTATCCGTATGTATGTACAATGTATGTGTTTATATTACCGGGACCATGTGACTTCTAATAATATTGTTCTTTCAGCAACAAACCTATGATGTTGGTCATTCACAAGACTTGGTGTGGAGCATGTAAAGGTGAGTAATCTCACACTCTTCATTTGAGATCGAATGACAGACATATTGTGAAGGAAGCAGGAAAGCTGTAGATGTGAGAAAACTTTTTGACAAATCTGAAGTGAATAATGCATGCTGGAACAGTGGAAACAGGTGGGGTTCTAATGTGGAACAGCAACAGGTTTGAGTTTTAAATGGACATGTTTTATGAGATGTGAGTTGATCTAGCGGTACATTCACTTGGCAAGCTTTCTGTCTTTCCTACTAACTGGCTCAAGCGTACCTTGGCAACAGGTCGGTCCCCAGACTTATAGTAGATAATCATATCATGTCTGTAAGAACCAATTCTCACCCACACACACACACACCCAATGACAGGTTCCTATTCCTTCTCAACTAACATTACTCATGAAATATTAGTCATGAAAATTGTTTAGAAATGTTTCAAAATATGTCTCAGATTGAACCAGATCAAGATTATCTTACCAAATAGACAAGAGCCTCTAAGAGAGCCCTGGACCCCCCCCCCCCCCCTTCAAAGGTCTTTACGCTTTGAGGCCATTCTCCTTCCAAGTTGCATTGTTACTCTGAGACCTTCATTTACAACAACTAAATTATTCATACCCTTAACTTGATAATCATCAAACTTGCCAAATATAGCTAAATACTGACAGTGGCTAGACTGATATATTTGCCTACTTACAATCTAAGTCATGGGATCCTAGCCTCGTACAGTTTCAATTCAGACCCTGCATGGAAAAAAATAGTGCAGAGCCCTATTGTAAAGTGACGATTGCTTCTTTGCCTGATGAATGTTATCCCATCGTGACACATGGCATTGTGTTCCACACATTGATATCTCTCTGTTTTCCTTTCCTGTCTTCACCATGTAGCATTAAAACCCAAGTTTGCTGCCAGTGAAGAAATACTTAAATTAAGCAGTGACTTTGTGATGGTCAACGTAGAGGTGAGTTGTCATTTTAAAATGCTATATATATTATATAATATAATGTGATATCTCAGTAGTTCAAAACGGAGTCAGGTTTAACTTGGCTCAAAGACAACTCGCCCAGTTAGGTTAAGGGTTAGGGTTAGGATTAGGGTTAGGATTAGAGTTAGGGTTAGGGTTTGTTGACAAAAACTGACAGTTTTTTGCAGCTGGGCTGACTTGTCTTTGAGCCCAGTTAGCCCGGGTTCTTCAAACATGTTCACATATCATGGATGATATTTTTGGCCAATCTGAAACTAGAATGTGAATGTGTATTCCAGATTTGCCTTCAGCCCCTTATTTCGAACATTTTATGCCAGGAATAATGACAATAGTACCGTATTTTCAAATGATACAAGGCACCACCCTTCAGTGTATAGACTAGTTAAAGTGTTCCAATCACCCGAACAAATATTTTTGTATACATGTACCTATTGATGTATAACACCATCCCCCAAAAAATCTTGAAAAATAAAGGATGACATAAAATCCCACATATAGGGCTCACACGGTTCCATGCGTGCCCTAGATGCCTATTGCTTAATCGTGTGTTGACTTTTCACTGAGAATGTACTGAAAGGTATACGGTAGACCAGTTTTAGAACCGCCCCCCTCTCAAAAAATGAAATGGAAGCTCTTGTTACCGATCATGTGAAATGTTTTGACTAATACATGATGATACAAATTTTGCTGGGAAACCGCCTACTAATTGATGTATTTGGTAAATTATTATATCTATCCGGACTGGATAGATATCGCGTAGTCCTATATACATCTTTCTGTGTACAGTGCTTGTAACTTGACCAAGACTGGGCCAAATTTCTTATCATTTTGATAATTCCAGAACCTCGCAGTACACACCAATACTTATATGCCAGATGATCAACCTTTTCTGATCGATTCTACAACGTTTCTTTCACAATGCAATCGCATGACCAGAACTGGTCTATACCTTTAAACTGTAATATCTCTTTGTCAAAATAATATTTGAAGCTTATATTTTAAATACAGTATAGTGACTTGGAACCCCCTACATTACAAGTAAAACATGTTTTGGTTATCAGTAAACTTTAAGTACATGTACATGTAGTTGAGTTGGTATGTGTTTATTTATTTTTTTAAGAATTGAAGGGACTTAATATTGTTAAAAAATGCAGGATTTTTTTAAATTTTTAATTGTGGGTCAGTGGATCAAAAGATTTACTTTGGGAGTTAAAAAATTAGGAGCTGAAGTTGATAGAAGTATATATGATGGTACTGAAAGGGTTAAGAGATCAAACTTTCATTGTGATGTTTTGTGATGTTTATCTTTCCCAGGATGACGAAGAACCTGAAGGGTCTCAATTTCAACCCGACGGTGGATACATTCCTCGTATACTCTTTCTAAACTCAGATGGCGTAGTTCAACCTGACCTAATCAACACGTTAGGAAATCCCCAATACAAGTACTTCTATTCAAATGCTCTAATGGGTATGTACAGCTTGTTGTGAGTGATACAGTCATGTATATGTTTAGTAGGTTATATAACACACTTCCTATAGATATTGATCTGCCGGATTAGAGGTGGGGATTTGTAATATGTAGCCCCTTCCTCCAGCCCCACCCAACGTTTCGAATAGACAGGTACAAACAATACTGTGACATTGCAAAACAAATAATATGCTTGGTTGCATGCTTAGACAAATCTTCCTTTCAAAATGTTTTACATCTCCTAAACAATATACATACACGTACATGTACTTCAAATTCAAATCTGCAAAAAAATAAGTTGAGAATTCTACAAATAAGGTACAAATAATAAAGATCCCCTGCTAGTGATAATGTAAGATCTAAACGATCTTTGTTTTTGTTTGGTTCCCTTACTTCTTTACCAATTATTAAATTGTGTAACAACTTCTTTCCAAATCTTATTTTACCTCCTATTGCCACGTTTCAAATCTTTGTCATATAATTGGCTTTATATGAAATATATCAATTATGATCTTTTGGGTTCCCTTACTTCATTTCCAATTATTAAATTGTGTAACAACTTCTTTCTTAATCTTATTGCCCTCTTATCGCCACTTTTCAAATCTTTGTCATATAATTAGCTTTTAAGAAATATTGCAATTATGATCTTTTGGGTTCCCTTACTTCATTTCCAATTATTAAATTGTGTTACAACTTCTTTCTAAATCTTATTGCTCTCTTATCGCCACTTGTCAAATCTTTGTCATATAGTCAGCTTTGAATTTTTTTTTTCTCTGTCATTCATCCCTTACAGTGACTGAAGCAATGAAATCTGCAGTTAAAGCACTGGGAGGAAGCAGAAATGATGAGTTGTGACATGGATCTCTAGTTTAAACTATTTATCAAGCAATAATGGCAGGTGCCCACTCTTTTGATGTAAACACTAGGGCCCGAATTCACAAAGGAGGTTTAACTTAACCCATTGTTTAAACCCTCATTTATATAACCCATGGTTTAAATATTAGTGCAAAATAAGCGTACCTTGCCTTGCACGCGTCTAATATTGGACCTCTGACTGTATCTCGCTTATGGGTTATGTAAATAAAGATTTAAACCATGGGTTGAATTTAAACCTCCTTTGTGAATCCAGGCCTTTATGATTTGTCTATTCAGAGACAGAAAGGTGCTAACTCTTTCTAAAAGTGTATGACATGCCCTTTGATGTCCCTGACTAATGCTACTTATCTTGACAATAATAACACTTTTAAACACAATTCTTCACAATATGATACAAGTACAGCACAGGTTCACTATTTTCTGATGGTCAGAATAACATTACCTCATAATAATGTATACTATTTATATGCGATGCAGATATCGTCCCTTTGCCACATGTTAGCCAATGTTATTTTTTTTATGGGATAGATATAGGCCTACCAAAGGCTTACAAGATTATTTAACAATGTCCAGTGCAAGATTAATCTATACTGATATTAAAAGGGTTGTCATGGAAATAATCAAGACCCTAGTAATGGGTAATTTTGCAAAACCATCGTGACGCACAATTAATCGTTTTGTTTAGTGGTGTCTCTATCGTTTTGTGCACGTGTTGCAAACAAGTGACCTTGCAGAGAGTTGAAGAAAGCACCCAAAATGATAATGCCCCACTTGGTTAAAGTTTATATTGTATTGTGGTCAAAACAGATATATATTGTAATGGTTCGTTCGTTCATGTCTCCTTAGATCAGGATAGTTATGTAAAGTTCCTTAATTAAATTAAATTAAATTAAATTAAGTTCTTCCATCGCCCGATTGCTGCAATGGCTGTTTCATTAACAAGGGCCAGGTCTATATCTGTAATGGTGATCCATGCCTTTGAAGATGGTTCATGGTATACTTGGTCAAAAATAATCGTTTCTTTGAGACCAACATCATAGACATACACACTCTAGTATTCAACATTGCAAAGTAGATACTTAGTTAGAATAGGATACTTAGAAAAGGATTTTAGGAGTGATAAGATTTGTAAGGTGCATGTAAATGTTAGAAATATTCTGTAGCTGAATTTTTATTAGTTTTTCATAACTTTATTAAAAAAAAAATGATTGCTTAGTCTATAGGCCTTTATAGTTGTATACTCTATTAGTATGGGCCTTTACAGACAAGTGCCTTGGAATACTCATATTTTTAGGTATTTTGAGGTACTTTGTGGATTAATCTGACAGTCGTTGACCCATACCATGCTAAACTTCATTATACATACAGAGGTGGAAAATGGATTTTTATAAATTTTTGTATGAAATGCATGGACTGAGTAATTACACAAAATACCTATATTAGACTCATGATTCTGGGCCCTGTTTCATAAAACTTTTTATCAATAACAAATGCTAAATTGCTATGACAAATTTACAAATTTGCTCTCAGCCAATCAAATGCCAGGATTTCAGTAGCTTATACAAGTTATGGTACCTTGTTACGGAAGACAAGTTTTGTGAAACAGGGCTCTGGTGTCTAGATAAAATGTTTTAATATCAATTTACAGAGATTCATATTTATCCAAGCTCATAGTTGGAATCGCATTCTTTTTTGCTACAAAATCGTGGACAGGCAATTGGTTCTTGTCAAATTGTCACAGATGATTACTTTTCTAGTTGGTAGATGGACTAAGCAAAATACATTCTCACAAATTAAACAAGCTTTACTAATTTTTGCTATTCTATAGGTGACAAATCATTGAGTAACAAAAGATCTTAGTTTGAATTTATTAGGCTGTGTATGTTATCTAGACATTTATATATATATATATATAGAATGTGATTACACTGCATAAATAAACACAAAAAGGAAAAATCTTATTAGTAATTCTGTCCATGATAACATTTAATATTTTTCTTGGTGGTAACCTGATATTTGTTCAGGTGACATTTATGGTTAGGGTTAGCATTGTGATTGGGTTACCGTTAGGTAGAGGTTTAGGTTAAGGTACATAGTTGGGACTAGGGTTAAACATGAATGTAGAAGGGACTTGTGCAAGAGATAGGAGATACACATGTCATCTGACCTTTGTGTCCTATAATCACATAATGAGAGAGAGAGAGAGAGAGAGAGAGAGAGAGGGAGAGAGAGAGAGAGAGAGATAAATTGACGAGACAAGACTGAAAGGAAAGAACGCTGAGAAACAATGATTTGGAGACAGAAGAGTGGCAATCTAAAACAACTAACTGGAGAAGATTGATTAACTATAAATATTCATCTGTTGTGTTACTTGGTACATTATACAATGACGGTAAAATATAAATAGTTGTAGTAAGCGGAGGTAAACAGTAGGGAAATAGAGGTGAATTGAGTGAAGGGGACAGAAGGAGTAAGAGCTGGTAAAAGGGAGACAGGTAGAGAAAGAGAGAGATAGAGCAAGTGGGATAATGAGTGAGAGAGAAAGAAATGAGGGAGAGAGAGAGAGATAAGAGATCTAGGGGTTGGGGATAAAGGAGAGAGGAGGAAAGGAGTGAGATACAGATATTTTTTTCTTCCATTTATTCTCTTTCGAGGGACTTTATTCGTTCATATTGTAAAATAACAACTATTTACAACAGTGTTTATATACAGAATTCATGCCATTGTAACATATCATATATGCCGTGTGAGTCAAACAAAAAATTCACTCAGAAAATTGTCATTTATTTTAAAAGTCAGCTATGAATGAAAGATTATCATACATGTTTTGAACGATTGTTATGTCCCGAATCGTTTAGTATCACTTTTGTGTGGTGTATTCACTTTGGATGAACAGGAGGCATTGTTTGCGAGAGTGCATGAATCGACTTGCGCAAAAGTATCAAAGTGAGAGAATGAATTGAATGTATCAAATGAGATGCATTGCAATATGCTTTTTTTTCAGAAGCAAAGTCACACACACACACAAACACACACAAGGAACACACACGCACAAAGCTTATTTAAATGCAGACTGACAGAGTCTTTTGGGAGAAACAATTCATTGTGATGCACCAACCTTTCATTATGGCATTATGGTTGAATATAAATTCCGTTTTGATATTAAATGGGAAATTTGCGATTTTAAAGAAATGTTCATTACGTAATAATGACTTGGCTGCGTGTATTTTTCATTTATCTGAGTGTGCGTGTGCGCGGAAATGTGTTCGTGTGTGTGCGTGCGTGGGTGCGTGTGTATGCATGACTGACTGAGTTTGACTCCGTGTGTGCTTTTTTATATGTATGGCATGATTAGTTTTCTAAGGGATGTTTTTAGGATCTGCAAAGAGCGAATTAATACCCAATCCCAATTGTTTTAATAAAACATATACACTTTCGGGTAAGTCGATTTTTGCACTCTCTTAAACAATGTCTCCTGTTCATCCAAGCGTGACCACATGCCGCACGAAAATGATACCAAATGATTTTGTATAAAACACTTTTTTCATTAGATGTATAATAGTCTACTGTTTATAAATGATTTTTTTTAATAATTATGAATTTTGCTAGGTCTATACTTTTTTTATTTGACTCACTCTGTAGTACAAAACATGAAACTAATGTGACATAATCACTAATTAAAATAATGAAATATTTTAGTTACTTCGTTTGTATCGAATTTCTTATGATTACATTCCATATTGAGATAGGTGCGAATTTCTACCTTTAATTCTATTATCCTATTGACCTATTAATTTATTTTTTTCGTTCATAAAGATTTTAAAATTAAACGAAGTATCCATTAATATAAGTTTCCAAAAAGGTAAAACCTTGTGACAAACCAGGAAAAGGTGGTTAGTTGTATCTGAGATGTGAGATCTGTGTATCTGTGAACTTTTTACATATTGTATCCTATTACGTAACTTCTGCAACCAAAAATCGGAAATACACTTTAACTTTGCCAATTTGAAGGCGGAAAGTATTTCAATTTTTTGAAAATTAATATAAAATGGAATCAACTTCTTTCCAAATACTGTTTACTAAGACTTGTTACACTCTAAGTATATACTTTCTTATCCAGTTTGGAAAATGCTATAACTCATATCTATTTTTAATATCGCTATTATACCAAATCATTTCATTTTCGATGGCTGTTACTTTAAACATATAAATGTATTTCAATTTACCTCAGGAACAAAACATGTAAACATAAAAGTTAGGCCACTTTTTTTTCTTTCTACAAATACGATACTGTGGCTGCAGCGAGGTCGATATCAAATAAACAAGTCTGAACAAAGGATTCTACCGGAATTTGTAGCATTTAATGATTTGAGTAACCATTTCATCCGTTTCATTCCGTGAAAACCGTGGATAAATCACAGATAAAGAATCGTAAATACAAGTACATCATAGCATCATCAATATAGCAATAACACAGAAACTCATGAAATAATATAAATTGTGTCATGATCTTCATAACCTATTCAAATATCCCCAGTCGCTATTCTAGTCCATCTGCATTATGGCTTTACATAAATACAAACTCGCACTACGAGTGTCTCAACTAGGCTTCACTATAGCTTGGTTAAACAAGTAACTAGACAATAATAAATTCTAAATCTCTACTTAGTGCGTCAGCACTCTCATGATATATTTTCAGAGTATTTGGCAGTATCTTTACTGTTATCTTTGTTCTTGATACAAGGTAAAATGTACATACATCATATTAAACCAGCATGGGCTTGTATTTCTTACATTACATTACATACTGCAAACATCAATATATCTCAGTATGTACTTCAAAACATACACACTAAATTCCATTTTATGTTTCGATAATTCGTAGAAATAAATTAAATATGTAACAAAACTAACCTCTTTGCCTGACTTAATGACAACATTACGACTTTAAATCTCCTTTAAGCGGCAAAAAGGGGATTCTTGAACCTCAGCACAACCATGTTGATGTAGCCTTCTGAGTGTTTAATATCAAGTGAATATCAATAGATGGCGCTACACTAGGCACATTGCCTGAGGAAGTGCTATTACAAATATATATGTATTCATGTCATGCATCAATAGTACAGGAAACAAATGACTTGGGTGATAAAGTAATTTCAAGTGCAACTGTCACGCCAATACATATCGCTCTTTTTGCAATATAAATGCAAACAAAGAGGCAAATCCTCAATTTTCCGGATCCAATATTTTAAACAAAATTTTCCAAGCACGTTGTTCACCTCTTAAATACTTAAACATCCATGATAGACGGAGTGACCGACATGATATACAGAGATAAAGGGAGAGAGAGATAAGGAAAGAGAGAAGAGAGAGAAAGAGAGAAGGAAAGAGAGAGAGAGAGAGATATATCTTGATCTTCAGAACAATGAACTACCTGCATTCAATTACTATTTCAGGCTGGTCTGAATATTTTAAAGTTGGGAGGGATAAAGGCAAATTCGGCACCCCATCTTGGAAGAAATCTTTACATGCCACATAATTAATCCCCTTCTCCACGTATTATTCATCATGAAATAGATAAACCAAAGGCTTAATGAATAATTAACCGTTCCAGTGCAGCATTAATCTGTACCCGTATTAAAATGGTTGTCACGGAGCTAATCAAGACCAGAAATTAGTAATTTTACAAAGCGCCGGATTGTGTTGCACAAAACAATGCTTCCGTCAATAATTGATGTCTATTGATTTGTGCAAAATTGCACGTGTGACAAACGAGTGACTGGCATTAAGGTGAAGAAAGCAAGCGAAGGCTTAACTATCCATCATGCATTTTTTTCCATGCGTTATTTGGGCAAAAGGGTGACCGACGTGTTTTAAAGAAATCATACTGATTTTTTTTTCGACAATGGTGCTGGCGGCTAATAGACCTTAACACTGAATAATATATATACTCTTACACAAGTTTACAACAAGATATTTATCCTGCCTTCGGCTCAAGATTCTGAATAAACCTATACAATCTACACGTTTAACCAATCTGTACAAAACATATCTATAACCTGACGATAAGAAATGGTACACCGCTTCAAGTGCAAAACAGATAAAAAAGATTATTGTACACAAATATTGAATCAGTGAAAAGTGGCATTTTTGCATTGTAAATGACAATCACTTTGACGAAATTAGACGTAAATTTACCCTTTCATCCCTTAATTTACAAACTAGAAGTGATATTGTAGTTACTCGCCTCATGATCACCTACCATCCCAGTATAGCTTCCTGAGTGAGCTGCCAAAGGGATTACCTAACCAATACCAGGATTTAAAAACCACATAAGATATTTACTGTTTCTATAACATTTTGAAAGTAGCTGTTTAAGTTTCGTTATAATTCTTGCAACAATTGAAATAGTGTACTACCGTAGTATGAGCACATAGTAAGGAAGTATGAGCACCATGATACATATTACCAACTCTGTGTATTGCATAACATGTTCATTATTGTTGATCCAGCATGTATCAATGCTGGCACCATACCCAAGCCTCTGCCTCGTTAGGGCTGCCTCTATATTTCTTCGTAAGTGTCTCCCAGATCTGATGTTATGGCTTCTAGATAGGTAACGTCGGTGTTGGGTTTCTTTAGATCTTGATACGTATGGGGGTCGGTAAGATTCTGGTAGTTTGGGGTATCTGTATTAAGATCTTGGTAGACATGGGTATCAGCATTCGGGTCTTCGTAGGTATTGGGGTCTTGCTTTGAGTCATCAAATACAGGGTTCTCATACTTTGATGAGGTCTCACGTGCATTGTTTGGTGGGGACGCGGCTGGTTCAGTATCTAAACGTCTTTGTTTGATCCTGGAAGTGAAATTCAATAATAAAAACGCAGTAAGTTCCTCCTTCTTTGTAATACCATTGAGATTCAGGTACACACACACACGCGCACGCACACACACACGCGCGCGCGCACACACACACACACCCACACGCACACAAAGTTCAGATAGAAGTGAGGTGGGAATGGTCCCTGATGAGCATAACAGCTCACTGCGTATGATTGTGGATGTCCCTTATAACATTTAAAACAAAATCATTATAAACCATTCATAGTATGAATATACTGTATTTTAAGGGCCTTTAGAATAGGATAATCCTGCAATCGCTTTATCAATTATCGTTTTGGCTCCCTTTAGATAAATAAATTCATATCTATATTTGTAAAAATGTTACCATATAGTGGCATGGACTTCACTTTTAATTGTTCTACTGTAGTTGAGTTAACTTACCTTCTATACATCACCAAAGTAATTAGTAGTATTGCGATGAGAACGATGGGTACTATCACACCCCCTATCACAGCACTTAGTGGTTTCCTGGAACCGTTATCATCACCTTTAGCACAAACAAAAATCACATACATGTAATTATGCTGTAATGAGTTATACATTTTGTTGGGCCGTTTTACAAAGTTTTTGTTGATTATGTTTATTTATTTATTTATTCGTGTCTATTTTATCGAGCAGGGTAGGTCATTCAGTTAAAAAATACTTTACAATGACGCCCTGCTGCAACATTACAAGTACACGAACCCCCCCCCCCCCCCCCAAAAAAAAAAAAAAAAAAAAAAAAAGGTCTAACATGAAATATTAAAATATATCAATATACAAATGATAATTGACATATATAAACAATAAAATTGCGAGAGTTACACAAGTAAAGAAAAAACTAAACAGGTGATAAATGATTACGACCATGTGATTATAACACATTCATAACTACTTGACATTTTTTGGGTTTGGCGTATGGTGACCAACGATTCCATGTACAATGGAACTGTTTTCGTAAGACTTTAAATGTGAGGACAAAATACTGATACTCAATTCTTTGAGCACCCTCCCCATGCTGTACAGCAGTAGTCGATATAGGGTAAAATAAGGGAGTAATACAGATTAACAAGGACTTTATGACTTACCCATTATTTATACGCCGTATATATCCAATAGAGCGTGATATTCTACTACAAACATTTGAAATATGATTTGACCTTGACATCTGTGAGTCTAATGTCACTCCCAAATATTTTGTAGTATCAACATATTCAATCAGTTTATCTCTATATTTCACTGACAAAACTTTATTAGACAATTTTCTTTTAGAGCCAAAAGCACTGACCTCTGTTTTATCCGTGTGTATATGCATGCCATTAATTTCAAACCATTTAACAATAAGATCATAATCATCTTGTAAATTAATCTTAACTTGAGTAAAATTAACATCATTATTAAATATAAATGTATCATCTACATAAACATATCTTTTGAATGCAGATTCAAATTACACGCATCATTAATAAATAGGCAAACAATGAGAGGGTTGAGGATTGATTCATGCGGTACCCAAGTTTGAACATGTAAATATTCGCTAATGCAGCCATTAACGACAACACAATAATTTATTGCATTTTACCCCGGTCCCCAACATCAAAAAATCCTCTGTACGGCCATTCTTTATGGCTCAAAGCATGGGCACACAAAAGATTTTTTTTCTGTTGGGAACCGGGGGGAAATTCAATGAATTATTGATAATTTATTTCACTTTTTTGGGGGAACTGCCCCCTACCCTTCCCCCACTGCGTACATTCATGGTTCAGTGGCAAAGCAATAGCCCCGTAACTGTGAGGCTCCAGGATCAGAAACCGTGTCGACTATATAAGTACTCTTTTGTGGGGCATTAATCCTCATTACTGTCATTTTTTACTTAAGGGCATAGGTCCCCTGGTTGATAAGCATAGTAGCATACATATGCTTTAGCACTCACGCAAAACAAACACTGGTAAATTATTATTCAATAAAATCTGAGAATGTATACTATTTTCTAGATCTATTAGGAATAACTCATTGTCAAAATAATTCCATAAAATGGGGTAAAAAAATAATATTCAAACTTTATGAGCAACAGTGTAGATTATATTTACTTCCATAAATGACAACTTTTCTTATCGTTTCATAAAGTTTCACAAAAACTTGTAACAAAGAAATGTTTTAGAAAAATGTATACATTCCATTTCTCCTTATATTAAACTATACATGGTTAATGCAGACTATTCAACTTTCTCAGCCAATCAAACAGAGAATAAGGAGTAAAATTAGGATGAATATGTAAACAACGCTGATAAGCTACAAACTTATATACATATTTATGAAGGTTACAAACTGACTTTAGTTTGACAAGTTGCTAGTATTTAATAATAATAATAATACATGAGATTTGTAAGGCGCGTTATCCTCTTGAAATCAAATGCTCAAGGCACACTTGTATGAAAAAAGGAAAAATAAATCGCGCAAAAGCAAACGTATTTGAAACAAAAGAACAGGAGTAATATAAAAAATACGAAAATAAAAGAACAATTAATTAAAAGCCGAAAGCATTTTACTTCTACATCCTTTCAAAAACCCACATTACCTACAACATGTTTTCAAGTATGACATTTGGGTTAGAACAAAGTTTCATTTGTTTCATGCTCTTACCTGAAAGGATGGTCTTTGCATTCACGGGCTCGGACCAATTACTAGAACCAGCTCCATTGACAGTTCGGACCTGACAAACATGGAAATAAGAATATGGTGTTGTTGTAATATTGACAATACACAAGACACGCAAACGAATTGTTTCAATCTTAATTATAGATATTCATGTCCTGCAGAAAATACAATTATCATAAGCGACCGCATAACAACAGATAAAAACATGTATTTAGATGCCATTAAAGCATTCAAATGTAATTTATTTCAATGCAGTATCATGCATGTAATTGGGGATTGCTTGCTAGATAAATGGCACAAATAAAAAAGAGAATCATTTTGTAATTTCATCCCTAAGTATATAGTTTCTCCAAAAGCGCTTAGGATAACAGCTCAAACTAAAATGTTGTGAATAGGGAAAGCTTGTACTAAAATATGAAGAGATTGAATATTCCCTTAAACGTTGGGTCCTAAGGATTGATATCAAGACATCTTACCTGAACTGTATAACTGATTTCACTGGCCAGGTCCATCACATTATGTTCTCCATCAAATGCACCAGTCAATACTTCCTCCATCTTATAAATGCCATCACCAGCTGGATCAGCTCGCTTGTAGCGGATGATATACTTCTGGATGTTACCATTGATGTTAGATGGTAGAGGGGTAGACCAGGATACAGTGAAGGAGCTAGTAGTACTCTGTGGTATAGCCACATTGATAGGAGTAGGTGCGACTGATTGGAAAACAAATTGTTTATGTATTAATGTTCCGGAATATCAATTAATTTAGTTAGTCTCGTCTGAACAGGTTAGTGCAATTTCTAATTCCAGAAAACTAATCCATTTCGAGTGCAATTATTAGATGGATGTTCGACTACACGCAGTCGAACATGATGCTTCCGCCATAGAGCGATTTTACAAACCAACACAGAAGCAATTAAAAAAAAAATCAAGTTTGATTGTAATCCATTAACAGGTTCTCAACATATCATGATAAAAAGCTATGTTTCATATACTTTACATGAACTTTGACCTCATGACCCTAAAATCTAATCAGTTCTTTAGCTCTGCAAGATATATACACTGTACACGTTCCGAGTTTGATAGTAATCCATCTGTCAGTATTGACAATGCGTCCCCAATCTAATCAGTTCATTGACTCTGTAAGATATTTACATGACCCAAGTTTGGCTCTAATCCATCGGTTCTTGAGATAACGCGATCACGAGCTATTTTTACATACATTATAAGCCCTGTGACCGTTGACCTCGTGACCCAAAATCTAATCGGTTCATTGGCTCTGCAAGATACATTCATGACCCAAGTTTGGCGGTAATCCATCTATGGGTTCTTAAAACGCGACCACGAGCTATTTTTTGCATACATAATGAGCCCTGTGACCTTTGAACTTTGACCTCGTGACTCCAAAATCTAATCACTTCATTTGCTCTGCAAGGTACATACATTACCCAAGTTTTGCGGTAATCCATCGGTTCTTGAGATAACGCGATCACGAGAACGGGACGTACAGACGTACGTATACTTACGGACGGACGGACAACCCCAAAACATAATGCCTCCACTACCATAACAAGAAAATTAGGGTTTGAGTCACAATGAAAATTCAATGACATCAGGAAATACTACTCTAATGACTCAAACGGTCATGTATATGATTTAGATTGTGCAGACAAAGTAATTTAGTATACAAACACTGCTAAAGATATATTTACAGATTTCATTGCTATCGATCTCCTCCGATATCTAATGTACTGGTCCGTACTTTAACATTCAACCCGACGCTGGATTTAAGCATAGCCTGAAGTTGAGTTTAACATCGAAGTTATTCCATGGACCTATGGTTATACCGAGGTCTAATTCTAACAAACTGTAGTCCTCGAGTCGAGTTTAATGATTTAGCAGTATACGAACCATACAAATTGCAGTCTAGCAGTATGAATGATTACCACTCTATTAAGATCAATTAAATTTACAGATGAAACTGAAAGCATATTGTGAAATGAACCAAAAGTATAATCAACCAAAATATCAAACAATGTTGGACGAAGGTTGTAACCAAAATAAATACAAGAATATTAACTGTTTCACTTAAAAAGCAAAGCAACAACTCCCTCACCTTCTTCAAGTGTTTTGCCGATAGTCTCACTGCTCCTGTCACCCTCCCCATCTTTATATGATGCAGTCAATTGAATGGTATAGTCCAGATAAGTATCCAACCCTCTCAACATGTAAGAGCGTGTGTCATTACGAACCAAGATAGAGTTTGAAGAAGTTGAACCAGAGGGAGCGTAATAGATCGTATAATGAGTCACTCCACTCCTGCATTCTGCTGATTCCGAGGGGAGGTGCTGAAACATTGAAGGGAAAATACATGTTATACACAGCACAACCACAAAAAATAAGTTACTTTCACACTAGTAGACAAAACTATAATATGTTATTATATTTTGTTCACAGTTTTTTCGCATTAATAAGGTTGCTGCTATATCATTCTGCTAAACAAGAATCTCTTGCTACAACCCGACCCGGGCCCAACTTATGCCTAGGTCACATATAAACCGGGCCCCGTACGATTTTCCCTACCCGGCGGCTTGCCGTGGAATTAGAGACCGTACGGGAACCGTCCGATTTTCATTTCTACGGCATGTGTGGTCACATATTCTGCGGCGCCCGGGAGGTGCCCGGAGAAAAATGGTCGAGTGAAATGCAAGGCGCCCGTAAGGATGCCGGACGAGTGCCGGCTGGTAACCTTACGGGCTCCGTCCGATGAGCAGGTGTACCGATGGCTCCCGGAAGGTGCCCTACCGGGGCCCGGCTGGGGTCCTGAAGGAGCCCGACCGGGTGCCGTGCGGTGCACTTAACTACAGAGTGAGTCAGAAAAAAAAGTCCCACTTTTTAAAAGTTGTATTGTTTGAAGTATGAATATTTGATCATGGGTTTCATGATATATCTTGATAGAGTTATCCTCCCAGTACATTCAGGTATCATTTTCATTCTAATCTCTGCCTGCATCACTGAATGGGACCCGTAATCGGACCCGTAAGGTGCCCTACGGGCCCTTTAAGGGCTTTCTACGGCCTAACGGTCAGATACAAACGCCGGGAGAATTGGGAGCAGCCAACTCAGTACCACGGTGCCTGTACGGCTTAAAAAACTGTCCCGGCGCCCGTAGGAACTTTACGGCAACCGGCCGGACACAGGCCGAAAATTCCCAAAATGTCTGTTTTGAATCGCCGTACGGGCCCCGGAGTGTATATGTGAAAGCCCCATAATACGAAGGGCCAAAAAACAACCGAACAGTTTTGAAATACTCTGTTTCAGAACTCTACAAACTACGCCAAGGATGTTCTAATAAACTAGTTCCACCAACTTCATGGAAAGTTATAAAGGACCTCAGGATTTCTTTAGGGATTTTACGTCAAAGAGGAAAACGTGCTGGATCCAGGAAAAGCAGTAAAGCCTAAGCTATACCAGTGCTCACCCGACCACGCCCACAATCACCATTTCTTCCCAGGAATATGCCGAGATGTTTGACTACCATTAAATCGAATCGATGTCCGAACCAGCCCAGTCGCGGTTATACCCCAACCCTACTTTTACATAACGCCAGGTCGTTGAGGAACAAGTTCGACGAGTTGCTTAAATAGTGTACAAAAAGCAAAAATATTAGGAATAACTGCGCAGTCCGATTTAAAATTGGGACAGTCATATCTCGGACCTTTTATGCCGTGCTAGTAAAAAACTTTTCATGCTTCGTATTCTCAAAACATACAGATTGCCGTTCTGTGATCTAATAACAATTTACAAGGGATACATCCTCCCAATATTGGATTATGGAGTACCTGTTTTTAACGGAAACCTCACCCAAAGTCATATCTTAAGTTTGGAACGAATCCAGAAAAGAGCATGTAGGACCATATTAGGTGATCAATATATTAATTATGACAAAGCTCTTGAAGTGTGTTCTTTGCAGACCTTGTCAGATAGACGCAAACAATTGTGCACTAATTTTGCTTCATCTCTTACCAACAACCCACTTTGTAAACATTGGTTACCTGTTAACAATGATGTAGATTATTCACTGCGAAGGACAATTTCATTGTAAAACGAACCGCTATAGAAATAGCTCAATTCCGTACCTAATAGACCTGTTGAATGCATGAATGAATCTTAATTGTCTACCTGTTGAATGTTCCGGAATCTCATTTTTCTGCTTTACTTTTTTACATTTTTACATTTTACATTCCGCATTTTAAAATTTTACATTTTATGCTTCCATAATTACTTGTAACACCTTTTTAAAAATGTATAAATGTATATTGAATAGTGATAAGGTTTTGTATCCATCATGACATGGCAATTCAGATCAGATGGTGTTCAAGTTTTTTAATTCATGTGCTTATTTTGCCCCAATGTACAAAGGTCGGGAGGGAGCTTACTTTTTTTTTTTTTTTTTTTTTTTTATAAATATCCGACACTTCTTGACACAAGAGAAGTCCAGGGATGAGCGAGCAGACCTTAGCTAGTGTATGGGAGTGTGAATGGGAGTGTGTATAGAGTGTAAATGTGAGTGTTTATGAGAGTGTCCAAGGTACAGGAGTGAGAATAGGAGCGTGTATAGGAATGAGAGCATGTATCAAAGAGCAAAGGGCCTGCTTGCTCATCCTTTGACCCACTCTTGTGTCACGTCACAAAATATATTTTAAACCTGACTTAAATTTGCCTGTTTATTGCCTTAGTCATATTGGTTATGAATTTTGTTATGAATTTTGTTATATACTTATATTATACTTTGTCAAACCACATTTGTATGTATTATTGCCAATGTAAATTGTTCATAATTCAGCCATCTGGCTGCGAAGTGCAATCAATAAAACCTTTTCAATCTCAATCTCAATTGATTAAAAAACATTTCTATATTTGCTACTTTCTGTAAAATAAAATCAAAACTCCATTTCATAAACCCAAAATCTCTTACTTTCAACTAGCAAACAAAAAAAATTGGTACAATATTTTTATTTTATTTTTTACACAAGATGTAATTAAGTTAGTCAATTGTTGAGGTACGTAAAGAAACATTCCCAAATAGTTAGTGGCGTGGAGGAGTTAAAATTAAATCTTAATAAGGTTGTAAGTGTTTTTACCAGCTTTATATCACATATAACGGTGCGGTTCTACCTGTTTGTAATAAAATTATGACTATTAACAGTTACACATTTTGTGCTCTGGACGAGTCTTATCATCCAACTGCATTTCACGAAGCGACCAAACAGCTATTCTTAAAACAGTTCATACCTCCCATGTCACCTCTAGCTCTTTAGGGTTGATGGCTGAAACTTGTAGTCCAGTTGGAGAAGCACTGGGTTCTGAAGGTTTAAAGTATACACAAGATACTAAATGGCTTGGACCTATAGTATATGAATACATCACATGGTCATGCACGTCATAGTAAAATCATGCACTGCTTCTACAGGTACACTTCATGTAGTTTTAGATTAAAAGTCGAACATGAAACTACCGTTGCGCCAAACACAATGAAGGGTATTATAAACATATTTTTAGGGGAACGCATGCTTTGTAGAAGAAATTTTCGGTGTCACAATTTAGAAAGATAAACAAATTAAAAGATAGAATGTATGGAACATAAAATACAAACATTTCTTTGTACAGACTTTACTAAAAAAAACTAGATAAGTAAAACATTTCAATGGAAAGTGCATTCAATCAATCAAAAGTGCATTAATATCCCTAATGTACATATAAATGTACAAATAAGTTACTAGTGCAAAAACAATGTACCTGTAGACAAATGTATAACTCCAACACACTCAATTATTTTTCTTCTGAGCATAACTTACTTCTACAGAGAGTTATTGTGTCGCTCCTAGGAGACTCTGGTCCTGTTCCACCTGTTCCTTCCCTCACTGCTGCCACACGAAACATGTAATAAATATCGGGTGTCAGGTTACTAACGATGGCTGATGTTGTTAGTTGATCTACTCTCTGATCTGTTACCCAGTCACCATCCTTCTTTACAAAGACAACATATCCTACCAGAGGAGGATCACCTACGTCATCTTCTTCAGACCATGCGTTCCACCGAAGACCTACTGTAGTGGACGTAGTACTCACTATCACTGGTGCTATATCAATGACTGGCAGAACTGAACAAAAACAAACAGAGACAGTAATACTTAATATAATAATTTATTGAAATAACCGTAAAAATCCATGACACACCTATAATAGAAGTTCTTCCACCAAGTCAATATGTATATAACATTTACCAAAGTACACAGGAATTCTATACTGACACTTTACAGAGCTGCTAATGTATGATGCAGAGAATGTGCGTACGTTGTGTTTGAGCGAGCCTGAGTCCGATCACAGGGTTCATAAAACATTGTAAAGCACTTAGAGACATCGTAGGTGTACCAAGTGCTACATAAGCCCAGAATATCACATATTAAAATAGAAAGTTCATTGATTAATTCACATGTAGGGCTTATGTATGGGTCAATATACAGGATGCGACTTGCATGTAGAAACAACTATATCAACGGCATGTATTGCCTGGATTACATTTGCCCCGGGCGCCGTACGATAAATTGGTCTACGATTTTTCATGCGATTTTTGGGGCATCGTAGGAGGCTACGGGCTACGATGTTTGTGTCTACATTATCTACGAGCATCGTGCAATTTCTTGTATTGGCCATCGGGGGCAAGCCTGGGCAAATACGTACAGAGGCTGCTCGGAGATTGTGAGGAAATCGTGCAATTTTAGTGCAGTAGTCGTGCAGTCTCCGCAGCTTCCGCACAGAAATCGCCGCCGTGCTATTTTTGAGCGTTTTTTTGCCTCCATGCTTACCGAAAAATTGCGCGTTTGCTGCACGACCAGCGCGAGGTCTCCTCGCGATGCTCGTGCGGGGATTGTGCAGTGCCACCTATGACATGTCTACGGGCTACGGGCTTACGATTTTTCAAATTTGTATAACTTCTCGTGAAACTAAATCGTAAAGGCTGCGGAGCCCGTGAATCCGTACGGAAATCTCACGGCCGCCTCCTGCCTCCGCACGGAGGCCGCACGAAAAAGGGGATACGGGCAGGATACGGGCTCTGTAGACTAATCGCAGGTCAAATGTAATCCAGGCATATGTGCTTCATGAAAAGCTTTTGTTTGCCTCTTGTGTCATAGAATGTACCGTAGGTGCACACATGAATAATAGGGACTTTTCGATTTGCACGACGAGAACGTGGACTGCAACGTGAGACATCCTTTTAAGGCACTGTCACACGTGACTGGCAGTGCCTTAAAAGGGAGTCACACGTCCACGTCCACGCAAAACGAAAAGTCCCTAATGATTTCATAACATGAGCACGTATTCCTGTCGATGCCCATGCGCAGATAGTATTTACGATATGGCTTATTATCAAATGTATACATCACATATCTTTTGAATTATTAATGTAAGTTTTTGTCATATATTTTATATAATTTTTTCTATTATTTTTGTTCTATCTGCTAAGCTCCATCTCTATAAGTTAGAAACCCTCTAAATGAAAATCATTTGTGACATCATCATGCCAGTCATTCATCAGTGAGCTAGATGGACAAAATACATTGGTATGTCCGTTCCCATCAACTGACTACCTGTTTAGCATAGCATGTTTTTATACAATGCCCACTCACACAATTAAATTACAGTTTAGGCAGTTGCTATGTTAGAAATCCCCAAGCAACACCATGAAAAGAAGGGTTTAAACGGGCTATTATATGATAACACATTTGCTAATGCAATAAGTTTCTCAGTGGTCGAAGACATACCACCGTATTTTGTGAACAGTTGGTCAGTTGATGGGAAGGGATATATACCAATGTCTTTTGTTCATCTTGCTGACTGATGAATGACTGGCATGATGATGTCACAAAAGCCATTTACTTTTGGAGGTTTTTTAGGGGTGGAGCTTAGCACTGAGGTAGAACAAAAGTAATATAAATATATATATATATATATATATATATGGCATAGATGTACACCAAAAAGTCAAAAGATATGTGATGAACGACAAAGTCATTATGAATTTGTAATTTAGTAACTTGTAATATGAATATATAGCAGTTTATTCAGTATGCCCCCTAGGCTCAGCCATTTGTTTGAATTATTGAATGCTTCACACATATTTTGAAATATATGTCTGTTGATGTTGTTACAGCTTTTGAGGATGTAGTTGTTTTGTCATTCATGTTTTAACAGTTGTTGTTGTTGTTGGTGGTGTTGTTGTTGTTATTACATGGCGAGGGAAGGCATGTGCCTGCTTCTTCAATAGAAATGAGAGACCAGAAAACCCATAGCCTCCAACAACATAACTGATGCAATCCCCTGTAACCCGGCCGGCCTGGATGCAGACAACATGACTGGGAATGCATGTAAAGAAAGTAAATTCATACTTTCTATTAAACAGGTATCTCACAGATGTACACCAGAGTAAACTGATGTCACACGGTTTGCTCACCATAGGTTGGGTTGGTAATAAGCGTACTGGTATAGCCTATGTTTTCAACAGTAAGACTGCACTCATATCCCCCATCATCTTCCTGTGGATACACACTATCAACATCAAAGAAAACAGCTCGTTCTGACCCTGAGACAGTGCTAGATCTCCTGGTGATTCCTGTCCTGTTATTGGTGTCTTCAGTACGTCTGTAAAGATCAACTGAGGATGCATCGGGAGGTGGGATACCCTCAACATAACATGTGAAGCTAGACGGTTGGTATGGGTTCACTCTCACTGGAACCAATCTGGATATTCCTGTCAAAAGCCAAGACGAAAATATAAGAAAGAAGAACATTAAATAATACACACACTTTGAAACACAGGATCTGTTTGGTTTATGTAATAATAACTAACAATACATACAGAGTATGGGGAACAAATCCTACATGCACTTTATAGGACCTTGACCAATCCTGATATTCATAAATAAAAGAATGGATTCGTTTGCATTTGAAAGAAAGAACAATTACTTATAATATTGATATTCCTGTCAAAAGCAAAGCAAAAATACAAAACATTGAATACAAATAAACATGTCTGCACCAATAGAAGATTGCAACTCAGTCACTTCATTCTATCAGTATTTAGATCCAGAACTATATAGGCAAGATCATTAAAAAATTACCACAAATACACTTGTACATGTACATGCCGGTGGGGGGGGGGGGAGGGGGGGGGGGGATGGGGAACAGGACATTATTTATTTATTTTGGTCTCGAAATATGAAAATTTGACATTTTGCTCCGTTGGGGGGGGGGGGGGGGGGGGGGGAAGGTCAACATTTTTAGGTCAGCCATTGGTATAATTTTTTTTTTTTTTTTAATATTTAAAAATAAAAAATAAAAAAAACAGTTACCAAAGGGGGGGTTCAACCTCCCCCCCCCCCCTGCGAACGCGCCTGACTCAACCCCAAGCTTTTATTCAAACTTCAATCAAAACATTTAATTACCGACAGGACATGGTTTATTGCACATTTCATTATAGGGACGAGCCTATTGAAAACATAACTATACAGCGTTATTGTCATGAACTTCGCGATCGATTACTCGCTTGTTTGCGCACTGGCCGGCCTGCGAGAGGCCTGGTGAGTGTGCGTACATTCATCTCTTTTAAATATTTTTTTAATATGCCTACAAATTAAAAAATCCTGGACAATCCCCCCCCCCCCCCCCAAGAATGTTAAATCATTTTGTATTTTTATTTTGACTATTTTTAAACACCAACAAAGAAACTTGAGTTATTAGATTCATTGATTGGCTAAAAAGGTGGCCAATTACGCCGACCTTGGAGGGGAAAAGGGTTATTTTTTACATTTAACTTCCGCTTACTGCGTGTAAGGTGAAGGAGAAACTTTATTAAAATATAAATTGGACTTTATACATAACAAACAGTACAACGTATTTTTGAACTTTGCTCAAATGTCTGCAACAAACAAGAATATAATCATATTAATAATGGCTGAACAAGGGAACAAAACAGAATACAATATATGCTGGGTATAATTACTTTGACAGTATGGTCCAATCCAGCTATCAAGGCATTGTCCATTACATTGACCCCTCTCTGTCTCGCAAGCCTCTGCAGCACAGTGACATTGCTGAAGACAATCCAAACCAAAGGTACCCCCTTCACACTCTGAAAAATAAAACACAATTCATGTTTATATTGGAGACATCTGGTCAATGATTATTATTGAATACTAAAGGCAAAGATAACTTTTGCTCGGGTCTACTTCTACGCATGAAATTAACAATGGAACAAGCAGTTGGCACACACCCCTTTTCAGATTGTTTAACTTTCCATCCATCAATGAAAACACTTTAAATGGAATACTTTGTCATGATATGTTTTGGGTGAATCCAAAAAATGAATACGATATATTAAACAAATATTTACAGCTAATTTTTTACCTCATGATTCAAATTATAATACGTGTACATGTTGCTCCTCGGTGTTCTCGAGATTGCACTATGCCCCTCACTTTTGTCACGGGGCACAGTACAGTTACAAGATCACGTTGGGCGAATAATCACCATATTAACAATGCCCTTCAAAGAAGTCAATATTTGTCTACTAAAAGCCCCTCCAGAGTATACATTATAACAATGTATTTACTATCTCAGCCCTATGTACATAATATATGGTTGATATGACCTATATACATACTCTACGTATTTATGAGCGTTCATACATGGTACATAAAAACAAAATACCTGTGTGTCAATTAGCACACTGTACCATTCATGTATGAGCATGTTGTATGTAGACTGGAGATAATAAATAGAAATTGATATGTAAAATTTAACACCCTTTATTAAAAAGTAGCATTTTACCTTGACATATGACCCCATCATTGCGTACTTTGTATCCTAGAGCACACTTCTGCTCAGGGCACTCTCCAGCATTGTCATCACATGGTTCATCATTCAAGCAATGACATTTATCAGTGCATTGAGATCCATAGTAACCGTCTTCACATTCATCTGGAACTGGGGATGATAAGAAATATTTCAGAAATCACAATATAACAAGCACTACTAATAATTCAAATAATATTAGCTCATTAAAATTATATTGTGTCCTTGTAACTAGACATTTCAATAGTATGTATAATTGATTTCGATTTTACACATAATCTTGAACTTCACTAAATGCATTTTATGACAGAAATGATCTCCTCAGTCTATTTATAAATATGATATTAACCTTGTGGCAGATAAGCTAGGTACTAAACAAGTCTTTTATAAAACAGCTCTAGTATTTTAATAATAATATAATAATAATAAATTATATTTCTATAGCGCATTATACAAGGTATGTCTCTATGCACTTTACATTGTATTATGTAAAAGCTTAATAAATTATCTACTATTGAACTATCCTCAACAAAAAATTATGACAATATCTTAACTAAAATAGTACAACAGTAAATACATAGAACAACATTATAATTCATTCTTAAATAATGATACAAAAATTATGGTGCAAGATTTTTATTCATATATTACAAGTTATAGACATATTCAATTTCAATTGAAATTATAGATAACAAAGCATGAAAATAATTAATTCTTAAAAAGGTAGGTCTTAAGTGCAGTCTTGAAGGTCTTGGTGGAAGGTGCAGGTCTAATGGCGAGCGGGAGAGAGTTCCAGAGGGTGGGAGCATTGAAGGTGAAGGAGCTACGGCCGTAGTACTGGGTCTTAAAACGAGAAACATGAAGAAGATGTTTGTTCTGGGATCTGAGAGCACGGGGGGAGGGGGGGGGGGGGTGTAGGTATGAATGAGTTCAGACAGATAAGAAGGGGGTAGAGTTAGAGAGAGACTTGTAAGTGAGAAGTAGGATCTTAAAGTGAATTCGCTTGTTGATTGAGAGCCAGTGGAGGTTACGGACAAGGGATGTGGTAGAAGTGAGACTAGTTGCTTTCCCTGTGATTCTGGCTGCGATGTTTTGAATTCTTTGAAGCTTCATAAGTTTAAGAATAGTGATTGGTCAAGACACGTCACATGACATGCACCTATTTTGGTGAATGCACGATCGTGCCAGAAAAGCGCTGTCAAAAGTGATATTGCACGCTAAAAGATCGATATCCAGCGCAGCGTACGCGTAGAGCAAGTAGCATTACCTTTTCATTTTCTAGAACCAACATAACTCTCCTAGACTCTAACGTTAGATATAGACTTTCGTATGTTTTACTATTACTACTACTACTAATGAAAATTGAATATATGGGAGGAGCTGTCCCCAGAACACAGCTTAAAGGGTTCGTTTAACAATGTTAAATACACGGTCCTACATGTTACCAGTGTCTGTGATATGGTGTAATATTGAAGCCCTAAAAAAATCGCGCTTCAAAATGATCAAAAAGTGCCTCAAAAAAGTAAAAATATTCGAGTGACCGGTTTTACCATACTCGTTTTCCCCAATAGACTGTACTGAAATGAAAACCGTTCGGCGAACGGTTTTCAAAATTTGTAATTCCAATCATTAATATCTTGGTAATCAGACAGACGATCGGCTTGTAAAAGTCATGGAGTTCCTGACTGACCCAAAGGTTTATAATTATCATTGTAGCATTAGCTAAATCAAGGATTATTTCTTAAGGATCTAAGACAAAGTTACCGGATCCCTTCAGGAGTGGGTTTATCAGCAAATTCTGTTTTCTTTACTTAATATGATTTTTTTTTTCCTTCTAAACCGCTTAGAGGAGACATGGAATTTGCGGTATACAAATACCTAATTATCATTATTATTATCTACAAAAATATGAAATAAAATAACTTCAAGTAAACCAGTTGACTAATGAATTATCTTATTCCCAACAGGAATGACACAGGAGCCGCCGGGTCATGTAGGCAATGGGGTACGTTCAACAATAAACAAAATTACAAAAAATACAAAGCTGCTGCGTACATTATTGTAAAATCCTGAATTATCTTATTTGGGGAAAGCATTTATGTCATATTGTTTGTTATCATTGCTGATCATGACTTACTTTGACAGTTATCCCCAGACCAGCCAGTCTGACATCCACCTGAACATATTCCACTATAAATATTACATGATGAACCACCTGCACAGTGGCATGTCTGTGAACATCCTGGACCATATGTATTACTAGTGGGAGTACATACTGTAATAGAATTCAAAATACAAAATCAAGATGGACAGATACAATACATTCATTAGATACAGAAAGAAAAATATTGTGCGTTTTACAATAACTTCTTATTAAAGGTATACAAAGTTTTGGTATGGGGTCGTGAATTTGGTTCAAATGAACATATTGGAAGCATATGCGATCCTACAATATTCACTGATCGTTGTCCCAGTCGAAATCGACTCTAAAGTTATGAAATTATAAATAATAAACACTTTATGTTGTATAGCCCCCTCTCAAGGTCAAGATATTAATTAAGCTATAAAACAATGTTTATTGACTAAAATCGACCGATTAGCTATTCCCGTTCGGAAATCATATACCACAACTACATATCCTGAGATTTTCATGGTCGCAGCTACCATTGTACGGCCGTAGGAGCTATTTGAAATTTATCAACATTTACCGGGAGCACCGGTAAATTTTTACATTCAATTTTTCTCGAAAGCAGAAGTGTTTTAGGGGCTAAAGATTTTAGTGTTTTTCATACATCCACAGGGGCATCCAAATATATCAAAATTGTAAAGAATCACTATCCACCCATTTTTCAAAATTTCCCAAAACTTTGTAATACCTTTAATTAATCTTCATCTCCTCCTCCTTCTAATTCATCTCCTACTCCTTCTTCTCCTTCTTCTACTCCGTCCCTTCTTCTTCTCCTCCTTCTCTTTCTCCTTCTCTTCCTCCTTCTCCTCCTCCTTCTTCTTCAACTTCGCCTTTTCCTTCTCTTTTTCTTTCTCTTTCCCCCATTTTTATTTTTCTTCTTCTTCCTCTCCTTCTCCGTCTCCTTCTTCTTCATCATCATCTTCTTCTTCTTCTTCTTCTTCTGCTTCTTCTTCTTTTTTCTTCTTCTTCTTTTTTCTTCTTCTTCTTCTTTTTGTCCACTGAGTTGCCCATGACCTCACTCATGAATCCAGCCACATTAGTGTATGTGTTATGTATGGTCTATACAGTGCGTCCCAGAAAAAGCGAAACCGAGAATTATCGATGTTTTATCATAACTTAATCACAATTATAATTGATAAATGACACATATTTGTAAAGCTCCTCTTTCATTAATGCAACTCATATAATGCATACTTCACGCATGAGTGATTAAAATCAATTTGAACAGAGAAAAACTAAAATTCATTTGGCGGACGATATCTGAATTTCAAAGAGAAAATCACTTTTCTAGAAAGTTGAGTTTCTGCCCTTTCATATGACACCTCAATCAGGAAAAATAAGATTGGAATAACAAAGTTCTGTTTGTTTAAAGTAGTGCTTGCATTTCCATAATTTGATTAAACGAATTCGTTTTCACTGGCTGCCTGCCGTATCAACAAACGAAATTAACAAAAGACTTAACTCCGTTTCGTTGACAATCAGCCGTAGACGAAAGACTTCATGCATAACTTAGGAAGCCTTACGTGTGTTACATGCAAGACCATGGGCACCGACGTCACATGAACATCCATAAGGATCAGGCAGGCAAAAAAGAAGCCCATGACATTGTCTGGCAGGATCACTATTCTTATATGTACATCGAAACTCGCAGTTCAATCCAAATCGATTTCCACCATCATTTCTACAAACTGAAGAACAAAAATAGTTGCAATGTTGTATTGAAACCTTCTAGACTTGCATAAGAAATAAGATTTCATGAGATCAATTTCAAATATGGGTGCTTTCCTGTAATCTCATTTTGCAAATTACTGATGGTGTATAATGGTCTTTAAAAATGATAGTTTTTACTACACTGAATACAGCCCTTCCATACCATGGATAGCATAGTTTGTAGATCATCAAATCTAATGTTATTGAGATATTTATTTAGTCATTAATTAAAAACATTGCATATTGTATTAAGGAATTATTGAAACAAGAGCAAATCTTTTCCCCTGCTATTTATTATTTTTTCATTCATTTTTGTATTGATTTACTTGACATACATGTACATGTAAAATGACCAGCAGCTCTGGTAGAGAGGGACAAAGTATTTACAAAGTCATTTTACGTTTATTTAATATACTGCTTATAATACATGAGAGATAATACATTATAAAGTTTCACAAAGCTACTTGTTATAAACAGAATTATAAATGATAAATCAAAATTATTCTTGCCAATGATTTCAAGTTTAATGAAGATTTACAAGTACATATATACAAATTTCAAAAGACATGATGTATATTATTCTGATTTATCTATCTCCTCGTCAGGTAGAAGAAAGACATATTTGAAATGAACATGTAGAATAGATAAACATCACTCTGTTCATTTTCAATAGAATGAGACAAGAAGATCTTCCTCAATTCATCTATTTACAGATAAAGATAAACATCATTCCTAATGAAGTTCTACAGCCCTACATGTACTTACTTTCTAAACAATTCGTTCCCTTGAAGTTGTTAGGACAGATACATAGACCAGACTTGTCATCACAGACTCCACCATTGAAGCATTTATCACAGATACCATAACACTCAGGATGGCCCCATTTACCAGCAGGGCATTCTGATATGAGATAGGGAGAGTAATTTTTCAGATTAAGTTTTTCATCAATATTGAAATATAAATGAATATGTAAAGATAATCATCCATATGTAACTTGCATAATCCAATCAATCTAAAATAAAGATTTCTTGGCTAAATATGAAGCAATAATGTTTTACATACATCATAACAAACCATATTATCTTGGAGAATAAATGACTCCTCTCAAAAAGCACAGTCTCAAATAAGCGGGAATACACTTGTATTGTATTGTATTGTTTTGTATTTTTTTGTGTTGTATTGTATTTTTTATATTTATCAAACTTCATTGATGTACATCAATATTCTGTACCTCTGACGATTAGTCTGTATAATCCTCCTCTATTTTGATTCCTCTCGTTATTATAGTAGATCTCATAGATTCCTTGGTCTGATGTCTGGATTGGGTTTGGGAAGCTGATCTGAGTCTGCCCATCAAATGATGTAAGAACCTCACTTCCATCTTTCATCCAAGTAATCACATTGTAACTCGCATCAGGACTATCCATGCTGATCATCACTCCAGTGTCATTCACATTCACTGCTTTTGTAAACAATCCATCACTTGATATGAATTTAGCTATTAAAAGGGATGATAATAATAAATTAACCAAGTAAAAAACGTTGAATTTAATACATTACATATCGCACCTACAGGCCTACATGTGCAGTGTAGCCATTTAATCACTAAAAGAAACCATACATTTATATAAGAATTGCATACATGTATATAGAAACATATGTTTAAAAATATACACTTGCATATATTGAAATAAATCTTTTCCTGTTGATATTTTTTAATAACGAGATTAGATCATTTCCAAGATTAGAACATAGTAACTAGTGTATGTCAAAATCTGTTTGGACTTCCCTTTGACCCTTTGAATGTTAGTAAACAGCATCAACATAAATGGGCATGTTGCGGGCTCAACGCATTACCGCGAATGCTTTGCTTATGATAACTTATTCAAGTTTTGTGCTATTTACATGAAAGTTTAAAATGTCTTAAAAGAATCCTACTCTGGCATCTTCAGATTCATTTTCATTATATATATAAAGTATCAAACATTTGTGATAGCCATTATCAAGCATAAAATGCTCAAAAGTATCGTAAGTAGAGCCATTTTATTGAATCAGTCTTCCTCCTGATCCTCAGTAAACCGTCTTGCGGGATAAGCGCTTCTTTGCAAAACAAATCCACATTAGCTTCATTTACACTGCAACCCAAAATCTTAGATTTTTCTCACATTTCGGTGTTTCACCCAAAACACGAAGAAAAAACAAAATCGACAAATCCACCTCTGGAGTGTGGCTTTTTTTAACGCCTGCCGAAATTTCACAGATTTTTTGTCAGTGTAAATGCAACCTTCTGTAAGATACCCATTTGTGCTCACATGACTCTCCTCACTTCCATATACGCATGCAGCAGAGGACCGGCAAGTGGCACATGCGCACTACTCACAAACGAAAACGGAATGATCAAACTTCAACGGTTTTGTTATAGTTTTTTTTCCAGTAGTGTAAATAGTCGTCACAAAAATTGATGATTCTTCAAATTGGTGTTTTGGAAACATGTTTAAATGGGCCAATAGTAATGCATTGTTTTCAATGAGGATCACTCCGTGATGTTCCATGAGTAATAATATGACGGTGTTCATGATTTGTTGTTAAACGTTGCTATATCTTTGTAATAAGGAGGTTCCTCTAATATTTGAGGAATCTACAAAATGCAATATATGCTCAGTCTATATTATTAGAGATAGATAATTGTTTATTGATAAACAAACATCATTACAGCAAAGCCGCATTGCAAACATTTTAGAATGATCAAAGTGCGTTTAAAAATATTGACAAAAATAACAATTAATAATTAACAAATAATATCTCAATTTTTCTCGTATAACAAAATTTAATAATAATAATACATAATAATATTTAAATTTTATATAGCGCCTAATACAGATGTTTCTAAGCGCTTTACAAATATACTAGTACCCCGGTCATTGGATTCAGTGCTTGCCCGCACACATTGCGTCGCTGTTTTCACGAAGTGACGGTAGTGAAAAAAAATTGCATTCACTTTGCGTTACGATTTTCCTCACTACCGTCACTTCGTGAAAACAAGGACGATTTGTGTGCACAATTCCACTCCCTGTGGAAAAACTGTCCGATTCCATATTCTACTTTACAATCTTTATTGATCTTTTATAGAAATCGAATTTGTGATAAATGTTATTTATTCCGTCCTATTTAAAAAATGTGATACTACATGTATATGTTCTTACTGATCTGTCAAAAAAAATAATGTTTCTTTTGATATCATGTGCTTGGGATGTTAGTTGATAACATTCATTGGTAATTCAGGATTTGAACTGAGATTAATTTTGATTATGAATGTATTGTATAACGTACATGTATATGAATGATACATGTACAAATCTTAAATCTTTAAAAAATAACACTATACATTTTATGAAGCAAAGGAAATAGAATTGTTACTAATTTTGATAATTCATTTATATACATGTATATATACATCCAGGTCCAGGTTCGAAGTAAACAAGATATCTATTTCATGAATTTCAAAATCATCAATAGCATTACTAAATTGTTTTACTTAAATAACCTCACATCGAATATGCTCATAAAGTCAGAACTTTACTTTGACTACCTCACTACAGGAAGCTCCTTTAGTATACATTAAAAAAAAAAAAAATTAAATAAGGAAATCCTGTACTTATTATAGTGAATGGAATAATAATCTTACCATCATTTCGTTGGAAAAATGTAGTAACCCTTGTAACATCTCGATCAGATTTAGAAGCCTCACAGTAGAAAGGACCAAAACCATCTGTATCCCATCCATCTCCTGTAGGGAATGTGACCCGTCTGATGAATGGATATGCACGTGAGTGTTGCACATCTCCTGGTGGTGATCTGTCTGTTGTTATGGGTGCTGATCGACCAAACGATAGTGTAGCGTCTGTATCTGGGTCACTGCGCCAACATTGATACTGCCAACTACGAGATGAACCTACATTGGTGTATCCCACAGCAAACATTGTGATATGAACAGCCTCACCTGGAATACCAAGAGTGATGTTTTTTAACAGTATAAGCCTATACTAATTTTCTTTTTCCATATGCAGTTTGGACTTCAAACCATATAGTAAGTAACATATGTACTACACCACAATATGACACTTAATTGATAACACAACTGTAGAATGATCAACATCTAAATCAATTGATGTGTCGATTGTATAGTATGGCCCGGGAGGTTCAGCCCCTTTTGGAAAACTAACGTTTCAATAGCGAACTGAAAATGTAATATTAACAATATTTCAAATTTTATAACGCATGCACATATCCACCACGCAAATTTAAGTGCTCCATGCGCTGGTGAATACCACAGCTAGATTACCGATTTCGGTGCTCACAGTATTCAAGAAATTCCTATCAACTAGTACCCATTTAACTTTTTGGAGAAGAGTGACAATTTTATATTATATACAGTTTAAATAACTTTTCAGTGATTCTATTCTATCTATTTTCAACGGAAATTAAATATTCGTGCAGGCATCGTTAAGCCCTCCCGGAAAAAAAAGTTGTTTATACGCATATGTTCATGGGCCTGTACAGGGGCGGCGGAACGATCTCCAATGAGGGGGGTGGGGAGGGGAGGGGGTACAACAAAAAAGGGGACCTACAAAGGGAAATCTCAAAGCTAAAATATACCTCCAAAAATACATTGGTAAATACCAATGTTGTCATTACATTATCGGGAATGATTTCAATATTTGTTTCTATTTACACATCATACAATATATTACTTAAGCATCTTACTTTGCAATTTGGTGTGATAATCATATTCATTTGCAAGCGAGTGGGGGAAAACTTGTAAGATTTGTGAGGTCGCAGCGCAAAAATTTCATCTTATAAAGAGGGAAAACAAATCATGATAGGGTTATATTACACATTTTCATAATCGAAGACTCAAAACACCTTTGATAAAGTAACATCATTATCTAATCTATAAAAGTATATTGCTAGCGAGCGAGCTTTGGGGGAAAATGCTCTCAGTCGCTTTAAATTAGGGGCAAGTTTAATGATGAGAGGAAAGAGGGACACTTATCGAAAGGGATAAGACACTTTTTAGAAAAGAAAAGGAGCACGTGTCAAAATACAAAGGGTAATTATCATAGGTGACAATGGGGCACTTCAAACATCTGAAAGGAGCACTCTCCAGGGATGAAAAAAAGGGACCTCTGATAATGAAAAATACTACAGAGCTTTTCTAGGTGCTAACAACAAAAGTTGAATTATCATTTCGACTTATATATTTGCCGATTACCTGACAATTTATAAGGGGCTACTGGTCTATAATTTTTTTAAAGGGGTGCTTCCGCTACCCGTTTAGTCGCCCAACCTACATCAGTAGTAAGTTTTATGGGATATTCAAATTGTAATAGAACAGTCAAAACCAAATCTGTCATAGTCGCGGACATGATGATTTGCAAAGTTTTATCATGCGTCTGTTTGGTAGATGTTGATATCAAAGGCGAGGTTTACATTTCCATGAACACCCTGATAACCGAAAATACGAATGGTGACACTTCCTAATCACTGACACTGAAAGCAAGCAAACTAACACCCCCGGCAGACACGTCACATTTAACAAGCATTTCTCTCGTCATCAAGATACTTCTGAAAAGGAAGTTAAAGGGAGTGTATCATGGGAATTAATGGCTGGCGCCATCTACGTCTTCTTTCGGACAACTGCACGTAAACGAATGGACTTGATTAACTGGTTCAGCACGCTCTAAACTGGGTGAGCGCGCTAGCGTTCGCGAAACAGCTCGAAGTCCTCCTCACGCTTCGGTTTCGCGTATGTTGCACGCACGTAAATGCTGCGGTCGCATCGTCCATAGTCGTATTATACCCGATTTGCCCCGAGTAGGGGCACGGGAAAGACAAATAGTCTCGTCATGATCCACTCCCTTTAAAGGTAAAGACCAGTATTGGAAACGCCCCAATTTCAAAAATGAAATGGAAGCTCTTATTACCAATCATGTGAAAGAATATGTTTTTAATATTACATGATGATACAAATTTTGACGGGAAACCGCCTTCTCGTTAATATATTTGGTAAATTAGTGTATCTCTTGCCTGTTGAGAGATATGAAATGCACGTGTCGCGCACGTGTGTGTAGTCCCATATTCATCTTTCTGTGTACAGTGCTTCTAACTTTATATGGACTTGGCCAAATTTCTTATCATTTTGATGATTCCAGAACCTTGCAATACATCTATGCTAGATGATCAACCTTTTCTGATCGATTTCACAACGTTTCTTTTACAATGCAATCGCATGACCATAACTGGTCTTTAGCTTTAAGCGCGCATAAGCTGAAAAGGACTGAAATTTTGCATATTTTTGTTTTAAATGATATTTTATTTCCTTCCTCATAATTTCACATAACAAGAAATTCACATAACAAGAAATTATCAAAATAAGCAATATAAAACAAGATCTTTGATACAAGACACTTCATGAGTTACATCAATCAATGAACATAAAAAAAAAAAAAAAAAAAATTCTTGCATGTAACAGTGTATAATCAAAATAACAGTAGAGGAAGGTTTAAAGTGTAGATTTTGTTTTGTTTTAAATGATATTTTATTTCCTTCCTCATAATTTCACATAACAAGAAATTCACATAACAAGAAATTATCAAGATAAGCAATATAAAACAAGATCTTTGATACAAGACATTTCATAAGTTACATCAATCAATGAACATAGAGGAAAAAAAAAGGGGAAAAAAAAGTCTTGCATGTAACAGTGTATAATCAAAATAACAGTAGAGGAAGGTTTAAAGTTGCATATTACCATCCTATCACAACAGTCTCACACCCCCCCCCCTCTAGCCCACCCACACCACACCCCCTTTCACACACATAAACACACATACAAACACAAACACACACTGCATGCAACATGTTCCCTCAACTCACACCACACAAACTCTTCACCCCCCCCCCCTAGCCCACCCATCTCCTACCCCCTTCACGCCGACACACACACTGCATGCAACCTGTTCCGATTTGTCCGCCTGTACACGAAAGAGAATTAATAATACTAATAATAATAATAATACCCACATCCATTAAAGTAAAAATGCATCGATTTGTTCCCATTTCTGTAAGTGCATCCCCAGTTTCCCCTTTTTGAAGGCTATTTTGTATTCCTCGTCTCTGTAATTTTTAAGCATATGTACTGTTTTCTGTACAGATGGCAAAGTTCCTTCTTTTCTAGAAATAAAAATTATATACTTTACTAAAAATATGATACAATTTATTACAAATATTCTAGCAGTATTGCCGGATATTCCCATAAAAATGGGTTTCCAATCATCAATGTCAATTTCGATTAAATGTAACTTCTGAATTACCTCCTGCCATAATCTTTTAACTTTAAGACAATCTAAAAATAAATGTTGGTATGTCTCTACTTCTAGTCTACAAAAGGAACAAAAATGGTCTGACTTAAAACCAAATTTAAAGAGTTCTCTTTTCGTATATACAGCCCCTTGTAATTGTTTGTATTGAAACTCTCTATGTTTCTTACAAAGCATTGCACATTTCATCCTTGTGAATGTTTCTTTCAACTCCGTCATTCCAAGATCAAATTTACAGTTGCCATCTGTAACATGTAATGTATACTCTTTTTGAAGGTCTTCAATGAAGTAATAATATAACCGCCTAGATTTTATATCACATAGTTTCTGTAAACGTCCAAATATCATCAATTCTATTTCAAAATGTTCAGTGTCCACTTCCATAAAATCACTTTGTATCCATTCGTTTCTGATTGCTGAAAAGATCTTTTGAATTCTAAGCAAGCTTTTAGTTGCAAAACCCAAATCTAAAAAATGTAAGATTGGTTTTAAATGACCTCTGACAATTATATCTGATGCTTGAAGTATACCTTTCTGAAATAGTTCGACATCAAAAAATGTTTTATTGCGGAGACATATACACTTATTGCTAAATATAATCGGATTATTCGTATTTTCTCCAAAGTGTCTGCATTTATCTAATTCTTGCCATGCCTTCAACATGTCTTTATAAAAAGATGGTATACCCTTCAAGTCCATTTTATTTATATCATAATTACAAAGAAATATAATTCGACCCCCCAGTGATCTGAAAAAGTGGTCAAAGGTTACTTTCCAACCTGAATACTTTTCTCCATAGAGCAACCGTTTGATCCACATTATTCTCTGAGTCTTGATAAATATCTTAAAATTCGTTACTCTGAGTCCCCCAGCGCAGTAATCTTGATATAATATTTTCCGTTTTATTCTGTCTCTCCCTCCCCAAATAAAATTAAAAGAAATCTTTTCGATTTCTTCAAAAATGTTTTGTGGGACTGTCATAAGAGACGAAACATAATTTAGTTTTAAAAATACATATATCTTCAACAATTTAATTTTGCCAAACATCGTTAAATCTCGTTGCTTCCACCAACCGATTAGTCTTTTGATTTTGCTCAAAATTTCCTTATAGTTCAAATCATCTTTTATTTTGGAATGACGTGCGAAATATACCCCTAGGATCTTTATATGTTGTACCCTATGTCCAAAAAAAGGTAAACCCGGCCTATCACTTTCCTCTCCTAACCACATAAAATTTGTCTTATCCATATTTATCTTCAATCCACTTAATTTTTCAAAGTTTTTGAAAACTTTCTTCACTTTATTAATTGAATCCATATCTTTTAAAAACAATGTAATATCATCTGCATACAAAACTTGCTTTATTTCTTTATTCCCGAATCCTACCCCTTTAATGCTCTCATCTTTCCTAATATAACGAGCTAGTAATTCGATAACTATTACAAATAAATATGGAGATAGGGGGTCACCTTGTCTTACCCCTCTATTAATTCCAAAATATCCTGTTGAGTGTCCCCCGTTCGTCACGCAACTGCTAACATTAGTGTAGAGGGTTTTAACCCAAGAACACAAAACTTTACCAAACCCAAACTGTTCCAAAGCTTTAAATAAAAGTTTATGGGAAATGCAATCGAAAGCCTTTTCAAAATCTACGGCAATTAAAAAGCCTACAGGCTGATACAAGGACTGACAGAATGTATCATCAATTAACCGAACCGCTTCCCCAATATTCCGATCTTTAACATAGCCCACCTGATCGTAATGAATAATATCCTCCAATACCTCCTTTACCCTTGTAGCTAATACTTTCGACAATATTTTATAATCTACATTTAAGAGAGTAATTGGCCTGTAGTTTTTCATGTACAAAGGGTCTTTGCCTTCTTTCTCAATTAGTGTAATTACCCCCTGTCTCTGTGAGTTTGATAACATTTTTGTTTCAAAACCTTCATTAAAAGCCTCCACTATTGTTTTCCCTAAAATTGGCCAGAACGTGAAATAAAAATCAGTCGAGAAGCCGTCATTGCCTGGTGATTTGTTCCATTTCATTTCCTTTACTGCCCGATAGCATTCTGCCAGTGTTATCTTGCCTTCACAATACTCTTTATTTTCTTTACTTAATTTGGGTAATTCATTTAAGAACATATTTTCAATATCCTCTGTAATTTCACCATTTTTACATGCATATAAATTCTCGTAAAACTCCCTGATAATCTTCAAAATCCCTTTGCCATCCCTCACAGTTTCCTTATTTTCATTATATATATCTCCTTAATCACACTTTTCCTTTTATTTGACTTTAGTAATTGTTCAAAAAACTTTGAATTTTGTTCTCCTTCTTCAGACCATTCTGTCCTTGAACGGACTTTTAACCCTTGACGTGAATAGTCGAAAAGCTTCTCTAATTCCATTTTTTTCATGTCAATTTCATCCTGAATATTTTTATGACAATTAATATTGATCGTCAATCGATATTCCAGGTCTTTAATTAGGTGGGCTGTATCTAATACAGACCACCTTATAATTTTGTTAAAATTGCCTTTATTATTCTTTATTATTAGGTGGGCTGTATCTAATACAGACCACCTTATATATTTGTTAAAATCGCCTTTATTTATTTATTATTTATTTATTTTTCTTATTTCGACCCACTTTTTTGTGTGCAAGATAATTTGAAAATGGTTCAATCAAATACCTTGAAATTTGACACACATATGTATAGGCATATGAACAAAACACAGCAAACTTTTCAACCTTGACCTTGACTGATGACGTCATCTAGGCGCCATTTTGTGAAATGTTCTGAAAAATTACTCATGATCATATTTTCATAACGGTACGTCATTTCTCATTCATATTTATCATGATCAAGGTCAATATCAGTCCAGTCAATTTCAAATCAAAAAACGCGCGCGTGCGCGTACGTCCGCGCGTCAATGCGCGCGCAAAATTTTTAAATGCTCAAAATCGTCTCAAATTTATTTTGCATACGTTTCAGGTCATTTTAAGCATTTTATAAAAAATCGCGCGTACGAGCATGCGCGCGCGTTTTCGCGCGTAACACCATTAAAAAACACAGAATCGCCTTTTTTTTTTCTTTCATGATATTTCTCATATTTTTTCAAGGAATTTGATACCATGTTTATCTCTTTATGACCACTAATAACAAGATGAGCGTCAATTCAAGATAAATGACAGTGCGCGCGAGCGCTTTTAATACATAGCATATATGGGAAAAAACATGCCTATACAAAAATCATTATAGCTCTTTGGAATGAACCGTGACCTTCAATTTTTTTTCATATTTGGATAGAGTATGAGTTGGAGATATGATTCCATGTCTCATTTGGCCATTAAGTGTATCGTGACATCATCATAATGACCTTCGAACTAAAAAAAGGAATTTGCATATTATGACGTCAGCATATTTATGGAAAATTGATTGTATCTCTGTATATATTGATCAATTTTCTTCCAAATTTCGATATGTTGTAGCTATGATAATTGTCTACAAGTTTAATAATAACTATTCTTCATTTTGATGACGTCATTAGAGTCAAAATTTCGATTAAAGGCCTCATGTCAAAAATGACATAATTTGCATGTTATGCCTATAGAAGGTGATTTTAATTCACGTTATGAATCTACATGATATTGTTTTTTAAGAATGTGTAAGCAGTATGTCGCTTATTTTTGCTCTATTTTGTCTCAAATTTTAGTTGACCAGCCCACCTATACTTGTTCCAAACAAGTATTATATGTCTAGTTTATTTTTCTTATTTCGACCCACTTTTTTGTGTGCAAGATAATTTGAAAATGGCTCAATCAAATATCTTAAAATTTGGTACACATATGTATAGGCATATGAACAAGGCACAGCAAAGTTTTCAACCTTGACCTTGATTGATGACGTCATCTAGGCGCCATTTTGTGAAATTTTCTGAAAATTTACTCATGATCATATTTTCATAACGGTAATTCATTTCTCATTCATATTTATCACGATCAAGGTCAATATGTGTCCGGTCAATTTCAGGTCAAAAAACGCGCGCGTCCGCGTACGTCCGCGCGTCAGTGCGCGCGCAAAATTGTTAAATTCTCAAAATCGTCTCAAATTTTTTTTGCATACGTTTCAGGTCATTTTAAGCATTTTATAAAAAATCGCGCGTAAGTGCATGCGCGCGCGTTTTCGCGCGTAACACCATTACAAAACATAAAATCGCCATTTTTTTTTCTTCATGATATTTATTATATTTTTTCAAGGAATTTGATACCATGTTTATCTCTTTATGACCATTAATAACAAGATGAGCGTCAATTCAAGATAAATGTCAGTGCGCGCGAGCTCTTTTAATACATAGCATATATGGGCAAAAACATGCCTATACAAAATTCATTATAGCTCTTTGGAATGAACCGTGACCTTCAATTTTTTTCATATTTAGATAGAGTATGAGTGGGAGATATGATTCCATGTCTCATTTGGCCATTAGGTGTATCGTGACATCATCATAATGGCCTTGGAACTCAAAATACGAATTTGCATATTATGACGTCAGCATATTTATGGAAAATTGATTGTATCTCTGTAAATATTGATCGATTTTCTTCAAAATTTCGATATGTTGTAGCTAAGACAATTCTCTATCAGCTCAGTAATAACCATTTTTCATTTTGATGACGTCATCATAGTGAAAATCTCGATTAAAGGCCTCATGTCAAAAGGCCTTCATAATTTGCGTTATCCCTATAGAAGGTGAATTTCGTTCACGTCATGAAACTACATGATATTGTTTTTCAAGAATATTTAAGCAGTATCTCGCTTATTTTTGCTCTATTTTGTCTCAAATTTAAGTTGACCAGCCCACCTATACTTGTTCCAAACAAGTATTATATGTCTAGTTTCTTTTTCCAATTTTTCAATGTGGACTCTTCTGAATTTTGCTCTTTCACATATGGCTCCGAATAGTCTCATTGGACAACGCCCCCTATCGTCATGTTTGCCTATGGACGTTTACCAAAAAAAAAGTCGTTAACAATTCATTTTTTGTTTAAACGAAAAGCACCACATCCACCCCGACGTACGTTGACACTAGCTCTTTCATTTGAACCATCATGTCTCATTGACTTTTGAAAGTTTACCCATCGTAATTTGGTCAAAATAGGTCGCTAGCTCGCCATTGCCTATATAACACATGTGAGACAAGTCGAACTTTGGACGCAATTTGCTACGCGATTGTAAGGTTATAGGGTCAAGCACACGAAGGATAACAATAATGAATTATAGTAGATCAGTTCTGAATGGTTCATTATGTCCATCTCAGCCAACCTCACACCGTAATTTTTCCATTTAGTATAGGCAAGCATTTTGCCGAGGTAAGCAAAAACATGAATATTCATGATCACCATAGACTATTCGATTATTTAGAGAGGGGTGCAATTGTGCACCACATCAAACTCCCCTACTTTAAGTCAAGTATTTCATTGTATTATGTAGTTTGGTAGGTTTATTTTTCTAACGGTTTAATTATCAGATATCAATGATAGTTTAAAGATATGTAAAGGTTCTTGTATTTTATATTTAGCAAAGCAATCTCACATACGAAATCACTAGCAAGTGACGTCTGATCCGCCGATTTCCTTCTGCTATATACGTTCAAGGCACATTTATCTGTGAATTGTGATGTAAAACGATAGTTTACTCGTCATTGTAGATTTATGATTAGCCATCTGTCATTAGTAGTCTTTAATTGATGACACACATACCATTACCACACACACGAACACTCTCACTTCCGCTCTCCAGCACACCATTTCCGCACACCCGGTTCACCCAATGGCATACACCCTGCAATATAGTGGAACATTCTAGTTTGGTAGTGCCTTCGAACTAGCTACGTTTGTGCTGGCAATGGTACGGCGAGCGAAAATGAGACAACCGGAGCAATATGTCCCTACATGCATTACATATAATATATATATATGTATATATACAGGGTGAGTCAGTAAAAATGTCCCCTTTTTACAAGTTGTATTGTTTGAACTTTGACTATTTAATCAGGGGTTTCATGATATGTCTTGATAAAATTATCCTCCCAGTACATTTAGGTACCATTGTCATTTGAATCCCTTCACGCATGACTGAACATCAGACAATCTTTACAAGACTTCCATATTTCACTTGCGCCAACTTTCTGGGTGAGGAAGAAAACAGTGCATTGCATTGCACGCACCCTAACACAAAAACACAGACAACACACAATAGTTGTCTCATAATTTCCCCCTTTTCTGATTAAGCATTGATTTTTATCAAGATCCCTGAATGTTTAAGTGGCATTGCCCTGGGTAAATAAAACAAAATAAATAAATAAATAAATCTTTCCCTTTAGTACACATTCACTACCACCATCATTATTATCATCACCATTGTCATCATCTTAATCGTAATAATCATCATCATCATCATCAACATGAAGTGCACATGAATCCTCTCGACTTCTTCTTGTGGGGGCACTTAAAGTCAAGGATCTTCATCAGCCCACCTTTGAACATCGAGGAGCTTCGGAGGAGACTCGTGGTACGCCAAGATGGGACCGATGGGGACATGATCCGGCGAGCTTTTCAAGGAATTAATGCATCACCGTGCACAACTGTGCATCAGGAGGAATGGCGGCCATGTCGAGGATTGAGTTCGGAGGATGAAGAACTTTGGGGAAACAGATTCATTGTTGTACCACAATAAAATACCTCAACAAATACAAAAATTGTTTGTGTTTTTATTCACCGACGTTTGCGGTATTTTTGTTAGTGTGTGCCTATGTTCATGTGCGTGTGTGTGCAAGTGCATGTGTTTGTGTGCGTGTTTTTGTGTTTGTGCGTTTGTGTGTCTGGCTGTCTGTCTGACTGTCTTTGTTCAATGTACTGTTTTATTCCTCAGCCAGTAAGTTTGGGCAAGTGAAATCTGGCAGTCTTGTAAAGATTGTCTGATGTTCAGTCATGCATGAAGGGATTCAAATGAAAATGGTTCCTAAATGTACTGGGAGGATAACTCTATCAAGACATATCATGAAACCCATAATAAAATATTCATACTTCAAACAATACAACTTTTAAAAAGTGGGACATTTTTTCTGACTCACCCTGTATATATATATATATAACAATGTTCCTATTCCGCATGTATAAGAGCTAAAAATCATAATTTTTTTTCTATTCTTTAGTCACCTGTATATGCAAAATGCCCGAGGATCGGCGTAAAAACGGAAAATCGACTTTGTTGACAATTCTCAGGAATAATGACCCTTAACAAAGAAATCATATGCTCGCATGATCATGATGGCACTTCATAGAATCATCGACTCAGTCATGATCACCCCAGTACGCAAACGATCACACACCAAGATGGATTTGAATGGATGATAGCAAGCAACCTACGGAACCTACCTTGTATCAATATCGGAAAACAGACGAATGGAAACAGAGTTGAAAAAAGCAGTTTCAGCATTTTCAATGTTGCCATATTTGTTCAGCACTCTCTGCAACATCCACATCCCACACTCCGACTTTCCACACGTATTCTCAATCAACTGTCATCTGATGGACTCTCACCCGACATTCAGAGTGAATATCCACGCACACCTTCCTAGTCAGATGCCGTCTGGATACCTCATGTACCCGGAACTAAATCCATGATTATGTTAGTCTGTCATCAAGTCTCTCGCGATAAAGCTGATGGCAGGGCAATCAAATCGAAATACACCAAAATGAAATAACAATCATTCGAGTGCAAAGGATTAACCTTTACGCTGCCAAATCCTTGTCCATTCCTCACATACAATAACTAGAACTGTCAAGTACGTGTAAACCTGTCCACTTGTAGTAAAGCTGTGAGCAGAGAGAGAAAGGGGAGAGAGAGAGAGAGAGAGAGGGGGGGGGGGGGCGCAGTTTGGAGAGGAAAGAAGGGTGAATGAGAGGGAAGGATGGTTATATAGAGGGGAAATGAACAGGAAATAGTGAGAGTGTGCGAAAGGTAGAGAGAGAGAGAGAGAGAGGGGGGGGGGGAAGAAAGTAAATTTAACGACTTCGAATTTCATTTTTGTGATCATGTCAAGTCCGGAAAAAAGCAGCCGGAAGTTCCTAGATGTATTATTATGATTATTATTTCGTACATCAACCAGCTATTTCAAATCGACGATTGTTTTCAAATGACACCACGCGTGGAATGTCAATATCAGTGAAGGAATATGAGGGTCCTGCTACAAGACACTCATTCAGAATATGCTAAATATTCTGAATTGGACCACATGGACACAGAGATCCATGCATGCTTGCTGGAAAGCGACCTGCCCCTGATCATAGGCGGTTAAGCTGAACCTAGGGCTCCCTGGGAAGATTGCTGCCAGGCTGGTATGAGGACGATACTTGAAGAGATGGTTTGAGCCTTGCTCCATTCTCTTCATCTTTTATTGCCTCATGTTGTACATAATATATACAGACCTTTCAAGCCCTTTCACTGCCATTGGAATCTGATAACTCTGGCCCTGATTTTCACACGCTGCTTTGTTACTGTTATTTGGTATCATTACAATCGCTTTATGGATTCCCTACTGATATTAAGTTCAAGTGGTTATTATTTAAGTCTGAATGTGATTTCTTCATTGTAGTTCCTCTTTCTTGAATGCGATTGACATCATTTAGATGGTTGGGTTCAATTCAATTGAATTACTCAAGCTTGCCATTGAAAATAAATCGCTTTATTATGCTATGTCAACAAATGAAATCTGCTTCCAATTCTTTCTTTGTTATCATCACAGTCATGCCATTAAGACTTTTGTAAAGGAATACATTGTTCAGGTTAACATTGTGTTCATACAGCCGGGCATACAGCGCATTAGATAAGAATCATGACTACCTTTAACACCCGGGGGTCTCAGTCATGCAGGCGCGGATCCAGGATTTCTTAGGGGTGGGGGCCCAAATTTGAAATCAATTTGAAATTTAGTGTGCTGAAATATGAAAATCGTGCCGGCCAATATTTTGCTCAGTGGGGGGGGGGGGGGGTAGTGAGCCTCGAACATTTGAAAAATTGCACCCCCCCCCCCCTTGAGCGCAAGGGGGGATGGGGGGCCATCTCCAAAAAAAAGGTAAAATTTATCTTTAAAAATGTAAAAATACACATTTTTTTCCAGGGGGAGGGGGGGGGGGGTCCGGGACCCATGCGCCCCTCCCCCTGGATCCGCCACTGCAGTCATGTAGAAATGCTGTAAGCATGCGTGACCACAGGTTTTCAAGTCACCACCTAAACGAGGATATCTTCTGAAGCCAAAATACACCCTAAATGAGGATTTCGCATGGTTTTGCCAGAATTCAAACCCTATTCGGGTATTTCTAACAAGTGTACTCCTAAACAAGTATTGTAAAATATTGTATCCCCTTGAACATTTTAAAGTGCGATATGGTTTACCTTTTAAGTTGTTGACGATGTAAAATAAACCAAATTGCGCCTCTGACGTAAAATCATAATGTAAAAATATTTCAATAGAGAAGCAATAACAATAACCTGTACACTTTAAAATGGACTTAATGCACAGTCATCAGTCCTTTCTTTGAAGAAAGAAAAATACATTTCGAATTTGATATATGTTATAGCCATTATGGCCCGAATTCACAAAGCAAGGTTTGAGCTCAGACCAAGGTTTGAGCTTAAACCTCCTTTTGTTTTACAAACCAGGTTTGTAAAAAAAACGCGTAAAACGCGTCATGACGTACGGAAACCAAGGTTTGTCGACAAACCTCCTTTGTGAATTCGGGCCGTAGTGTTTACAAAAAGTACACAATGCACAAGGAACAGTTCCTATTCTACTATGCAAAACTTAATATAAGGTACCAGCTATATGCGTGAGACTTGGTAGGTCCGGGTCGATATTGTTGACATCCATCTTAATCTAATGAAGATCTAAAGATCGTTGCCAGTAACGCGCTTGTAGCTAGCTAAGGTGCATGCATAGAGATACTAAGACTAAGACTATACGATATGCATACCGGGTGCATACCATGCCATGCTACTGACTCGCGCTAGATAAGCTACCTCTCGCAGCCGTTGTCCACACTACCGTGTAAGTCAACACAAAGTTTACACCTAGAAAATTGCTTATTATTTTAAAAGGCATCTATGAACAGTTAATTATTATACATCTCATGAAAGAGTGTTTTTAACCCAAATCATTTGGTATCATTTTTGTGTAGTATGTGTTTACGCTTGGATGAACAGGAGGCTTTGTTTGCGAGAGTGCGAAAATCGACTGAGCCCCTTTAGGTATTTAATTACGGTTAGATGAGCATCCAGGTGCCCTCTTTAAGCCATTGACATGTTCCAGGGGGGAGAGCCCCCAGAAGCTCAGAGGTTTAACTACGGTCAGATGAGCATACAGGGGCCGCCTTAGGGCCCTTGGTGGGGTCCGGAGGCTCTGCCCCCTGGACCCCACCAAGGTATTTAATTACGGTCAGATGAGCATCCAGGGGCCGCCTTAGGGCCCTTGGTGGGGTCCGGGGGCTCTGCCCCCTGGACCCCACCAAGGTATTTAATTACGGTCAGATGAGCACCCAGGGGCCCGCCTTAGAGCCCTTGGTGGGGTCCAGAGCCCCTGGAAGCTCGGGGGTTTTAGGTATTTAATTACGGTCAGATGAGCATCCAGGGGCCTGCCTAAGAACCCTTGGTGGGGTCCATACCCCTGGAAGCTCGGGGGTTTTAGGTATTTAATTACGGTCAGATGAGCATCCAGGGGCCCGCCTTAGGGCCCTTGGTGGGGTCCAGGGGGCATAACCACCGGAAGCTCCGGGTTTTTAGGTATTTAATTACGGTCAGATGAGCATCCAGGGGGCAGAGCCCCCGGAAGCTCAGGGTTTTTAGGTATTTAATTACGGTCAGATGAGCATTTTTACCTTATTTGTGACATTGGCAGGTCGCTTATTTTTTCTCCCCGTCTTTCTTTTTTTTTTCTCTTTAATATACTTTTTCAAAATGTGAGGGGGGGACGCCACTTTGCAGACCATGATATAAAGGTTTCTAAATAAGCGTATTTTTAGCCCGACTGCGCATTAGGGAATTTCTTATTTTCCAAAAATTGCATAAAAAGGTATGACCTACAAAAAAATACCGAAAAATCATGTCATAACAGCAACATTTGCAAATCACTGGTATCGAATAAGAAATACACCTCCCTCATCAGTATGCCAGCGTTCAGGGGCTCATGTCTTCTCACCCCTATAACACAAAAACAGACACGCTTTCCCATTTTTGCACAATATGTCCGCGATATGCGCGTATCGCTATTATAAAGACCTCCGTTGATAAATACCGTATAGGTGGCATGCGCAATGTTTATGAAATTTAATTCCTGTGAACTTTCCTTTTCTTTGAATAATGTTGTATATGTGATTTAATTCAGGTTTTTATTATTGTTATGTTCTTTTGGGTTAAAAATACAAACCATGTTTACTCCTTTACTGCTTTTTTTTTTTGTTTTTTGGAGGGGGGGGGGCGTTTTGGGGGGGGGGGCAAAAATGCCTTTTGCCCCCCCCCCCATTTTTGTGATTTGGGGGGGGGGGGGGCGGTTGCCATCAAGTTGCCTTCACGGTGCCATATCAAACAAAAATAAATAGGCCTATCCGCTCTCTGGTAATTCATCTCATCTGATTTTGTAACTCCAGCACAGCGTTTTTTAGCCGGGGTGCCGCAAGAGAATGAATTGGAAAATGTTGATTTTGTAAACAAAAAATCAAATATCAGAAGCGGTTAAAATATGTACTTACATGAGAAAATACAATTTTGAAGATACTAAAGTGTCTTCCTTCCTCGCTCGCTGGTAATATTTTGACAGCAAGGCCAATAAGGGCGACGAGAGGCCCGAATATCCTCATATTCGTGTATGAAGGTCATGACCGAATATATCACTTTTTATTTATGTACATTCGGCGGCAAGGTGCCCGCATACAGGATCTTATGGGCTCGTAGCCATCTCTTAATGTGTCAGATCGTCTTTTGCTATTGAATCCTGATTGTGCACGGGGTAGCTATCCTCGGGGTTAATTTTCATCGGGGTAGAATTGTCCTCAGGGGGTAATTATCATCTGGGGGTAGTTGTCCTCGGGGGTAATTGTCATCGGGGTAATTGTCAACGGGTGGTAGTTGTCATCGGGGGGGATAATTGTCCTCGGGGGGGTAATCGTCCTCGGGGGTAATTGTCCTAGGGGGTAATTCTCCTCGGGGGTTATTGTCCTAGGGGGGTAATTTTTCCTCGGGGGGTAGTTGTCCTCGGGGGATAATTGTCCTCGGGGGGGGGGGTAATTCTCCGGGGGGGTAAATTTCAGGGGGTGATTGTCCTTGGGGGGTAGTTGTCCTCGGGGCTGATTCTCCGGGGGGTAATATTTCTGGGGGTGATTGCCCATGGGGTAATTGTCCTAGAACCCCCTAAACCTAAACCTTACCCCCAACCCTAATGTCTTCTCATTTTTTCACTCCAAATGTCCCTCCAATGAGGCCTTTAGTAAAATTACATATATAGAGAGAGATATATAACAAAATTGGGCCTTCTATGAGAAATAAATTGTAAAAAAACGTTAAGCGGACACCAAATTGTCCTCCTAATGACAATGTCTACTTAATGACTATTTGTTTCACTCCAAATGTCTCTCTAATGACGCCTGCAGTAAAATATGTATATATATATATATATATATATACGTATATATATACGTATATATATATGTGTGTAAAACATTGTTGCTATTCCCAAGTTACATTATGCATAAGAGCTACAAATCATAATCTTATTTTTATATTCTTTAGTCACTTGTATATACAAGGATCGGCTTAAAACGGAAACATTGACTTTGTTGACAGGAATACTGCCCCTTAAAAAAGGAATCATGTGTATATATATATATGCTCGCATTACCATGATGACATTCCATAAAATCATCGACTCAGTCATGATCACCCCAGTACGCAAACAATTACACACCAAAATGCATTTGAACTGATGATAATAACGTACATAATAATAATAACGGTTCGAGTCCCGCCGCGGCATTAATGTCCTTTGGCAAGACATTGATCTACATTTACATTTGCCACACTCAACCCGGGTGATGTAATTGGGTACCTGGCAGGAATTAATTCCTTGAAATGCTGGAGCGCTGTATAAACGGCAGCTAGGCTAAAGCCGGGTTAATAATAAAATGCGCCTCGGAATAGTATTATCTAGATAAACGGCGCAATAGAAATGCCTATTATTATTATTGTTGTTACCTTGTATCAATATCGGAAAACAGACGAAAAGCGACAGAGTTGATAAAAACAGTTTCAGAACTTTGAATGTTGCCATTTTCTCCAGTGTTCTCCGCAACATCCACATCTCACATCAGCTAGCAATCCGTATACGGTGGACTCTCACCCCACATTCAGTGTGAATATCCACAAATGCCTTCCTAGTCAGATGCCGTCTGTTTACCTCTTGTACCCGGAACTGAATCCATGATAATAGTCTGTCATCAAGTCTCTCGCGATAAAGCTGATGGCAGGGCAATCAAATCGAAATTAATTTCAAATAAATTGCATCGACCTTTAAAGAGTAGGTTCATTGATTAAAAAAAAGAATTTTATTGTCATTATTGCAAAGGTGAAACTTTGATTAGACAGGTTATCAAAATTCAATGCTTGGAAACATTCGAAGTAATGATTTTTATCAATTACAAAACGCTTAAATACAGCCCTGGCATATCACCTGAAGAGCTCTCCGAACGCTACGGAGATGTGTGACGTCACAATCATGTTTAACATGATTTGCACAAGCAGACGATGTCCCATGACATCTCACACATTTAAATGCCTGTTTTGTCATCTTCTCTTCAGTTATATCTTTTACTTCACTTACCGTCAGGATAAATGTTTATTCAATTGCCTCACTCTCAACTCCGCGCATGGTATTATTTGATGAAAAATGCGGCGATAAAAAAATAAAGGAATCCGTCGCATGTAAACAAAATTAGACGCCATTGTATTTTCAGCTGCATACACCGCGAGTTGCTGCTACCTTGTTTGGCGTTCAACAATAAGGGGATAGAGCAAAGTCGATCTGGCGCTTCTCAGTAGCTGCCGGGCTCACGATCAATTGGGCAAAAAGAATTTCCATTTTCGGTTTAATAAAATTTGGAGTGGACTAAAAGATTATTATTATTTTATTTTGTCGCTTCACTGCTTGAGTAACATCTGCATTTCGGGAGGTATTTGGCATTTCAGTTTTCATTCTAATTTGGTAAAACAAATTGAGCAGAATAATTATATGGGTCAATTTCTGGCACAGAGATAGGTATTCTACGGGCAAATTATGGGCCAACTGAACCTAATACTTGTCATAAAAATTGCAAAGAACACACTTGTTTGTAGTTTTGAATTAATTCTCATTTTTCTAATCTCTTTTGTTAATTTAGAATAAAATCTGATGGATAGTGGCCGCGTTCATGCTTGATTTTGACGGCCAGAATCAGGCATCTGTTACGTGTTTAGTTTAAAACACGCTTGCGTTCATGCTCACTTTTGTAGAATCACCGAAAAACGGCGATCACGAACGCCGATCGTAAACTCACAAAAAGATGCGTTTACAATTGTAAACGCGTTTAAATGGGGTCAACGCACTGACCTCTAGTAGGAGAATTGCCTGGATGAGCCAGAGAAGTAAGCATGAACAGCTACACCGTGGAACTGCGATCACGATGAGCGTTTACGATGAGCGTTTCAGATCGCTCATTCTACCTTCAAAATCAAGCATGAACGCGCCCAGTGACAAACATTAAGTTTTTAGCCGATAGTATCAAGAGCATGAATTTGTCGCTTATCATGGTGTTGTGAAACAAGATATGACTGTCATGGAGTTGGTTTCGAAAAACTACTCCCTAAGTTCTCACAAGAGTTTGCAACGTTGGTTTTGCCGGAAACACACATACATGCAGTGTATGTGACTATGGCTGATTTTGCAGCTCTAATTTGATGCTCACTTTACGACCATAGCAATTAGTGTCGGGTATTTAAGCGTGTGCAGAATTTAGCGTGACTCCCGCGCTCGCCTATACAGTAATCGTTATTGTTGTTCAATTTCAAAATCAAGTTTTATATCTGAAAAAAAAGAAAAAAAACCCTGTTCCTTTAACAGGTTTAGGAGAACAATATGATTGGGCTACCTTTGAAGATGGATTGAAGCTAGCCAAAGAGAAGTAAGTGTATGATGAATAAGTAGCTTATTCAATGGTTAAAACCCATACATCACTTTTTTTTTAAAATACATTATTTTTAGCAATTAGTGTCGGGTATTTAAGCGTGTGCAGGGAGTGTGCTGAATTTAGCGTGACTCCCGCGCTCGCCTATACAGTAATAGTTATTGTTGTTCAATTTCAAAATCAAGTTTTATATCTGAAAAAAAAGAGAAAAAACCCTGTTCCTTTAACAGGTTTAGGAGAACAATATGATTGGGCTACCTTTGAAGATGGATTGAAGCTAGCCAAAGAGAAGTAAGTTTATGATTATAAGTAGCTTATTCAATGGTTAAAACCCATACATCACTTTTTTTTTAAATACATTATTTTTTTTCTTCAACCATGCACAAAGAAGACGAAAGACCTGATGCATGGCTGATCTTTAACGAAACGGAGTTAAGTCTTTTGTCACCTCTGTTTGTTGCTACGGCAGGTAGCTAGTGAAAACGAACTCGTTTGATCAAATTATGGAAATGCAAGCCGTACTTTAAACAAACAGAACTTTGTTTTTCCTGGCTCATTTTTCCTGATTGAGGTGTCATCTGAAAGGGCAGAAATTGAACTTTCTAGAAATGTGATTTTCTTTTTAGAATTCAGATACCGCTCGTCAAATGACTTTTTGGTTTCCTCTCTTCAAATTGCTTTTAATAACTCATGCGTGAGATATGAATCATGTGAGTTGCATCAACTGAAAGAGGAGGATCTAAGCTTTCAGAATATGTGTTATTTATTAATTATAATTGTGATTAAGTATGATAATTAACATTGATAATTCTCGGTTTCGTTTTTTTTTGGGACGCACTGTATATATAGAATGTTATTACACTGCATGAATAAAAAAGGGATAAATCTTAATAGTAATTCTGTCCATGATAATATTTAATATTCTTTCGTGGTAACCTGATATTTGTTTAGTTGACATTTATGGTTAGGGTTAGCATTGTGATTGGGTTATCGTTAGGTAGAGATTTAGGTTAAGGTACATAGTTGGGACTAGTGCCTGAATGTAGAAGGAACTCGTGCAGGAGATAGGAGATAGACCATGGACCACATGTCATCTGATCTATGTGCCCTACAATCACTTACACAGTTACTCTCTCCCTTTCTTCTTAATGAGAGAGAGAGAGAGAGAGAGGGTGAGGGAGGGAGAGAGAGATAGACAGACAGAGAGAGACAGGGAGAGAAGGGGAGGGGGGATAAACACACACACGCACACATCCACACTTCTGAGGTAAATCAAGAACTTGTATGTACACATCAATATTTTTGAGGACACACATGTGTGTTGGAATATACTATGCTGATAATGATCTGGAAGTGTACTGCATAACCAAGAACACCCCTCACAAATCATACATTTTTGCTCGCTCGCAAATGAATGTTTTTTTTGTATTTGTATTGATTATATACCGTGCGTCCCCAAAAATCTATTCACTTTTGAAATGGCTGCCGTATAACAAAACATATGATTATTGGGGGTGGGGGGGGGGGAGTTTTATATGTATAGAAAGCTCATAAACTCAACTTTCATATGACACCAAAAAGTCCGAAAATAATTCATGCTTGGGAGAGCACTGCTCACTTTTGTAAAGGGTATGAAAATTAGGTTGCGCAGGAATTAGCCTTCCAATTTGTGAGAGGTAAATCCTTTCGAATTGAGAGGTCATAACTACTGCATAATCAAACTGCTGGTTAATAAAACTAACATTTCCTGGAGTTCCCTGGAGTTACAGACACTTTTTACTTATCTTGTTCGGTCCTTTGCGTCTGCTATTGGATCATCATGCTGTTTAATAAAACGTTTTAGTTTTGTTATGGTATGAAGAATGAAAAGTGTGATAGTTGTTCTATAATGGCAGAAAGGATTATTTTAGTGAGAGCAAGGAGTTAGAGATGTATGCCCTATTAGTCTAAAGGCTTAGATAGCTTGTTTGAAAGTGCCAAGCACTTCGTATTCTACTGTATTTTACTGACTGGTCCAGATTGTTACGAACCCCACCAGGGGAATAGCAATATTTATATAATATTGGATGGCTTTGAGTGTGATACAAGAATATATATTACATGCTGCTTGTAAGTATCGGCTTGTATGGTGATGTAGATATACAATAGGCTTGCGGGTGCACCATGTGAGAGAGAGAGAGGGAGGATTGGGGAGTCCTGAAAAGGAATCTCGGTAATCTTTCTTGAGGGTGTGTAGTCCTGAAAAAGACTGTTGGTTATCTTTCTTACCTTATATATAGTTCTAGGGAGCACTAGCGCTTGGAGCGGATGGGTGGCGGGAGGCGGGAGGCGATTATTTATTCCGTACCACTAACGCGTCACATCGGCTAATTTTATTCAGCAGAGCGACTTGGTCAGAGACCACTCTCGAAACTGTACGAACTGCCTTATGTTCCCTCTCACTGTGCTCTGTGTGTGCGTGTATGAGTATGTATGTGTGCGTTCGCGTGTGTGTGTGGATGTGTGCTATGTAGGCCTATACCCACACGAACCAATTTAATATCTTCCCGAGAAGAGCATGAAGAATGTTAAACTTATAATAAATAATAACGTGACATGTAAGAAAGAAATACACATTTTGTTTTGCAACAATTTATTATCATGATCATATACATATTAATCACCTTTACTAGCAATTATAACCCACCCTCTTCCCGAAATTGAAAGATGTGATATATCCTTACCAAAAAAAAAAGTGTCATGAATATGTAATGTTGATTTTCGAATCATCCAAGGTTTTACCTGGAATACTGAATTTGCAAATGAGATTTCATTGCAGTGTAAAGCAAATAAACTACAGTACACAATTGATAGTGAATATTGACCAATTATCGACCGGGGATTGAGAAATTCGAAGGTCAATGATTTAAATATGATCCTGTAAGTACACAGATCTCTATTTATGAAGCAAAGTTAAACATGTAGTCGCCCAATCTATCGACAGATGCAAGAATTATGAACTAAAAACCGAACTGAATGTAAATGTGCACTTGAGTTTCATTTATCCCGTTTCGTTTTACCCAAAACTTTCATCTCTTTTTATTTGATAATCGTGTAGAAAAAGAATTACAGACCATCATAAGGAAATTAATTGTTAAGATTGGTTGCCATAAATGGTAAAAGTCTAAAGTCGTTGTCATTTGATGAGCAGAAGGTATTTATTCCAGCGTATAATCTCATTCCTCTACATTTGGTTTGGGTTCAGGGCCAGGGTAACTGGGCGTGCTAAAAAGAGAAAAGGTAGGATATCGTTAAATAAAATTAAATTATTTTGCTTAGTTACTAGTCTCTTTAGACGATTCATCTAGCTTCAGATAGAATTATGGAAACATTTCACATGTTGCTATTTCGCCTATTTGACTGTCAATATGATATAGCATCTTAATAATCTATGCATGTAAGCTATGTAATACTGTATTTGACATGAAAGCCGAGATTTTGAATTTTTGAAGTATATATATATATATATATGAAAATTGATTTGTCGCGATTTACGTCTTTTGAAAAGGTGACATAATTATTGAAGCTTACATCAAGAAATATTGAACAAACGTCCTACACTGTCGCTCATAAAGGTGGAATATTTTAGTTTTACCCCAATTTATGGAATTATTTTAAAAATTATTTAAAAATAATAGATATAGATAATAGTATACATTCTCAGATTTTATTGAATAATAACTTGCCAATGTGTGTTTTGCGAAACTGCTAAAGCATGTGTATGCTACTATGCTTATTAACTAGGGGACCTACGCTCTCAAGTCATACATGACAGTAATGAGGATTAATGCCCCACAAAAGGGCACGAATATAGCACATCGACACGGTTTCGATCCTGGGGCCTCACAGTTACGAGGTCATTGTTTTTGTCACTGAACCATGACTGTACGCAGCGGGGGCTAGGGTAGGGGGCAGTTTCCATAAATTAAAAAAAACCCAGAAAATGCAATAAATTTTCAATAATTTATTGCATTTTACCCCGGTCCCCAACATAAAAAAATCCTCTGGACGGCCATGCATTTTGGCTCAAGGCATGGGCACACATAATTAAAAAAACGAAGTTTTTAATTGATACATTTTTAAATAAATTTTGCACAGTTTACCGCGTACAATTATTATTTAAAAAACAGATTAAACAAATTGCAGCATAATAACAAAAGGCTGATCGTTGAATTCATTTCATCATTTAAGTCGTATCTGAAACATTCAGGAATTAAACAATTCAATGTCAAAGAAGTGAAGAAAATAATTGATATGTTGTAATTTCCAGCAAATATTCCATTGTTCACCTTTGATAAATATTTTTTTAAAATATGTTTGTAAATATATATAACATGTAAACATAGTGAACATAAAATAAATCCTCATGGAAGAGGCAAACAAAAAATTGGTAATTTTGGCACATTTCAATATGTTACCACACAAGCCTATACGGTTATTGGAATTGCTTTAGGTTGATTGTTTTATAATTATATTCATTTAGTTGGTTGATAACATTTAAATGAATTGCTTACCATTCTCTCCGACATTCAACTCATCAGAATTGTTGAGCGCATCTTCCTCGCCTGAAACACTTGCTGCCACGGCCAAGGCAATCAGAAACTAGAGAGCAATCATTGTTTTTGACGCCATTTTCAAAGTCTAAGGAAAATAGAATCAACATGGAATACTTTTTAATCATTTGGTCAAAGCTACGGTGATATTGCAACCGTCAGTTTGCATCTGTCTTTTCCAGCGATAGCAATACTGTAATTCCTGACCTCGGAACGAGCCCTCACCCTATCCTGTTCCAGGCCACCCTTGATCAAGGTACCATCCCTGCTACATGGAAGAAGGCCGTGGTGGTTCCACTCTTCATGAAGGGGAGCCGATCTTCACCTGCCAAATACAGGCCGATATCTCTCACAGCCATCCTGTGCAAGGTGTGCGAACATGTGATTCACAGTACCATCATCAACCACCTGTCTGACCACAAGAAACTATCTGACGCACAACATAGGTTCAGAAAGAGGCGTTCATGTGACTCGCAGCTAATCTGGCCAAGGGAATCGAAGAGAAAGGGCAGACTGACTTGATACTACTGGACTTCAGCAAAGCCTTTGACAAGGTCTCCCACAGATTGCTCCTACACAAGCTGGAGCACTGTGGTGTGCGAGGTGCAACTCTTCTTTGGGTCAAGGACTTCCTTAGTAAACGAACTCAACAAGTTCTGGTAGACGAAAAATAAGAAGAAAAAAAAAGAAGGGAAAAAAAGGGAAAAAAAAAAAGAAAAAAAAAGAAGGAAAAAAAGAAGGAAAAAAAAGAAGGAAAAAAAAGAAGGAAAAAAAGAAGGAAAAAAAAAAGAAGAAAAAAAAAAGGAAAAAAAAAGGAGGTAAGAAAAGAAGGAAAAAAAAGAAGAAAAAAAAAAGGACCAAAATGAAGGAAAAATTAGAAGGAAAAAAAGAGAAGGTAAAAAAAGAAGGAAAAAAAAAGAGAAAAAAATCAAGGAAAAAAAAGAAGGAAAAAAAAGAACAAGAAAAAGAACAAAAAAAAAAGAAGGAACAAAAAAGAAGGAAAAAAAGGAAATAAAAGGGTAAAGATATCAAAGGTATCAACTTGAAATATGCTCATCTAACCGAAATTAAATGCCTAAAACCCCTTGACTTCCGGTAGCTCTGCCCCCTGGACCCCACTTAGGGCCCTTAGGCGGATGGCTGGATCCTAATCTGACGGTAATTTAATGCTTGAAACCCTTGAGCTTCTGGGGTCTCGGCCCCCTGGACCTCATGCCAATTAGTGTCCTGCCAGCGCCACAAATAAGGTATCAAAATATGTTCATCTGACCGTAATTAAATGCCGAAAAACCCTAAGTTTCCGGGGCTCCACCCCCTCGACCCAACCAGGGGCCCTAAGGCGGGCCCCTGCATGCTTGTCTAACCGTTATACAATTCCTAAAACCCCTGAGCTTCTGTGGGTTACGCCCCCTGGACCCCACGCCAATTAGTTACCTGCAAGCGTCACAAATAAGGTATAATTATGCTCATGTGATGTAATTAAATGCCTAAAGCCCTGAGCTTCCAGGGCTCTGCCCCCCAAACCCAACCAATGGCCCTAAGGTGGGCCCCCGGATGCTCATCTGACGATAAATTGATGTATAAACCTCTAAGCTTCTGAGGGCTCCGCCCCATGCCCGAACACCAATTTGTTCTGACCGTAATTTAGTGCCTAAAACCCTTGAGCTTCCGGGGGCTATACCCCCTTGACCCCGCCTAGGGCCCTAATGCGGACCCCTGATGCTAATCTGACGATAATTTAATGCGTAATACCCCTGAGCTATTTCAAGTTTGCAATTGGTCTCAAACCTTTTTTTTTTGGGGGGGGGGGAGGGAGGAGCCCGGCCAAGTAAGTTTGGTAGTGAGCACTAATTTTTTTTGGGGGGCCCTCGAAAATTTGAAAAAATCACCCCCCCCCCTTGAGCGCCAGGGGGGGGGGGGGGGTGCATCTCCAAAAAAAGGTAAAATTAACGTTTAAAAATGTAAAAATACACATCCCCCCCCCCTGGTTCCGCCACTGTGCCTCCCTTCCCGCCGGCTGGATCCGCCCAAATAAGGGTTATAAAAAGATTGCTAAATCCAATTGTAGAAAATAAGTGAATCACATTATTATATGCTCTCAATTCAGAGCGGGCGTGGGGAAGCGCCAATCATCACCCGCATATAATTATATACTTGAAATTATATCAAATGAAATTAATCCCGTAAGCATGAATGAAAAAGAAATTGTTGTAGTCGATTATGGCTGAACGGGAATGTAGTATCAGAAGTGTGAGTATTAAAACTGTAAAGCTAATAAAATGTTCACAAATGTCTCTCCTTGATTATTATCTCCAAATAAAATAGGAACAATAAATAAAATCATTACGTTGCACATTAAATAAACTCATTCTTTCACCTAGTCTTATGAATTTATAATGAATTGTGAATTCCAAATTCATTACTTACGAGGTTCTTTAGATGGAGGTTCGAAGCCGGAGCTCAAGCATGGAACTGCTGAATAATAATATTGAGGAAAAAGTCAAAATTTGGTACAGATGTGTCATTCCACAGTTTTAACTTAAAAAAGAAGAAGCATAACTTGGTTTGATTATTGATTTTTATGTCATGATATCTTTTTACCAGTTGTGAAATCACGGGACAAAAGGAGTTGTTGTATTAAAGATGGCCTGTAGTTAAGATGTGGGCCCCGTAATGTGTGCAATCAATTGCAAAATGGTAATAGCCAATCAAGATCAACGTTGCATGCACATATTGTTGACTAACAAGGCTTACTACCGACCAATCTGAATCGTTATGTCAAGTTTGCAATTGGTCTCAAACCTTTGTGCCACTTTGTGCCACATAGTGGCGAATCGGGGGGGGGGGGGGGTATGGGGGAGGAGCCCGGCCAAATAAGTTTGGTAATTTGGTAGTGACGTCGAACAAGCTATGGTTGTGCTGGCAGTGGTCCAGCGAGCGAAAATGAGACAACTGGAACCATATGCCTCCCTCCCCGCCGGCTGGATCGGCCCAAATTAGGGTTATAAAAAGATTGCTAAATCCAATTTTAGAAAATAAGTGAATCACATTATTATATGCTCTCAATTCATAGCGGGCGTGGGGAAGTGCCAATCACCACCCGCATATAATTATATACTTAAAGTTAAATCAAATAAAATTAATTCCGTAAGCATGAATGAAAAAGATATTGTTGTAGTCGATTATGGCTGAACGGGAATGTAGTATCAGAAGTGTGAGTATTAAAACTGTAAAGCTAATAAAATGTTCACAAATGTCTCTTCGATTATTATATCAAAATAAAATAGGAACAATAAATAAAAGCATTACGTTGCACATTAAATAAACTCATTCTTTCACCCAGTCACATGAATTTATAAATAATTGTGAATTCCAAATTTTATTGCTTACCAGAACCATCTTCATTCACCATGTCATCATCACTTGTGAGAGCCTCCATGGCCATGTCTAACGCGTTGTCACCTTCATTCCCAGAGTTTATAGCCGTGGCACTCGCCGCGGCAATGAGAGCGACGAGAAGGAGCAGGGCGGTAATGGTCTTCGATGCCATGAGCTTAACTTAAACGAAAGGGAAAATGATTGTAATGAGCTCTAACTGTAAGCCTCACGAATAATTCTTCGAAGTTGTCATTTTAGGCTTTGATCATTCTATATGTTTAGAATGTGTAATTTGTTCATTGTGAAAAATAACGGAAACCTGACGAAAATTACATTGTACTACAGAGTGAGTCAGACAAAATGTCCCACTTTTTAAAAGTTGTATTGTTTGAAGTATGAATAGTTAAACATGGGTTTCATGATATGTCTTGATAGAGTTATCCTCCCAGTACACACACACACACACACACACACACACAAACTCATGCACACACCCACACGCACACACAGGCACACAAACACACGCACATCCACACACCAACAAAATACATAGCCAACGATTGATAATGTATATACCTACGTATTGAGAAAGCACATTGGATTCATGTGCACTTCATGTTGATGATGATGATGATAATAATAATGATGATGATTATGATGATGGTAGTGGGAAAGATTGTCAGGGAAATGCCACTTAAAAGTTCAACGATCTTGATAAAAATGAATGCTTAATCAGAAAAGGGGAAATTATGAAACAATTGTTACCGTGTGTGCTGTGTGTGTGCGTGTGTGTGTTGGTGCGTTTGTTTGGGCGTGTGTTTGTCTGTCGGGCTGTCTTTGTTGAAAACACCATTTTATTCCTTACCCAGCAACTTGGTGCAAGTGAGATCTGGCAGTCTTGTAAAGATTGTCTGATGTTCAGTCATGCATGCAGAGATTCAAATGAAAATGGTACCTATATATACCGGGAGGATAACTCTATCAAGACATATCATGAAACCCATTGTTAAATATTCATACTTCAAACAATACAACTTTTAAATAGTGGGAAATTTTTTCTGACCCACTCTGTATTTTATAGCTTTCCTCCATTCCTAGGCAAGTAATCACATTGTATTTTTGGATATAACGCCATTGATGTTATGTTGTTATTATGTTTTATAATCTGTATATTTTTAGACATTTCTTTGTAACACACCTGTACCAGCGAACAACGAATTTCCATTTTTTATGGACAATAAATCAATTCAATTCAATTCAATTATTCTATTAAAGATATTTAAATATGCGCTCAAAAGTGCAGTCAAACGTGTACAAGTGCAAATGATAAGTATGCTGGGATACATGGTTAATATGAATAAGGAACTGAAAAGGGTTTTTGACAAAATCAATTGATATGTTTTAGCGATCGATTGAGCAGAGCCACTCAACGCCTTTCATTTATTCATAACCAAAATGAGGGTCTATACGCCATCCCCGGGAGAAAAGTGTATTCAAAATTATGTTTCCTCTCATTTTTGTTCATATTCATCTACCTTCTATAGTATTTGACTTTTAATATAACTGATTATGGGTAGGGGTGGGGTATTTGGTTTGATGTTGAAATTTAAGAGGTAAATATTTTGTCAGAGATAAATATGTCAAATTTTAAGTGGGGTCCTAAGAATTTATTCAGATAAATCATGGGTATTAAACACGATTACTAATATACATGATTGTGATCACACATTAAGACTTTAAAAAAAGAAACTACAAGAAACAGGATACCATCACCAACGGAAAAAATATGTTAGAAAACTAAAGCAATAAATGAACTAATAGGGAAGAACTTGTGTAACATGACATGTAATTGATTGAAGCTACATTAGCTAGCTTTTGAATTCTTTCCCTTTGCTCAATCGAGGTCTTTATGTCCATAATTTCAAAAGATATTTACATATTACTCAATGATTGATTGGAAAATAATATTGGCTGAATATTTTAGTAAATTCAACAGTTATTTAAGCTTAGTATTATTTTCTTTGTTAACACATTCATTCCTTAAACAAAACATTAGCAACGACTTGAAAGAAAGAAAAAAACATGCGGGTAAAAACCATAACCATTGACAATCTTTGTAACGTAACATTTCTGCATTGCATATTGCACACAATTTAAAATTATATTCAGGAGACTATTTTTCTTGTTGCCTATGTCCTTACCTATATAACTAATATCATTTGGTTTATTTGTAGTTCTACTTGGAATAGGTGAAATATCAAATTACATATTATTTTCCAAAACATAATCACATCCTTGCAATATGACATGAAGTGAAACGTTGAATCAACTTGTCCACAGGTGTTGCATTAATTTTTTTTTTTTCACAATTTGCCATTATAATTTTTCTTCTGAGGCAAGAATCCTGTGAATCATCTTGAAATAAAATTGTTTAATTTTATTGTTTCAAATTTGCTTTAAGTTTGTTTCAATGAAAATACATGCTTTCAAACGAAGTCATTATACTTAAAACTACAAAGGAATTCAAACATAAATGACGATTGGCTCTTTTAATTTTTTCCGTGTTAGCCCTTTATGCCCTGTTTCTATTTCTATAAGATTCGAAATATCATATTCATCTCCAAAATCATTGACATCACTTAATCTATCTAACCAACATTGCGGAAATGCTTTCTTTAATTTAGTATATTTAAAATCAAATATGAGCTGTTGGGCGTTCACCTTTTTATTAAGTAATGTAAAGTCATTTCACATACAATTTGTAATCAAATTATAAATTTTCAATAAACAGGCGTCTTGCCATTCTCGATAAAACACCCTTTTTTTTTAAAGGGTAATGTTACTATTTTTCCAAATAATATCATTTGGAATATTTCTTACTTCAAACAGTACAAGTACAAAAAAGATCTGCATAAAATACTGGCAAATAATGTTAAAAGCACAATAAATCCATACCTAAAAATATTTTTCCAACTAGAGTCGTCATCCCCTAGTTACATGTTCATGCAGGAACTCAATTCTAAATATTCATTTTTTGGTTTGTTTTACATTTATAGTGTGAAAAATGTGTTTCACTTATTATATACATTTTGAAAAAGATTTCCAAAATTGTATGCCAGTAAAATAAAAAGAGTTTTAGATTTGTCCAAGTCTTTCGGTTATAAACAAATATCAAACTGATTATTTCTTGTATCAAATTCTTGCTTGCAGATAAGCTCAAAGAGGATCTATAACTATTTTCAAGCTAAATTTTTTAAAGTGGGTTGAATGGGAACAAAATGAGGTGAATAGGAACGAAAAGATCCGGCTTATTCCGATCAACATGATCAGTATACCATGTGTATTCTGCTGAAAATGTCAAAAATAATAAAATACCCAGATGGAAGCACCGTATTGTATTTTTATATCGCAATGTAATGTATCTAATCGTATAAAAATAGCTTACCTTATGGTTAAGATGTGCGACTGATATTAGTTCTCGATCGGAGATGAGAGATTCGACTTAGGTGCTGATATTTTTCTTGCTTGGGTGAAGGCTTCGATCTAGCTAACAGAATGATTTAACAAGAAATGAACGCTCAGCTATTATAGGCATCACACTAATTTTTTTTCAGATTGAATTGTATTAATTCCTACCTGCATAATCACCCGAATTAATCACTAGAGATATTCATGTCAATCAAAATTCCACAGCTCAGTTTGTTGTAAAGATACAGGCGAAGGGCCATATGATGTTCTGTTTTGGCAATGCCAACTTTTCCCTAAAGTTATGATTTGCCTATCCACACTAAAGTTATTCTTTGTTTATCAATACTTGTTACAAGCATTCAGTAATCAAATCAAATCAAATGTTTGCTGAATAAATGGATATTTAAACAAGTGTGCTCCCCTATCAACTTTAGTGTAGAGCCTCTTAAGCGTTGGGAGCCCCAAAAGTTTGAGGGCAAAATTTCACTCAAATTGTATCATAATGTGAAAGAGGATCTAATTTAATTAAGACATATTTCTGCAAGGGTTTTCAAAATAAATGCGTTTAAAGTCAAATATTGATGAAAGAATACAAATTTGAGATTTTCTGCAACAAACACAAAACCCAAATTATTGTTCTGCTTCTATTGAAGCTAACTTAATATCAGGGGGGACTTCCCCTCCCTGTATCCAATAATGAGCAGAAAAGTGTAATCTATTCCTTTTTCCATTAGACCATTTTTCTTCAACATGTCCCAGCAACAATTTTTTTATATTCTCTCAGCAAAATAAACCAACATTTCAAATGTATACAGGGCGTCTATAGTTTCCTTTGTATGTGCATAACGATAAAAACTTCATGATTATAATAATAATAAAACCACCTTTGTTTTACAATTTTTTTAGGTGCTCTTCAAAAAAAAGATTTGAGATAAATAAGGTAAAAGTAATTATAGTATAGTTGTACAGATTAATGCACAGAGAAATTCAGGTACATTGAATTGGTATGGTATTTATTTCATTCTTCATTAAAAAAAAAACATATATAATACATACAGAGTATTAAAAAAAAAAGGATATATATAAATACATGTAGAAGGGTAACATTACAGATAATATGAAAACAATAAAATTAACAAGGAAACTAGTTAAGAAAGCAAATTTATGTCGAATGAGGGGTCAACAAAAAAGAGCATTTAGTCTTGTTAAACGTTGACTCCTAAACAAGTAACAATAAGAAGAAAAAGAAAACAGGTAGAAACAGTAAAACGGAAAAGGAAAACAGTATACAAAAAAAATAACATATATATATATATATATATATATATATACTATGATATTCAGGTTGTTGAGTACAAATTTGATAAAAACAATCGAAATGAACGTTTAAAACTATTTAAGGAAGGTTGATTCCTTAGATGGTTTGGAATCGTACTCCATAGATGAGGACCGTTATAAAAAATAGTAAACTTTGAAATATTAGTTCTTACTTTTGGCAGATGGTATTCAACAGCATTACGTGTATTATAATTATATATGTTACTATTCAAAATAAATTTTGATATAATTGGAGATGGTAATAAACCTCTAGAACACATAAACATAAATATTGCAATATTCAATCTATTAATGTCATAAACATTTAGGAGATTTAACTGGGATTGTTTGACCAAGCAATATTACAATAATTGACATGGGAAAAAAAATCAATGCATAATATAACATAACTAAAATATGTCTTGGAAAATGTCTCAAACGGTAAATAATACCAACGCCTTTGCCAACGCGATTGCATACGACACCAACGTGTTCATGCCATGTTAAAGATTCATCGATATAGACACCTTAAAATTTCACACAAGAAGAACGATTAATTTGATGACCATAAAAAGTGATTGCAAAATTATCTTCAATACGTCGTTTAGTGAATACAATATATTGGGTTTTAGCAACATTAAAAACTAGTTTATTGTTGATCAACCATTCACTTTATTTATTTATTTCAGAATTGAATGAATCAACTAGCGTACGGAGATTATTATGAGACATGAACACGCTGGTATCGTCTGCAAATAATATAAAATGTAACGAATCAGATGAATTCACAATATCATTAATATAAATTTAAAAAAGTAAAGGACCAAGTATTGAATACTGGGGCACTCCACAACGAAAGGGCAAATATGAAGATTGTTGATTTTGAATAGAAACAAATTGTTGACGATTTGATAAATAATCTTTAAATAATTGCAAAAGAATTCCACGAATACCATAAGCCTCTAATTTACGTAACAAAATTGCATGATCTAAAGTATCAAAGGCTTTACTTAAATCAAGAAATAAACCAATTGTGAACTATCTAGAATCAATTGCATAAGAAACTTTATCAATGAAATTAAGAAGAGCAGTCGTTGTGGAGTGTCCCATTCGGAAACCATGTTGATTTTCAGACAAAATATTGCCCGATGTTAAGAATGTACTTAAACGCTTATATAAACACTTTCAAAAAATTTAGAGAAAATAGGGAGGACAGAAATAGGCCGGTAATTATGTTCATTAGTGCGATCACCACTTTTAAAAACTGGAATAACTTTGGCTATTTTCATTTGATTGGAAAAATACCAGTTGACAAACAAGAATTGAAAATAGAACAAAGGGGTACACAAATCAAATGTATAATTTTCATGACAACAGTAATATTAATATCATCATAACCAGCACTGGTACCATTCTTCAAACAACGAACGATATCGATAATTTCTTTACATGATAGAGTAGTAAAATATGCTGATTTGTCATTAACAAATACATTATCATTGTAGAAACTGTTGGAATATTGCACATTGTTTGTCAGATTGAAACCAATATTAACAAAATATTCATTACAAATTTTAAAGATATCTTCTTTGTTTGTAATTGTGGAACCATTTACATCAATTTTTTTTCAACACATTGTTTGACAGATTTCGTGCCAAGTTCTCCATTAATAGTCTTCCAAATTAGTCTAATATCACCCTTATCATGATTAAATTTATCCTTAAAATATTGATATTTAGCTTTCTTAATTTCATTTGTAACTTTATTTCTGTACTGTAAACTCTTTTCCTATATTCAGTTGAATTTTTCAAAGACTTTTCATACAATTTTCATTTCTTTTTAATTTTTTTCATCAATACTTTATTTATCCATGGTTTATGCTTACGTCTATTAATGTTTATTTCTTGCAAAGGAAAGCATTCTTCATAAATGCGAATAGATTTAGACAGAAAGCAACTATAGCTCACATTACAATCACTTGATTTCAAATTCCATCTGACATTTTGCAATCGTTTACTGAATTCAAAAATATTATTTTCATTAAACTGTCTTTTGCTAATTACATATTTCTTTTCCTTGATTTTATGATGACAAACACTAAATACAGAAAAATGATCTGAGATATCAACTAAAATAGCACTATTTAATTTATTAGTAACATCATTAGTAATAATATTATCTAATAAAGAAACACAACGATCGGTCACCCGAGTAGGGTGATGAATGAGTGGATACATAGAAAAAGTTACCAGCATATTTAAAAAGTCATTAGCCCTTATGACAAGATGTGGTATTTAATAGATTAATATTGAAATCTCCCATCAGATATACAATTTTATTCTCTGTATTTATTTTATGAAGAGCTGAACCAGTTATATCTAAAAAAATTCTTGCACAGACTGATCAGGTGGCCTATAAATTACTCCTATAATTATGTTCTTATTACATACATTCTCTATTTCAATAAATTTACTTTCTATTACTCCATTGTTAATATCTTAATCACCTCTATGTTTATGAATCAGATTTTCCCGAATGAACACACCAACACCCCCTCCTCTCCTCTCAGCTCTACTATTATATAAAAAGCTAAGACCTTGAATATTGCACAATAATGAGTTGTCTTTCAGCCAAGTTTCAGTTACGCCCATAACAGAAAACTGAAAATTCAGACTATTTAACAAAGCAGAAATACCATCAAAGTTTCTTAGAATACTGCGACAATTTATATGTAATATGGAAAAATGTATCGAGTTCAATGAACATTTCAAATGGGTAGAATTAAGGTCATCAGGCAAATAAAAGATTGATCTATTCCAAAGGTCTCATTTTCTCCAATCATATGTGATAAAATATGGGAAACTGTACTCAAATCAAAATTACTGATTGCACGTTCATATGATGCCCGAAGGGTCATCATTCAACGTATAAACATAAATACACAAGAATAAATGTTCACAAAACCAAAATTATTACTAGAAATCCATAAAATCATCCAGAAAGTATCAAACTATGTCAAAATTTGAAAAAGTGAATAGCCAGACTTTGTAAAAAAAAGTGGAAAGCATGTTGTCTAGGTACTCTAAAAGACTCTCCGGAGTCATACATTTTCCACAATAGAAGTTTTAATAATTTTGTGAAAAATTGTTGGACACCAGTGGTGGATCCAGGGGGGGGGGGGGAGCCTGACTGAATTATCGGCCGGCGCGATTTTCAAATTTTCGGGAGCAAAAAAATAAATAAATCACTACCCCCCTCCCCCACTTTGCAAATTATCAGCCGGCTGTTTCGCAGCTAAATATTTTCTCACGAATCGGGCCCCCTCCCCTGCCGCCAGCTGGATCCGCCCCTGAGTGACGTACTGAAACTTTTCCTTTACCACTCATCAAGAATGAAGAGAAAGCCGAATCGGACAATATAAACTAAAGTTGTAACGGAAACTGAAGGAACAAATTGCGCGATAAATGACGGGCTTCGATATGATTGGCTGCCAGAAAATACTGGAATGTCTACATTCAATCACATTCTTCGCTTTCTGAAACCAAACAACTGGGAATGTTTTAAATGATCTGACAAGTTCAGTTCAGTTCATTTTATTCAAAACCATACAAAGCATGATATAATCTGTTACATAAAAAAGAGACTGGTAATAGTACATCAATCAACATATTCTAACTTGATTACATCATAAACTGAATGGTTTTAGGACCCCTTTAGAAGCTAAGCTTGTGAGCGGGGCCCTATAACAACATACATACATTTACAGTAAAAAGAATGTTACGTATGATTATACAATGGATGAAAATACTAAGCTACAGAATATAGAACATACAAATACTCTCACACACACACACACACAGACACCACACACACACATCACCATACACAGCAAACACACTGACGAGTAGGTCCTTAGTGGTCAAAAAGCATTACAACAGTACTTGACATACCATCTTGTAACATTACTCACACTAACTTAAACCTAACTTCCCCTATAAAAGTGTTGGGTACAATGTTACACATAGGACGTTAAAAAAGGACCATATAATTATGTTTGTTGGTATAAAGACTTAAAATTCATGTTTAACCAATTTTAAGTATATTTTACCCCACAAACATGCACTAATAATAATGGCTCATACCCAAGCTTGAGTTTGAAAACAATTAGTTTTTGAAAGCAATTAAACATTTAGGAAGGTAGTTGTAAGTCAGTGTGATTAATGAGGATTAATGCCTTACCAAAGGACACTAGCACCCTTTAGTGTTACGAATCTGGGACCGATTACAAGATCACTGGGCCATCGCACCCCACAGAATTGCCAAAGCATAGCTCCTGATTAATGTGCACTAAAAGCCCGTTGCACAATAGGCGAAGAAATGTCTGAAGAAATGTAGGACTACGCTCACCAACTGAATATACATTAATTATTCCCAAATCCAGACTCTCAACTACCGAAAAACGTTTTACGATGGATGCTTCGAAAACGCAGAAAATATTCCCCTTTCCATTAGAGTAATAACATGTCTGGCCACTTTTAAAAGATTCATTTAAACATACTTCTTTCCTCAGTAATAAAGTATGATTTACCTATTTATGAGTTTTAAGTTTCTCTTTACATTCTGTTACTTAGTAAGCGATAAGGTACTTTTTGTTTTAGCGCTAGTAAAAAAATCGATATCATTATCAATACAATTACAAACTGACGCAGTCAGAAAGACGTCTCATGTGCAACAGGCATAACGTTATAATGTCTCTTGGGCATACCTGATTTCGATGCAGTGCCCGAGTAGAATTCGGTGAAATGATGATATGCTTTCTCGTAGCTTGATGTGACGATTTGTCTATTTCCAGCTTTCTGTTGAAGTATTGTCTAGATAGCTTCTAGTTTTATAGAATATCGAAGCCTGCCATAACCATCTGCTCGTAACCGACAAGTCACCGCATTCATTAAAAATTGAAAGTGTTCAACAACACGCTGGTGGATATAAACTTAACTTTCTAAAATTCAAAGGAATATGACATCAGAACACATTGTTTGATTATTTTTTATTCAAACTTTTATTCATTGTCATCGTCATCATTCTGGCATCTTCCTGCTTTATTTACTTTCTTGTCTGTATTTTAACTACAGCTAGATTAGGTATTGGTTGATAGATTCAGTAGATACCGAAGCCTGCCGTTCGTAACCGACAAGTCACCGCATTCTTTTAAAATTGAATCAATCAATCAACGTCAAATAATTGATTTATCATCGCTCTATAATGAATTATGTCACATTTTAACATACCTGCATTCGTATCCATCACGAATGAACATTTAGTAGGTATGTTAATGTTCGTTTTGATTAATTTCCTCTCCATTTCTTTCTCCCTGTTTAATACTGATAAAATGTTAAATTTGTCTGAATCAAGGCAAAACATTATATTCATATTTCGTTTATGCAAGAGAGAGAGGAAATGTAAGAATATTTTAACAGAGCAATATCGTGTACAACTATGAATTGCATCCTTTTCAAATGATTCAATTCGTTGCCAAAATTCAGAATCTGAATAATATGAATCAACTCAATACACCAACGCTGTCAACCACATCCATCGCTCCTACTATAACTCATATGCCAATGTACTATGTTCATCAAATAGGGAAAGTAACCAAATAAAATTTGAATAAAAATCAAATTTACCATGCACTGAGAGGCTTCAGTTATAATCAAACATTCTCTGTGACTGGCTGAGCACTACTTTCCGAAGGACCAGATGCACAAATCTTTAAATATACAGGTGCCCCGTAAAGAGTGCATGGTACATTTAATATATATATATATATCCTTCATCAAAAAGTGAAAAACTAAAAATGTAAGCTAGAAAGAAATATATCAAAAATAAAGTATTAATCCAGACTTTTGTCCAAAATACACATACACACTCACTGTGCTTGTGAAGAGAGCTGCCCATTCCACCATGACTGTTTGTTTATTTATTTTTTCTTAGGGGGGGGGGGGGGGTTGATTCTGTTATAGTTGTTGATTTGGAATTTCTCTCAACAAACAAAATCGAATAAATTAATTCAAGAATTAAGATACAAAAGTAGTGCAAAGTTATATAACCTATAATACTTAATATTCTGATACTTATAACCTCATCAATACAATATCAGAAAGTAACAGCTTATAATTGATACAAGTATAAAAGCACAGTAGGTCCTACTTCCGCAATAAATTCTTATCACATTTCCTTAAGAATAGACTCCATGTTTGAATCAAGTCCCCCCCCCCCCCCCCACTCAGTGTTAATTACGATACGCATATGCATGTTTCCTCCTTAATTTTGAAGACACCCCCTAAGTCCGGTTTGTAAAGTCAATACGGGCCGGATTTTTGTGTACTACGAGCCGGACTTTGGTTCGTGAAAAGTACCCCTTTACCGGCCATTTTGGTAACATGGTATCCCTCCGTTCACGATGTGGGGTGGGGGGGGGGGGGGGGGGGTAGGTTCCCCTTCCTCCGCCCGTAGCGCGGAAGCTGCGACGTATCATTAAATTATTAGAGAAAGAAGACGATTCGATTTACCGTTCTCTACTCTAAATCCTTGTTTGAATTCAGTTTCCCCGCTTCCGCGCAAGAAGAGAAAGAAGACGATTCGTTGTACCGTTCTCGACTCTTAATGCTTATCTGAATTCAGTTCCCCCTTGACGTTTCATTAAATTATTAGAGAAAGAAGACGATTTGTTGTATCGTTCTCGACTCTTAATTCTCTTTCTTCCTACGTTCTCTTCCTTTCTTATTTCCCAGAAATTAACCTCTGTGACCTTTGACCTAATTACCTTATATCTAATGAGACTGTCTCAGTAATTCTTATGTTGATACATACTATCACTAAAATCGAGGCTAATACCTCTAGTGGTTCTTAAGATATCGCAATATCAAGGCTAAAACGTGTAATTTCAAAATTTGACCTCTGTGACCTTTGACCTTATAGTATCCAAAATCTTATTAGATCATCTTCCTATGTTGATACATGCCAGCACCAAGGTTGAGCCTCATATCTCTAGTGGTTCTTGAAATATCGCAATAACAGGCTAATAGTTGGAATTTCAGAAGTTGACTTCAGTGACCTTTGACCTAGTTACTGCATAATGAAAATTGAATATGGTCTGCATCATTGCTTATGAAAATCTTTTTCCACACAATATTTTCCAATTTTGTTCACAATCTCCCACAAAGTTCTATTCACCCCATGTCTATGATTTTAATGTACAGTGACCTTTGGCCTCTAACCTTTGAACCACCTTTTCATATTCATATGGTTGTTCTAAAAATTATAAGATTACAGAAGCACACATTCCCTAACCTGGTTGTAACGTCGACCAGTGTGAGATGATCAAGTTTACCCTAGCATTATCGGCATGGACTATCTTATCTTTTAGTGGGTAGAAGACGGAATTGTTGACCGACAGCATAGCGGTGATGCTGATAATCTCTTCTGAACACTTGTACCTGAATAAACTGGGGGTAATAGTGGGGGGGGGGGGGGAGGGGGAGGGCTGAGATAGAACTTAAGGAGGGAGAGCGAGAGAGCTTGACAGAAATAGAAAAGATAGAAATGTATTTTTGTATCCATTTTTTTTTCTTTTTTCTGAGTCTTAAATCAGAAAATTAACAGCTAGGCAGCCAAGGGGGAAAATGCCTCAAATCCTAATTACAAGTCTTCTTTTACCTTGACCTCTTAAAAATTGCCCTCTTAATTGGGCGATTTTTTTTAAAACTGCCCCCTCTTTTTTTATACAAATGCCTGGATCCATCCCTCTTTATAGCCCCCGCACACATACACACACACACAGAGCACAGTGAGAGGGAACATTTAAGGCAGTTCGTACGGTTTCGAGAGTAGTCTCTGACCAAGTCGCTCTGTTGTGACGCGTTAGTGGTACAGAAAAAATAATGTAGCTTGGCAAATACTGGTAACGCCATCTCGCCGTACAGTTGTCCAAAAGAAGACGTAGATGGCATCTACGTCTTCTTTTGGACAACTGTAACGGTAAACGAATGGATTAAGTCTGCTGTAGACACGTTGTCTCCTAATCAATCAAATTATGAGAGTCAAGTATATAATGCTTTTATTATCTCATGCAGCAATGTCCATTACGGTGATAGATTTCAACGTATACCGACAT